>JAEQBH010002487.1:0-497388 GCA_016808115.1 Tetrastigma voinierianum | reverse complement strand
TTGGCTGTGCACTTCATCTTATTAAATTCTAGACTCAACAAGCTTCTTGTAGAGTCCAAGAACGCGCAAATCGAAGTTCATATGGGAAAGTTATGGTCGTCCGAAGTTGGCGCTGTCGATTAGCAAGGGTGGTGCGGAAATGCGAGCATACCCCCGTTTTCCATTATGCTTAGATTTGCTTAGTTCCGGGACACCGTGCTTAGCCTTGATGGTCATGGAAACTCATATACTCGGTCCATGACCTTCCCACAACCAAAAACAGACTACACAATGAAATAATCCGCCTCGAAGTGGGGCAAAATCGTTAGCCCCCACAAACTCTTGTGTGAAACGAACCTATAGAGGAAACCACTTTGTAGGTAGTTCCCCGGGCTGGTCGCTCGGGTCTATGACGCCCCATTCCTAGGGGTCCGTTGACAACCGGTCAACTTAGCGAACATCAGAATGTCGTGGGGCGACCACACCTCTCACGAAAAATCGCAAGCAGAATCTCCCTTCTTAATTTTAGCTCTACCCAAAGTACATAACCTGTCCCAAACAACACCAATGACCACACAAGGTCTCATATACAATTATAATGAGTAAAACTGGCCACTTGGGCCCGTACATTAATACTCACAACAATATTATCCCAACCAAAATATACCACATGGTTCAAGAGTTAGTACATCACTCTTATACAAATGATATATTGTAATTTATATAATTCTAATACATGTATACAAGCTACTACCTAAAGCGCCACAACCCTAGCTTTCTTCTAAAACGGTCTCAGGATGAGCCGCCTCCTCGTGGCGCCCATGTACCTGAAAATACATCTCACAGCAGGAGCTTATCGCCCAAAGAGTGCGGAATCACCCTAAACGGGTTACTCACCTACAAGGCATACGCACGCTCCACCGAAAAACATACATTCAAGAAATGCACGATCCTACTTGAATGTCTAATTGATCAACTCATACCCCCGAGTCCTCACCGACTCCTCACACTTGCCTAAGCCACGCATGAAAAATCATTATTTTTCAAAACAAAGATGTTGTTTTTAATAATGGGACTACCCGATATTAGCAGAGCGGACCGACCGATGTTATATTTAGTGGACTACCCCCTCCGATGTATATCAATCAGCCGACCCGACAATTGATATTTTGTATGACTACCCTCCGATATAAGTAATGGACCGACCGATATTTATTATTATTACCAACCCTCCGAAACCACTCTCTCAATGAACCATCTCACGTGACTCACTCTATCGCCCAGGCCCTCAAAGGCATACAACGATTACGCTAATTCCAATATAATTATATAACACATGCAAATATATAATCATGAATATATTCACATACAATTTAAATCACACAAACATGTCATGTAATTTCACACCATTTACACCAAAATTAGCCTACTGGGCTAATTATCAAACACAAGCAATTCAACTTGAATTACTCAACCAAACATATTATTTCACAAAAATATTTTGTGAACACTATTCCTATGAACAGTGAAACCCTCGGGTTACTGTTCCAAGAAAATCACCAATCATCGGTTCACTTTGTGAACCCAAATTTCACGGCCATTTCCGGCCCTATGCATATCACAACACAATCCATGGCATAAATTACATAATTAGCCACCCAAACAGTCCGTGAGCAGTCACGGACTGTAAATTTGGGTTCCATAAATTCAAACAATTCGGTCCCAAGTTTTGGATCCGGACAAACTAATGCTCAAGGCCTCAATCCAACCAAAACACTATAAAACACTTAAATAAAGTGTAAAACCCAAGTATGATAAATCCCCTACCTCTCGGAGTTTGACGAAACTCCTCAAAACTGGAGTCCACACGTAGGCTTCTCCGCGTAGAACAACTTTCCTTCTTGCCCCGAAGGATTTTAATTACTGATCTCTCCTACAAATCTGTAGAGAAGGGGATGTTCTCTCACTAAAATATTCAAAATGCATAATGATCTCATTTCTTGGTTTCCTTTCACGTTGCTCCTTTGGTTTAAGGAAGAAGGCCACTATTGGCTAATTTGTGTTCTTTTCCCACTTAACTTTCAAAATAATGCCCACAGGTTCCAAATTTTGGATTTTCGACATTTGGCACTATCTCGGCCGTCTATTTCCATCATTTCTCTACTCATGCAACATGTATAACATGTGTACATGTTATAGGTGACTTTCGTCACGTCAAATGTCGTTTTACGACACTCGATACGCGATGCCTCGAAAAACGTGCCAACTCCGACAGTCTTGGAATTCGACGAGATTCGATGTGCTAGCTAGATTTCGCGAGATGATTCCAACGGTGAAATCCGTTTCGTCATCTGAGATCTAGAGAATAAATTTCAGATTTTTGATCGAAATTACGATTTCGTCTTTTCCAAATTTAATTTTTCTGTCTTACATTCTCCTCCTAAAGGAATTCATTCCGAAATTCCTGACACCGACAATCACTCACATGCATATGCAACGTGCACTCTACCATGCATGTAAACTAGTCATTTAAATGTTAAACGACTAAACCACGTACCTTCATCCCTAAACAAGAAGGGATAGGTGGCCCGCATCGTGAAACCCCGCGCCTCCCACTCGACCATTCCACTCCATGCTGCCATAAAGACCCCTCACCACCCTCATGTCTCACAGCCGAAAACCCGATCACGGCTATCCAAATGCACACCGGTCCCTCCTCGGGCGTCCCACGCATCAACCTCAACTGTCCCTCAATCCACCACACGAAATGGATCCGAGTATATCTCCTAGAGCATGGAGACGGAAATACCTCGTGACACCCGACATACCGGGCGGCAGCTTAATCGGTATACATCGTGCCTACCCTCCTCGAGGCATTCCAAAGGCCCAATAAACCCGGCGATAACTTCCTCGCTACCAACCCAACCACTCTCCTTAGGCATCACCTTCAAGAAGACGTGATCCCTAACCTCAAACTCTATGGTCGACGTCGCACATTAGCATACTTTCCGCCGCCCGAGCCGTGGGAGAAGACGTCGCCGTCGCAGACAAGCCTCACCTTCTGAGGTGCCTCGACCGCATCGTGACCGTTGATGGAGCTCTCCCACCTCGGTCCAACATAACGGTGATCTACATGGCCTCCCATACAATGCCTCATATGGTGCCATTTGTATACTCGCCTGATAACTATTATTGTAGGCGAATTTCCACTAAGGGCAATCAAGCCCCAGCCTACCCTTAGCGATCCAGACGTTATGCTCACAACAGGTCCTTAACACCGTGATATAATCCACAATAACGCGTGTAACCCTACACAACCCTTACTTTGTGTGTAAACGCTGACCTTCCCAAGGTCTAAATCGCTGACAATCCAATGGACTCACACCTAGTCCACGTCATGAATGACATCCATATACTGAAGCCCTCGCTTCGCTCAATACCACTCCAATGCACTGCTAAAGGGGTATCCAAATCTCAAGTCACTCCCGACTCCTATCACTCAACTCTAAGTCTACGTGATAACCTGACCGTGTGTTTTCATCTCATTAACATAACTCTTCGGCTTACACTTCAGCTCCTTACATTCACACGGATATCTCCCCGGGTCTCTTACACCCTAACTCCAGGATTCTCACCTTAGGGGATTAACGACCCTTTTTTGCTTTGCCTAACACACTTTAATTACTCTTCATTTACTGAATCGAACTATGAGTCTTCATTGACGTAAAAGCTAAAGACAAACTCAACCCACACTCACCAAGAGTGGTGAATGACCGTACCGTGCACCCACACCCGACTCGACGCGATGTTACCGTGCACACGTACGTAATAATGCCATATTGTGACACCCAATCCCAGGTCCACCATGAGCAGAATCTCGGAGATCTCTCACTCATAATCCCGACCTATCAGGTCAACTCTCACCCTACATCCTAGGGAAGAACACCTATACCTGGCTTCTCTAAAGGCCTTAACCTCTAAGCCCAAATCCAAGGTCCCAATTACTGACAACCCGATGGCTGTCAACTCATCCATGTCAAGCCTGACATCAACAACCAATATGTCTACCACTCTAAGGTCCACCACGCTTTCGCTGCGCAACTCCTCGATCCACCCCCTCGACTTCGACCCACTCCGCCCCTCTAGCCTATTCAGGCCGGGCTGGAGTGCTTCAGATAGCACCCCCAAACTGAAATCAAATCGGGGTTCCTCCGACCACTGGGGTGGGGTGGGAGAAATGAACCAGATACTCTCTTGTTTTACATCTAACTGACCGCTTGTCCCAAAGTCCCGATCCCCGTCTCTGGGCAACCCGCCTCACATGCCCAATCCTGGCCCCGGTCCCGAACTCGTGTGAAGCGTGTCTTCCGCCCCTTCCCGAACTAGAAGAAGTCCGATCCTCCTCTGCTACTCAACACCCGCATCCCAAGTGCTCCGAGCATCCTCGATCTCTCTCTCTATGGTCAGGGCCATCCCAACCATGAAGTCCATGTCCCGTGTGAGCGGTCCCACGATCTCTGCCCCGCATGGACAACTTCACTCCCATTCTCGAATCTCCTATAATACCCAACCTAACCCAAGAACTACGTATCTCGAAGATTGATATCTGCCCTCCCAACTCATCACGGCCTTAACCTTCTCTGGGTCCACTGACACGCCTGATGCTGACACCACGTGTCCTTAAAATCTCACCTCCTTCGCAGTTTCAAACTCGCACTTATCGAACTTAGAGTACGTTGATGGTCTCTCAACAACTGTAAAACAATCCTCAAGTGATACTCATGCTCCCACTCTGACTGGGAGTAGATCAAAATGTCATCCATGAAGACTACGACAAACTGATCTAGATAGGGTTAGAATACCCTATGCATGAGATCCATGAATGCTACTAGCGCATTCGTCAATCCAAAGGGCATCAGTGCCCATAACGCGTCCTAAACGCCGTCTTAGGGATATCTGTCTCCCTAACCCTCAATTGATGGTA
Source organism: Tetrastigma voinierianum (assembly GCA_016808115.1). Taxonomy (NCBI): domain Eukaryota; kingdom Viridiplantae; phylum Streptophyta; class Magnoliopsida; order Vitales; family Vitaceae; genus Tetrastigma; species Tetrastigma voinierianum. The sequence goes on along the minus strand of JAEQBH010002487.1, from coordinate 492,425 downwards.
ACTAGTGCGAAAGCCTATCTTGGAGTAGACTCGCGCTCCTCTCAACTGATCAAATAAATCGTCAATCCTTGATAATGGGTACCGATTCTTGATCGTAACCCTGTTCAACTACCAGTAGTCAATGCACAGTCGAAGGGTCTTGTCCTTCTTCTTCGCAAATAGAACCAGAGCGCCCCATGGTGAAGTGCTCGGTCTAATGAACCCCTTGTCCAATAGCTCATGTAACTAGACTCTGAGTTCCTGCAACTCAACTAGTGCCATCCTATGCGGAGTCATAGAGATGGGTGAAGTACCAGGGTGTAACTCGATACCGAAGTCTACGACCCTCTATGGAGGTAGTCCAGGTAGCTCATCTGGAAAAACATCCATACCTCGCACACCACTCGAGGTAGACTGTCCGGTCTCTCCGTCCTTCTGTGGTGGCGGCTCGCTAGCCAACCCGCTAATCTGTCCCCCGACACTGACTCGTGATAATTGTCTGCAAAATATTATGTCATTCCCCCGAAATACCACACGAGCATCGTCCCGCGCCAGAGTGTGAATCCTCCTACGCTCACAATCGAGCAACGAACTTGGGTAAGTTGCCACCAATCCATCCCAGAATGACATCGAACTGACATGTCCACATCCCCAGTCCACTGTGAGTAGAGTCCTCGAGATCTCCAACTCGCAACCACGACATATCATCCCTATTCTCGCCCTAATCCCTAGGGAGAACTCACATGTGCCGTCTTATAAGGTTCCTGTCAGAGGCTGCCCATTTCCACCATATCAGCCTCACTCTCTAACTCGAACACGCCTAGTCTAATCTTGGTAGTGTCAAAGGTACTCTATAATCTCCTAACACCTTCTCAATCAGATTAACTAAATGGTTCACACATCACCGGATCTCCTCCCTGTGAATGCTCCGAGGATGATGCGCCAAACTTCTGGGGAGGTTACGTGACCTCCCGACTCACCGCTACGCCAGCCCCGTGCGACAGCACCCGCCGCAATACCTACAACCTCAAAGAAAGACCTCGCCTCGATCAAATACTAGTGGTGTCCGACCAAGACTTCAGATGCCCTCTACGTCCCGTCCTCGACTAGCCATCTACATATTTCCAATGGCAAGAATCATTTAATTTCATTTCAAATTAACTAGCAATGCACATGCCAATTCACATTAGATTCTGACAACCATGAACTCGACCTGCTCATTTCCTAAGCTACGCTAAATCTAAATCCACTCAATTCATTTATTTCAATAAAATTCGCTGCTCATTTCAAAGATCCAAATCTCAAGTCATAGCTTCCTAACCCAAGATTCACCCTTTCCTATACGCATTAAGAACATGCATATAATTTTCTACGCAACAATCGTAATCATAATTCCATATACATCATACCGTGTATATGTCCTTTCTACGCAATTTGAAACATAAAATCACGCAATCAAAACATGCAACATTAATTACGTATCTCAAAGGGTGTAAATGCAGCCCCGAGACACTATTCATACACAGAATCAGTGTATATTTCAAGTCCCTACATTCATAAGCAATGCAAGACCATTTATCCAATATATTAAATCATATTTATCAACAAAAATTTTATTTTCGAAAAGTTCATTTTTTTTTTTCAAAATTTTGTCCCATTTTGTTTGATTTATTATATTTTTTTCAAAAAAAATAAATAAATAAATTTTCCGAAAATTTTTGACTGTCACCTGTTGCAATAATAATTCCTTTTCCTTATCGCACTACACTTCCAAATCTCTACGCAATACACCTCCCGGGTCGAATAATGCTGAGTGTATTGCAATACAATCCTCAGCCCCTCAAGCCTTCTCTTGCAATACAATTTTCTACCACAGCACACACTATATTGCAATACACCTTGGTGTCCTGCAGAATACGCTTTTCCAAATTTAACCACACCTAAGTTGTACATAATCCGTATTGCAATATAATGGCTCAACAACTAACCTCCCTATTGCAATACAATTCATTATATTGCAATACAATACCCTCTTCTTCAACCCTTCCCCGGTCACACATAACTGCGGTATTAGACCCAATACCCTTTGTCATTCCTATATTGCAATACAATGCCAAAATTTACGTAATACAAACCATCCAATCATTACACCCTTCTCTTGCAATACAATTGCAATACAATTTTTTTTTTCCAGCCCTCTCTCTTAGCAATACAATTGCAAGGTTGCAATACAATTTTTTTTTTTCACAAGACACTGGGCAAAGAGCTCCGTTTCTACACTTTTTTTTTTTATATTTTTTTCATTTCTTCCAGCTATTGGAAGACACTAAAAATACATACCTAATTTTTTTCATTTTCCAGACACACAAATAAATTATAAAAATTTGTTTTAATCAATTTTCTTCGCCTTACACACTCGCAAAACCTTAGAAAATTATTTTCTTCACTCTCATTTTTTTTTGGACATTTTGTCTAAAATCTCCTCAAACCTCTTGGATCCAACACTAAACTCTAGTGCTCAACCTTAAATTTTATTAACATTTTAGTTTATTGGTGGATTAAACTAAAATGAATTTATTCAATTTTATTTATTTCTCCTTCTTGTTCCAAGCACACATTTTTCAAAACTCGCAAAAAAAAAAAAATTCCTATGTGCTATCTACTAAGCACACAAAACCATACACAATACATGATCACACATCATTCATGTTATGCATATTTTGCACACAACAAAATTATCAAATCAATAAAAACACATCAAACACACGACGCAAAGGTCCTAGTTTTGTCCCGTGATTTCCCTGTAACTTCATACCTAAACTTAACATCAACCACACCTATCGGGTGATGTTCTTACACCTCAAAGACTACGGCCTAAGCCCAAATCCCCTGCCTCTAGGTATTCATATATACCTAAGCTTATCTACACCCACCGGTCCTAGCGAATCAAGCATCTAAGCTCGATACTAAGCTGACGCCCCATTCTCGGGTCCGTTTGACAACCACAACCCGCTGAACACTCGTGGGAATGGTCGCGATCCCGACACCTCTCACGAAAATCGTGCGTAGCCTCTTTGTACAAAGTGAGCTCTACCCAACAAACTGCTCAAACAACACCAATGACCACACAAGGTCTCATATACAATTATAATGAGAAATCGGCTATCACTGGGCCCTCGCATTAATACTCACAACAATATTATCCCAACCAAAATATACCACATAGTTCAAGAGTTAGTACATCACTCTTATACAACATATATTAAAATTTATATAATTCTAATACATGTATATTGTTACTACCAAAGTTACAACCCGGCTTTCTTCTAAACGGTCTCTGTCGGCCCCTCGTGCGCCCATGTACCCGAAAATATCCTCGACAGCATGAAGCACGCCCAAAGAGTGGAATCACCCTAAATGGGTTACTCCACCTAAGTGCATACGCAATGCTCCAATGAAACATACTATCCAAGTAAATGCGTGATCCTACTGAATGTCTACCGATCAACCTCATACCCCCGAGTCCTCACTGACTCCCCCTCACACTTGCCTAAGCCACGTATGAAAATCATTATTTTTCAAAACAAAGATGTTGTTTTTAATAGTGGACTACCCTCCGATATTAGTAGTGGACCGACTCCGATGTTATATTTAGTGGACTACTCCGATGTATATATCAATCTGGGAACAATTCACAATTACATATTTTGTATGGACTAATCCGATATGGCACTGATCCTAATTCGATATTTATTATTAGTCAACCCTCCGAAACCACTCTCTCAATGAACCATCTCATGCACTCACTCCTATCGCCTAGGGTGCCCTGAATGATACGAATGATTTACGCCAATTCCAATACAATTATATAATACATGCAAATATATAATCATGAATATATTCACATAATTTAAATCACACAAAACATGTCATGTAATTTCAATAATTCATTACACCAAAAAATTAGCCTACTCGGGGCTAATTATCAAACACAAGCAATTCAACTTTGAATTACTCAACTAAACATATTATTTCACAAAATATTTTTTAGAACACTTTTCCATGAACAAAGGAAACCTCGCCACTGCTCCAGAAAATCACTAATCATCGGCTCACTTACAACCCAAATTTCACGGCCATTTTCGGCCCTATGCACATCACAACACAATCCATGGCATAAATTACACAATTAGCCACCCAAACAGTCCGTGAGTAGTCACGGACTGTAAATTTGGGTTCCATAAATTCAAACAATTTGGTCCCAAGTTTTGGGACCGATCAAACCCGCCTGCCTCAAGGCCCTCAATCCAACTTAAACATTATAAAACACTTAAATAAAGGTGAAACCCAAAGAGGATAAATACCTTACCTCTCGGAGTTTGACGAAATTCCTCAAAATCGGAATCCACGCGCAGTTTCGCCGCAGTAACAACTCTTACCTGGCTGATTTCGACTGGCCGGATCTCCTAGCGCATCTGTAAGTGATGTTCTCTCACTAAAATATTCAAAAATGGCTATTGCATCTCATTTCTGGTTTCCTTTCACGTTTTTGGCTCCTTTGGCTTCTTAAGAAAGAAGGCCACTATTGGCTAATTTGTCTTTTTCCCACTTAACTTTCAAATAATGCCCATTATGTCCCCAAGTTTTGGATTTTCGACATTTCGTAATATCTCTAGCCATTCCATTTCCATCATTTCAATTACGTGCAACATGTATAACATGTGTACATGTTATATGTGACTTTCGTCACGTCACATGTTTTACGACACCCGATACGCGATGCCTCGAAAAACGTGTCAACTCTGACAGTCTTGGAATTCGACAAAATTCGACGTGCTAACTAGATTTCACGTATTTATCTAACGGAAAACTGGCTTTTGTCATATGAGATCTAGAGAATAAATTTCGATTTTTGACTCCAAATATTTTACCTCTTTTCCAAAATTCGAATTTTTTCAGCGCTCATGTGTCCGCTCACCGCGCGATACCTCTTCCTTTTTCTCTTCATTTCTCTCTTCCTTTCTTTTTCTCTTTCCTCCACCGATTCGCTTTTATAGACTGGACCAATATGCATGTCATGTGGTTGCAATCATGCCATGTGTCACCCACCCATTTGGGTTCCTTTTTGCCCCAAAATTCATGAAAAATCTAACCATCCCGGAATTTAACGAAATTCGTCTTGATAACTAGATTTCGTGAGACGAATCCAACGGTGTTATCCGTTTCATTATCCGATATTTAAAAAATTTCTAGGTTTTCAACCTGTATTATAGAGGTGATTTACTGTTTTACCATTTTTCTAGAAAATCTGACATTTTTTCTCGTTCATTAATTTCCTACAGAAAGCATTTGTACTTCTCTAACCCTTGTATAGTTGCACTTATCATCTTTACAGATAAGTGGTATACTCTAAGCAATGTAAACAGTTTGATTTTATGACATTTATGGTCAAGCAACAAAGAAAAGGTGTACATGGGATAGCTAATAAGTTAGATTGGAAATGGGCATTGTATAACTGAGATTTTTTCTATTTAGCTTTGGCATTTTTATGGGATTTTCACTTTCAAGAGGATCACTTATGGCTTAACAAGTGAAGGCATATAAGAAACAGCTTAGATTCAATAAAATGTGTGTATATTCTTCCAAATTGTTTTTTATTTTCTCTTTGAATCAATTATGCCATTTTCTGCTTAGCCTCAGAGTCGCCATGCGATGTAATGTCACTGTTTCAAAAATAAGCAGAAAGATATGAAGGGGAGGGGTCTTAGGTTTGAGTTCCAGTATAAACAATTTACTATATTATAATTAAAATGTTTAGCTATAAAAAAAATTTATAAAGCATTTTAAAATGTACACATTTTAAAATAATATTCATTATAATTCATTTTCCTTCAAACCTTCCATGGTTAATAAAAAAAAAAAGTTAATTTTTTCCTACGTCTTTCTCTGTCCCTAGTGCTTCATGCTCCAAATGGGTTATAAAGGATTTTCTTTTGTAGTTGATTACTGGTTTAAAAGCTCTTCTTTTTTCCTTCACAAGCAACTAGGCACAACTACTTGATGCCACCTTGGACAGAGAGTTTAAGCTGTTTTTTATTAATGCCTGATAAATTTCTTGCATGTAGCAGTTGGAACTTTTTTTTTTTAATATTTGCTTCTTTTGTTTGCGTGTCTGTTGTTATTTCTTTGAAGTAATAAATACTTCCAGTTTTCTTTATATATACTTTCCTGTTTCACCTACTTAAAAAATCACAAGTCTTCTTAAGACTACTTTTGGGGATGTGTTAGCAACATTAATGTTTTGGTGGTATTGTAGTGACAGGACAACATTAATGTTTTGGTGGTATTGTTTTGGTGGTATTGTACTGATGAACTATTTTTGGAAAATGGTTCTTGGAAGGTTTTGGTGTTGGTAAACTATTCTACCATATTCTTATCAGGAAGTTGTGTTACAATACTTAATTCATAAAAGATGATAAGTTGTTATTAATTTTGTTTATAGTATTACTTATATTTCTTAGGGGAATTCCCTTCGCATTCTCCAACTCTCACAGTATGTAAGTTATTAATTTCTTTTTTAACTTGTCGGGTTACTTCATTTGTTTATAGTTTTAGTATGCAATTTTTATTCGCGTGGTGTACGACAAAACTCGAAGTTACAAATAATTTGTTTCTTTCAAGAATCCTATTATTTCTTGCTTGTTTAACAAGAAAATTGATATCAATTGCTTTTTCTTATGGTACAAGCATCTCTCAGTTTCATCATACTAGGCAATGTTTATTCTGATTTGGCAAGGATAATTGTGTGTATTTCTTCATTTGAAGTTGACAAATAACAATTTAGAATGTGCTTGAATGTTCTATTTATTCATGACCTTTCTTCTTTTAAAAATATTGTTTTTAATTTTTCAGGGTGAAAAGGCTTTACAAAAATAAAGTCAGTTGTTATTCTTGATGGACTATTTCCTTCTATATTTTAAGAAGGTATTTTTCCAATTGGACTTTTTCAAGACTGTTTCATGAGATCTCACACACATATCTAATTTATTTGTTAATCATGCCACTAACATCATATGGGATTTGTTTACGGCTTTTCCTCTCTTGATATGGCTTCAAATTGTTGGATTTTGCAATCTCCAAAGGAAACTTTTGCTTCTTTTTATTTTTTTATAAAGGACACTATGGCAGGAAATATAAGTGACATAAAAAAATACATATTCTTTATTTCTTATCCAATCAATTTAAAATATATATTTTAAATAATTTATGGACCTTGAAAACAAAAGAATGCATGTTTTTCCCTTCTAGGTATGCTTTAAACTGTCGAAGTCCTCCAAAATTTGGCTTCTTCCTAGAAAAGCTATAATGCCAATAAGACATGGTAGCTTTATTGAATAAAACAAAACCTAAGATGACCAAACAAAGAAAATAGCCTGGTCCATTGCTCTTGCACCATCACATGGTGGAAAAGAAAATGATCTTTTTTACTAATTTGAACTATTTACTGCTTTTTCCATATTAAACAAGAGAACAAGAACAATGGGTACTATAAGCTTACTTTGAAGATATATTTTAAACTAATTATTGAATGGCCTCTCTCGTGATCTCAAGTTAATGAACTATTATATTTCTTAAGTGGTTCTAATTTATTTCTTAAATTTTCAAACTACATGAAAACAGGGATGGCTGAGTATGCTAATAATTTGAACTGTTAGTTTAAGCTCATTTTATTTGTTACTCTAATATATAAGGACTAAGAAACTTAAGAATATATAAGATTTTGAGGAATTTTGATTATATTTTATTTTATTTTATATTTTTCATGTGAAATCAAACACAGGAAAATTATTTTCCTTAGTATTTTTTTTCTTTCCCCAACACTTTTTCGATTCCAAAAGGAGCCTTAGTAATTTTGTCCCCCTCAACTTATTTTTTGTCTCTGCCACTGATTATTCTAATTTGAGTTCAATGTTCATTTAATATCTGAAAGTTACCACACTAGCACTCATGTAAATAATAAAGCAATGTCAGTCTAGGGGTTGGCCAACAGTTATTCAGACGGTTTTCTATTTAAACTTCATTTTCGCATTTCAACAGGAACGGATGGACTCTTGCAGTGATTTTGATGCTTAACACTCTCCCATGAAAGATCCTCCACTACTAACAAATTACCAGTTAACATTTCAGATTCCTACCATGTAATCTATAAATCATACACATTTGTCAGAATTTTGTATTAATGATAGATAGTTTTGTTTTTTATCCATATGACTTTTATATAGTTTTTTTTATCTATATGAATTTGATATTCTGTATACATTTTCAATAATTATGAGATTATTATATTAGGGTTTATAACTAATGAAATTAATGCAAATAAGATTTTTAATGTGAGAAAGATGATGACACTTGTAATAAGTGTCATAGTTCTAAAACACAAACATATAAAAATCAATGACGCTCAAATAAGTGTCATAGTTAAGATATTAAATTGAAATATGATGTATAGAGAATGACGCTTTAAATGAGTGTCATAATTTTGATTCCACAGCATTTATAATCGTAAAAGTCATTAAGTCACAGATAAATATATTCATAATAATTTATACTACGACACTATAAGAAGTCATTATCAGAATCCTTCAATGACATGTTAACTGCTATTATCGATTAACTTTTTCCTCAGAAATAAAAATATAAAATATACTAACATTCACAGAATTAAAAGAAATTGTAATTTATTGACACTTACAAATTAGTATCTATTGATAAGAACACTCTCACCTTTCATAAAAAAAAATAAAATTGAAATCAAATGATTAATACCTAATCTTATAAATAATAGTATTTTTAATCAATCAATTATAACAAAATTGTTCTTTCAACCAAACTCCCATCTTAATTTATTACTTATTCAACATAATGCAACTTGTCACGTTTTTTACCAGTCAAACCGTTAAGCTCAAGCCAAATGAATGAAAAGATAATCCACCTGCGGACTCATAATCTCCTGCCAATTTTTGAACGGAAAATTTTAATATAATACGGGGACGTCAAAATCGATCTACATGGAAACAGCAAAATGATTGAGCAAACCCCGCGTCATTTGAATATAATTTGTAGAACAAGTCGAATTTAGACCAGATTAAAAAAAAAAAAACATTAAAAATATTAAAGAAAAAGATAACTTAGATAAGAAAACTTAAAAAAAATGGGGTGGTTCAGTTTTTTCCATTAAAAAAACAAGGTTAGGTGGACGTGAGGTCATAAAGAATGTGATACATGGAACTTTGACGCTACTCCTATAATTTAATGATTATATATTATATATAGATTTTACTGTTTTATGGTTGGATTGAAAGTGTGCAAGTCTGAAGCTGGGAGGCCGCCACTGAAATTTTGAAACTTCAACCATAAGTCAAAATTTCGGGCCAGGCAGGGCAGGAAGTCAAGAGCCGGCTCTTGACCGATGGTGGAGATGTCTAGATCTTGTATATTAAATCCCCCATGGAAGCTCATTTGTGTCTTGCCTTATCCATAGCCTCTGCAAATCTTGAATCTTGTAAGTTGTTGTTCTCTTGTTCTAGCTTTTGATTAACAATTAATGGAGTTGCAAGAATCAAAGAAAGTCACGGAGAAAAAGAAAGAGCAAACAACGAAAAGGGCGCGCAGATCTGGCTTCAGTTGGAGGGCCATCAAGAGGGTTTTCAGTTGGAGAGCCATCATGAAAAGGCATCGTCTTCATATGACCTGCGCCTCCAGCTTCAAAGACCTCTCTGATCGGGCGACGGCAGAGTGGTGTCGCCCTTCCAGAGCTACCATTTGTAGTGCCTAAGAGGAGCCTTAAAACTCAAAGCCTCATGCGGCTCACTTATACAGCTTCAGATTTCATCGATCGGGGTAATCATATGATTCGACGATATCCCCACGGATAACCTTCTGCAACATGGCGGGAAATCCATGGTCAGAACACTAAAAATCTTCTGGATCCGATTAATCCATGTGTTCGGAGAGAGATTGTTAAGTATGGAGAATTTGCGCAGGCGACTTATGATGCTTTCGATTATGACTCCTTCTCTGACTTTTGCGGGAGCTGTCGATACAATAGGCACAAGCTGTTCGACGAATTGCATCTGACAAAACATGGTTACAAAGTCACTAAGTACATCTACGCCATGACGAACGTCGACGTCCCAAGCTGGTTCGACCGGCCTAACACGGGCGAAACGTGGAGTAAAGATTCGAACTGGATGGGGTATGTCGCTGTGAGCGGCGACAGTGAATCGCAAAGAATCGGAAGAAGAGACATAGCCGTGGCGTGGAGGGGAACGGTAGCGCCGTCCGAATGGTTCTCGAATACGAAGACATCGCTGGAGTCGTATCGGGGACGGAGGCGTCAAGGCAGAACGTGGTCGCGCCTTACATGTAAGGGCGAAACCACCAGATACAACAAGCTAAGCGCAGCTGAACAAGTTATGCAAGAATTGAAAAGACTGCTCGAGTTTTTCAAAGGAAGGGGAGAGGAAGTCAGCCTCACCGTCACCGGCCACAGCCTCGGTGGCGCCTTGGCTCTCCTCACTGCCTATGACGCCGCCTCCTCCCTCCCCCATCTTGATCATATAAGCGTCTTTTCTTTCGGTGCTCCAAGAGTAGGGAATATCAAGCCAGAGACAAATGTGTCAGAATTGGGAGTCAAGATACTGCGTGTGGTAATTAGGCAAGACATAGTACCAAAGGTTCCAGGGATCGTCGTCAACAAGATTCTCCGCCAATTCCATGCTCTCACCAGAGGATTGAAATGGGTGTACAGACACGTCGGAACCGAGCTGAAACTTGATATGTCATTGTCGCCATACCTGAAGAGGGACTTCGACTTGGTAGGTTTTCATAATTTAGAGGTATATCTGCATCTTACGGATGGATATCAATGCAGCCAGAGCAAATTTAGATGGAATGCAAGGAGAGACGTTGCATTAGTGAACAAGTTCAGTGATATGTTGATAGAGGAGCTGAGAATCCCGGAGAACTGGTTCCAAGTGCCAAACAAGGGGCTTGTGTTTAACCAGCATGGCAGATGGGTTAAGCCATGTAGAGACCAGGAAGATATTCCTTCTCCTTTTGGGGAAACACCTAGTCTTCACTTGGCACCTGAAAATATGCATGCACATAATAAATTGCAAGTTTGAGCGAGAATTAATGTGTGTAGGTTGCCCTTCAATTTTGTACACACTTGTAATTGACTCATTTTTTTCCCTCCAATAAATTCATTAATTATTTAATATTGTCCTTAAGTAATTCATGGACAAAATCCATAGACAAAATTAAAGTTATTATGAGCTCCTGTCTTGATTTTTCATTGATATTCTAATTAAGAAACATAAAATTGGGCGCATTTAGCAATATATTTATACAATTCCCCATTATCTGGGATTCTTGCAATTTGAAGAAGACAAAATAAACAAAAATAGAACTAAACATTAAAAGTGCATATAAATAGTCTTACAAAAATAACTAACCCCTCTTCTTCATCCATTTACCATTACATCTACTAACAATTAACAAAAAATCAAATAAATAAACCATTAAATAAATTAATAAACAACTAGATAAATAATTAAAGAATCAAATAATAGGGGATTATTTAAACAAATGTGAAAAATGTTGTATATTTTTATATATCACTAAGTTAAAAATAACTATAAAAAGAGACATTTGTGATCATATTTTTAAGTGTAATAAGAGTTATACTTAAAGATAATGTGTAAAAAGAGTTACACATTCAATATAAAATGTTTCTGTAACATACCTTAACAATTCATGTTTAATGAGTGAATTAAACATATGAAAAAGGAGGCCTAGAATGTTACAAACTTGCTAGGCTAGATAAAGATAATAAGTTTGTAACATTTGTGAGTAAATCATGTTGAATGTATGCATTAAACATATGAATAATGAGTTGAACTGTTTCAAAACTTATTAGGTTGATAAAGATAATAAGTTTGTAACATTTATGAGTAAATCATGTTGAATGTGTGCATTAAACATATGAATAAGGTATTGGATTGTTACAAAACTTATTACGTTGATAAAGATAATAAGTCTGTAACATTTGTGATTAAATATATGTTTAATGTATGAATTAACCATATATTTATATTATAGATGTTACAATCTCTAAGAGGTTATGAAGACAAGAAGTCTTTCTCTTCGTAATCACAATTTTCAACCCTAAGAGTGTTCCATAAGAGTGATTTTCTTCTTTTGAAATCTTATGCATAAAAGTGAAAAGGCTTGATAAATCCGTAAGATTATTTTCCATCTTACTTCCTAAAGATCTCTTTGAGATTAATGAAATAGAGTCATTGGACAAAGTTTTAAGAACTTGTTCGAAGCCTTCTGTATTATTCTTCTTCTTATTTCTATTTTCAAGAGATTGTGAATGCTTTGTACTCTGAGAGTTTATTATATAAGGTGAAATATGAGTGTGTTTCTCTTCTTCATTGTATCCATCTATTTTTTTCAACAAAAAATTATACGTGTGTAGCTCTTTGAATCATTCTTCAACATTCACTTGATGCACTTCTCTCCACATTTTCAAATTTGTGAAGCACTTTTCTTTACCTCATGATGCACTTCTCATCATCTTGTTGATGCACTCTCTCATCAACCTTCACTTGTTAGAGTACTTCTCTCTAAACATTCTTTTGGTGCACTTCTCACCAATTAATTCAGAATGAGAGTTTCTTCAATCTCTTTCACCATTTTACTTGTTCAATTTTCTTTTTATAATCTTTTTGTAGATGCTTAAATCTTTCTCGTACCTGAAGAATCGAGGGGCTTTCCCTCTCACGATCATTCTTTTTATCTTCATGTCTAGGTTTTTGCAATGATTACACCGAGGAATTTTTCCTTTCCTTTGACTCTTGCAAATATGCTACATCAACCACCCGTTCCGCCTGTTTCCCATTATAGTTCTTCTTGATCACAACTTAAAGTGCATTGATGAATTCCCGCAAATTAATTTTTGATAAATCCTTACAGTCTTCAAGAGAAGAAATTTTGGATTCATACCTTTTAGGCAAGTTTACAAGAAGCTTTTCCACAATTCTCTGAGTAGGAAAGTCTTCACAAAGTAATTTGATCTGGCTGACAATGGACATGAGTTTGCTGCAATACTCCTTCACACTTTTAGATTCTTTCATTTTTTGAAATTTAAATTCCTTTTTGAGAACTAAGATTTGCATCAACCTTGTTTGATTGTTACATTCAAAATCTTCTTTGAGTTTGTCCCATGCTTCTTTTGGTGATTCGCAAATCATTATGCTTGTGAAAACCGCATCTGATATGGTTGAATATATATAAGTGAGTGTCTTTGGTTTCTTTGTCAAATCTTCTTCATACTTTTTTTAGTTGCAGTAGAGTTGGATTCAATGGAAGAGTAACAGAATTTACATCATTCTCAACAACTTCCCACAAACTCAAAATTTAGATAGATATCTGCTTTATTATCATGACACACCCCCACCCTCACCATATGAAAAGCAATTGACCCACAAACTCACCGCTACCTCTTAACGACTATAAATCCTCGCGTCGGCCGTATTGCTTGCTTAACCCTTGTATAAAAATTTTCTTTATTTTTCAACTTAGGATTTGTAAAATCTTAGCAAATGAAACTTTGTACAAGAAAGATGATGTACCGCATATACTAAAATTCCAAATCTCAGATAATATCCAATTTACACTATATCCAAATATGGTAAACCAAGATACCAACACATTCTCACAAACTACTTCTATGTACATACATATGTTCCTTTTTATACCAATTTATACTAAACTATACATACATAGTTCCATTACATATATTCAAAGTCTTTTTCCCTTACATAATATTCTTGATTTATAGCACTTGTACAATGTCAAAGACTAATCCATTGAATGCTCAAATATTCATAATCACTGGAAAATAATTTTAAACACTAAAATAATGATTAAACAGTTCATGGAGTGTATGCTTTTATAAAAGGTTTTGTTTTTCCTGAAAACATCTCAAAAATGTAAAACTCTCTTTACAACATTTTTGCTTTACTTTGCTTTACTCGCTTTTAAAAGTTTCTAAACTTTTCTTGTTTGCTCACAGACTTGCTTTCTGTTTAAAAGTTTATAAAAACTTTTACTACTTGCTTGTGCTTTGTTTTACTTTTCTTTAAAAGCTTATAAACTCTTATTGCTTAAGGTTTGCTTAGAAGTTTATAAACTTCTCATAATTTCTTCTGAATGAAAAGTTTCTTAAAACCTTTCACAAACCTTTGCTTTAAAAGTTTCAAAATCTTTCATGTACCAGAGCGCTGTTCAATCAGATGTTGGTAACAAACCTGAGCCTGGCTCAACTCACATTTAAAATCCCACGGAGCTAGCTCAACCGATCGCTTGAAATCTAAACGGAGCCCGGACTCAACCGCTTCTCAGATTAAAACTCACAGCCCATATCAGTGGAACTAATGGTTGATTTTTCAAACCGTATATCATGCTTATAAAACATCAACCATCGAGACCTATTTTGCCTGGTTGCACTTAGTGACACGGAGCCCTGGCATCGACCGTGCTGCGAAGTGAGATCCGGTCCAGATCACCTTTTCCCAGAATATGGTGGAATTGACTCTGGTCGCCATCACCATGACTATATCATAACCTTATATACTCCCGTGACGCGCTACTCGCCTCCTTTAAATGCATGATGGGAGACCCTAAGTTTGCCGACCAGCAAAACTACAATGCATGTATGAGATCCTAACACCACCGTAACGACTTTAATACCGACCGTTTGTTTGGGTTTAGAACTGGTGGAATTGCCGTGAATTATTCCTTTGTCGCTTGTTGTTTTGAAAAATGTATTTTACAATTTAAAACCATTTGCTTGCTTGCTTCTGCTTGAAAAATTATTTAATTATTCAAACCATTTGCTTACTTGCTTACCAAAAATGGTTTAATTATTCAACAACCATTTACTTACTGCTTGCTTCGCTTGGAAAATGGTTTGCATCAAAACCATGAAATACCAAAGAGAAATGTACTTTATAATAATAATAATAATACACTAGTATTTGGAAAATGAGTTTAGAACACTCACAACTTTGCTTACTAAACTTGAGAGCACAGTTCCACACTTTTCCCCTCTTTTGCTTTTTAACCTACACACTCAACCGAATACGGCAAATATTAATTGCCTACGTAATCGCATAACTTAACATACTCCCTAGACTTAGTCACACTCAAAGAATATCGCCGAGGCGGCGAGGTACGCTGCATTTTTCGTCGAGTTCTAATCTTATTTGAACCTATCTTAATCATTTAATAAGGTTCATAAACTATCGGTGTACGAATTCGGGCTTAAATACACGAAAACATAGCATTCTGAGCATTTTGGGCACACATGTACCGATACACCCTGAACATGTACCGGTACATGTTGCATCATCTTAAAACAACTCCACAACACTTGAATTGGTGCTATGGAACCTCAAACCTCAAAACCCTCGGTGAAAATCCAAAAACTCTACCTAAGGTCCACCAATTCTTCATAAAACCACATAATTTGATGATTCCATGTTTATTTTCTCCCAATTGGGGTTTTACTCTCATAACCCCAACAATTTAAAGGTTTATGTGATTTTTCCACAAAACCTAGACCAAAGGACCATCCAATCTCCATACCAAAGCCCTAGGAATCCAAAGGACACATGATCCAAGACAAAAACATACCTTGTTTTGGTCTTCTCCTCCTTCTCCTTCTTCTTCCTCTTCTTCCTCTTCTTGGCTCTCTCCTTCTCCTCCTACGGTTTGCTAGGGCAAACTTTGAGACCAAAATGAAATTTTGGTTTTATTTCCCTCTTTTTTAATATCAACTTTTCACTAATTGCACCAGTCCTCATCTCTTTAATTTCCAATCAGAATCTCTGTTTTATTTGTATTAGGCCTCCATCTCTACATGTTTAATGTTTTTCATATCCTTTTTGCTCAATGACAATTGTACCCTTCTTTTATTACCACATTCCGGGTTTACTAAATTATCACTTCCTACTTTAGTCTCCAAAATACTACAATGTGACACTTAGTGCTCTTATACACCCCTACAATATCATGTACTGTACACTCTCCCGGGACGGGGTGTTACAAAATCCTCCCTCCTTAGGAACATTTCGTCCTCGAAATGAATAAACTAAACTCCAAAAGAAAGGAAAGGAAAATACCTCATCCGGAAAATAATTGAGGGTACTGATGGCGCATCTGGGTCTCTGGCTTCCAAGTAGCTGCCTCCCTCTCATGATTCTTCCATAGGACTTTAACTAATGGAATCACTTTGCTTCTCAACACCTGTTCCTTGCGATCTACAATCTGCACCGGTGTCTCCTCATAAGTCAAATTCTCCTTTAGCTGCACTGGTTGCTCTCTCAATACATGTGAAGGATCCGGGATATATTTTCTCAACATCGATACATGGAATGTATCATGAATCCTTGATAACTCTGGGGGTAACTTCCACTTGTAAGCTACTGGCCCCACCTTGCCCATAATCTCATAGGGTCCAATATATCTTGAACTAAGCTTGCCTCGTTTCCCAAATCTCAAAACACCTTCCAAGAAAAATGCCTTCAAAAAGACTAGTCACCATCCCAATCAGGTAAGTTCTATCGCTTGTCCTATAACCTTTCTCGTCTATTTCTGCTATCTTCAAGTTATCACGAACAATTTTCACTTTCTCTCAAGGATCCGCATCTAGTTCAGGCCTACTAGTCTTCTTCTCTCTCACCTGAACCTCATCCCGGCACACCGAGTCCTATATTTCTACCATATACAAAGGCCTCAAATGGAGCCATATCTATACTGGCTTGATAGCTATTGTTATAGGCAAACTCCATTAGTGCCAAGTGAGTATCCCAACTCCCCTTGAATTCCATTACACAAGCTCTCAGCATATCCTCTAACGTCTGAATAGTCCTCTCTGACTGGCCATCCGTCTGAGGATGAAATGTTGTGCTAAAATGTAGGCGAGTACCTAACGCCGTTTGCAACCAGCCAAACCTGATGAACTGGGGTCTCGATCTGACACTATCGAACCGAACCCCACGGTCTCACTATCTCATCTACATACAACTTGGCCAACTTTTCCAATGAATCCTCAACATTAACTCGGTAGAAAATAAGCAATTTCTGTTAAACGATTAACTATTACCTATATCGCATCATGCTGCCTCGAGTCCGTGGGAAGTACCTATCACAAAAATCCATATGATCTTCTCCCATTTCCACACCGGAATAGGAGAATCAGATCTTCCCGCGGGCCTCTCGATGCCTCGCTTTACCTCGCTGACGTGTGCCAGGCACCTAGAAACGAAACTCGCGATCTCTTTCATCCCATTCCACCAAAGAATGTTCTTCAAAGTCCCGTACATCTTAGTACCGCCTCGATGCATAGCATACGCATGAATGTGCTCCATACTTCTTCGCCCGCCATACTCCGGGCACACATTCTCCGTCCTTTCACTATCATGCCATCATCTCCGATTTGAAACTCGCTTTCCCTTTTCTATCTCTTCCTTAAGCTTAATCATCCGTGGATCCCGTGATCGTCGCTAGAATCTCGGTCCACTGTGGCTGCCCAACATGAAACACAACAAGGCTCCCGAATCCTCAACCTCCAGTCACCCCTAAAGTTCTCGATCCACCAACAAAGGGAAGATAATCACCTCATGTGAGACAAAGAACTCTCCGGTCATTTACTCAAGGCATCCAAGCACGACATTAGCTTTTCCTGATGGTACCTTGAAAGTACAATTGTAGTTCCAATCACAACCTGCCATCATCTTCTTTCGCCTCGTGCTTAACTTCTTTTCTGAAAATATATCAAGACTCTACGATATGTAAAGATCCTGCTATGGAACACCATATAAGTAATGTTCCATATTTTTAGGGGTGCAAACACGACCGCTAGCCGTAGTCGTGTGTAGGGTATTTCTCCTCATGTTTTTAGTCATTCCTGAGGCATATTCAATCACCCCATCATTCCTCGCATCAAACACAACCAAGCGCCTCGCTCAGCGATCACTATAAACCACAAATCCATCTCTTCCATCGGGGTAAAGCTAGAACCGAGCCGAAGTCAATCTACTAAACTCCTCGAAACTCTTGGATGTGCATCTACCCAATCATACTGGCTACTTAGTCACAATGCTTATCTCGAGAACCCTCAACAAACTTCCAGACACCCTCGCTAAACCAAGGTTTCCGACCTCTGACACATTCTTTGGTGGTTTCAATTTACCATCGTTTCTATTTTATGGGGATCCAGCACTCAACCCTCCTCACAATAAATCACATGACCTAGGAATGCCACCCCGTCAAGCCAAACCGACACTACTAACTCGCATATAACCTGCCTCCCTTGGGGTCCGTAATACAATCCCCGGGTGCTCAGAATGTTCCTCTGAACTACATGAATACACTAGAATATCATCAATAAAAACTATGACGAACCTATCCAAATATGGCTGGAATACTCGGTTCATCAAATCCATAAATGCTGCTGGAGCATTAGTCAAACCAAATGGCATCACCAAAAACTCATAATGCCCGTAGCGTGTCCTCGACAAATACCTAGGTACATCACTCCCTGCACCCCTCAATCGATGATACCTCGACCTAAGCTCTATCTTGGAGTATACTCGAGATCCTTGGAGCTGATTTAAATAACTCATCAAATCCTAGGAGTGGATAACATTACGATGGTAACTCTATTCAATCGTCTGACTATACGCTACACAACCTCGTAAACTCCCATCTTTATTTTTCACGAAGAGAACTGGAGCTCCCCATGGGGATATGCTTGGTCTAATGAATCCCTTACTCAACAACTCTTCTAACTGAGCCTTAAGCTCCCTCAACTTTGCAGGAGCCATCCTATAAGGAGGAATGGAAATGGGCCTACTCCCTGATCAAATCAATGGTGAACTCCACCTCCTTTCCGGAGGTAATCCAATATCATCCGGAAACACATATGGAACTCTAACAACCGGAATCTCATCCAATATAGTCCTCCTTCCCCACCCACCACATAAGCTAGATAACCTCAACATCCTTACGCAGCATTCCCTATGCTATCATGGCGATTATATGTGAAGATAACTCTACATAACTCTCGAACTTACTCAATTTCCCTAGCCTATTCAATCCTTACTCCTTCTTATAACAATTCCACAGGTTTATATAGACAAATTTAATCCATACGTAGAACCACATCAAAGTCCTCATATCAAGCTACAAGATCCGCTGAAACTCCCGTCCCCAATCAGAACTCTATTATCTCCCTCCCGATCACTGTCATGAATCTGATTCCAACTGGAAGGGAAACTTTCATACGACCCTCTAATGGTTAGGTCTCTATCTGAAAACGATCTAAGAATGGCTTGGATGCAAATGAATGCGAGCTCTCGGGGTCCACTTTGTACGATATGCATCATGCTCAAGGATAGAAATAATACCAGTTGGACTACATCCGGAGTCAAAGATCTCGCATCTTCATTGAAATACACCACATTTCCAGCCTCGGAAAGTGGCTCACTCAGATCCCTAGGCACCGCTTCACTCTTCTACCACGGCCACCTCTTCCCCGCGGGCCGTGTTGGCCCCTCCGCTAAACCCTCTCCCCGAAGACTTCGCGGTGCTAATCTCTGCACTGCAGCTAGGATCGGGCTACCGATTTCCGCACCAATCACCGAGGGAACTCCCAATGAAATGGCCTCCCCGGCCACAAAGGGAAACACCCTGTATCAATCTCTTACACTCTATGATGTCGCCTCCGACACATGTGACATACAGAGGAATACTCAAAAGCACGTTAGCAATTGGGGGGCCTCACTGATCTCACTGTGAGATAGCTCTCACCTACACCTCTACTCTATAACCTCTCGCCTCTTACTTTTCTTCATTGTACCGTCCCGAAGCTTATTGGGACGGCCTGCACCCTTGCTTTTACTTTCCCGTCTACTTTGGATACATGGTTGTAGTGCTTGCCTACTCTCAGCGCCCAACCAAGTCCCCAAATCTATTCCCGAGGACCACCGACAGTGATTCGATCCGGTCAGAATTCCGATAAACCCAGACTTCAGACTTCCATCCGCTTGAATGTAGGGAACCAATCTAACTAATTCCAGGAACTTTCCTCAGCATTCCGACACCTGCCATGTTCTTCCGTCGAATTTGAAGAACTCTCAATTTTGAATCCTTATGGCTGAGGAAAGAACCTATCGCTGAACTCGTCAACTGGGTCCCATGATATGCATCGATACTCCTCTCTACGGTGCATCCCACCACCTTAGCCCTTGCCTTCATCGTAAAAACTGGAACAAGACTCTTTGCTCATCCTGCAGCCCATAATCAGAACCTTATTGACTCCTGGGCCCAAATGCATACCTGTGCCGCTCTCGCCGATCACCACTCCGGCCATATGGCTTGGCGCCCACCTGTGACTCTCCCATCGACCTCCCCAGCTCTTCCATAACCTCTCTAGGTGAAGTGTGAAGGTTGCGACTATTGACGGCCAGCTATGGCTACTATCTCGCAATCAGGCCACTTGCTCGCGTGAACAATCCCGGCATTTGAGCTCCCTCCGAAGCGGCCCAGACAGGTCCAGCTCGACCTCGCGCTGATTCATAGAGGCGGTAGTGGAACCTAATACGTGCTCATCCCTCTCAGCACTCAGATTGTGAGCTCCTGAATAACTCCCAGATCTAATTCTACGTCCCTTCCCGACATAGTGTCAGAATTTACCAAAATAACCTTTCTTAACACTCGAATTAATGATATATAATTTGAACTTAAACAATACGTCACTTAACATCACGCTCCGATACCACGTCGACACACCCCACCCCTTCCAAATACGGGTGTGCCGCCACTCCACAGTAAATCCCCCACCAAGCAATTTACTATTAGAAATCCCTAGCATGTAAGCTATAATGCTTGCTTAACCCTATAAAAATTTTTATTTTTCAACTAGGATTGCAAAATCTTAGCAACTAAAAACTTCGACAGCACGATTCCGCTGAATATACTAAAATTCCAAATCTCGTATAATATCCAATTTACACTATATCCAAATATGGCAACCAAAGATACCAACACATTCTCTCACAAACTACTCTATGTACATACATATGTTCCTTTATACCAATTTATACTAAACTATGTACATACATATGTTCCATTATACATATTCAAAGTCTTTTCCTTACATAAGATTCTCTTAATTTACAACACTTCAGATAATGCCGACTAATCCTATTGCAGGCTCCAGCCTTGCGCACTGCACCGAAAAATAGTTTTAAACACGAAATAATGAACTAAACGAGCTCAGTTGAGTGTATGTTTATAAAAGGTTTGCTTTTCCAAAACATCTCAAAATGTAAACTCTCAATATTTTCCGTAGTTTACTATTATTCGCTTTTAAAAGTTTCTAAAACTTTTATTTGCTTGCTTGCTTTTGTACTTACTTGCTTTTAAAAGTTTATAAAACTTTTCCTACTTGCTTGTGCTTTATTTTACTTTTCTTTAAAAGCTTATAAAACTCTTATTGCTTGCTTGCTTAGAAGTTTATAAAACTTCTCATAATTTCTCTTGCTTGAAAAGTTTCTTAAAACCTTTCACAAACCTTTTGCTTTAAAAGTTTCTCAAAACTTTTTTATAAAAACGGGAGCCTGGGCTCACCCGCATGCTTGAAAATAAAACGGGAGCTTGGGCTCAACCGTTTGTTTTAAAATCCCAAGGGAGCTTGGCTCAACCGATCGTTTTGAAATCTAAATGGGAGCCTGGGCTCAACCGTTTGCTTTAAAACTTTATGGAAGCCTGGGCGACCGTGAACCAATGGTTGATTTTTCAAAACTGTATATCATGCTTATAAAACATCAACCACTGGAGGCCTATTTTTGCTTGCTGTACCCTAGTGGACACGGGAGCCTGGGCATCGACCGTGCGGTGGAAGGACCTGGGTCCACATCACCTTTTTCCGGTAAATATGGTGGAATTGACCTGGGTCACCATCACCATAATTTAGTTAGAGCTCATAACCTTATATATCATGCATGCCACTGCCTTTAAAATGCATGATGTATGACCTAAGCTCATGACCGTGCAAAACTACAATGCATGTATGAGATCCAACACCACTGCACGACGGAATACCTCCTCGACCGGTTTGCTTGCTTGTAACTAGTAGGCCCTGCTTCTCGCGAATTTATTCCCTTTTGCTTGCTTGCTTGTTCTCTCTCTTTTGAAAAATTTGTTTTTATAATCTTAAAACCATTTGCTTGTTTGCTTTGCTTTGAAAAATGGTTTATTTATTCAAACCATTTGCTTTACTTGCTTTGCTTCTGTTTGAAAATGGTTTAATTATTCAATTAACCATTTACTTTACTACTTTTGCTTTGCTTTGAAAATGGTTTGGTAATCAAAACCATAAAAATACCAAAGCAAACAGCTTTATACTAATAATAATAATACACTAGTATTTGAAATGGAGTTTAGAACACTCACAACTTTGCTTGCTAAACTCGAGCACGCCTCCACACTTTTCCCGCCTTTGCTTTTTAACCTACACACTCAACCGAATACGGAAATATTAATCGCCTACGTAATCGCATAACTTAACATACTTCCTAGACTTAGTCACACTCAACGAATATCGCCGAGGCGGCGAGGTACACTACGTTTTCGTCGAGTCCTAATCTTATTCTAACCTATCTTAATCATTTACTAAGGTTCCTAAACTATCGGTGTACGACTCAAGGCTTAAATACACGAAAATGATATATAGCATCACACATGTACCTGCAGACACCCCGAACATGTACCCAGACATGCAGACATAAGCTTGGCATGTACCGGCATTACGCCGGACATGTACCGATACATGCTGTTTTCTGTGGGTAAAATCTGGCACACCCCTGTACATGTACCGGTACACCTTCCGAAAACTGCCCAGATTTGCTTCTTTTTGCCACTTTTGCTACCAATTCACTTCATACAACTTCCATAATTCATAACACCTCAAGAATTATCATGGAATTCATCTTAAAACAACTCCACAACACTTGAATTGGTGCTATGGAACCTCAAACCTCAAAACCCCTCGTGAAAATCCAAGAACTCTACCTAAGGGTCCACCAATTTCTATAAAAACCATAATTTGATGATTTCATGTTTATTTTCTCCCAATTGGGTTTTACTCTCATAACCCCAACAATTTAAAGGTTTATGTGATTTTTCCACAAAACCTAGACCAAAGGACCATCCAATCTCCATACCAAAGCCCTAGGAATCCAAAGGACACATGATCCAAGACAAAAACATACCTTGTTTTGATCTTCTCCTCCTTCTCCTTCTTCTTCCTCTTCTTCCTCTCTGGCCTCTCCTTCCTCCTACGGCTCGCTAGTAGCAACTTTGAGACCAAAATGAAATTTTGGTTTTATTTCCTCTCTTTATAATATCAACTTTTCACTAATTGCAACTAGTCCGCATCTCTTTAATTTTCCAATTGTAACTTGTTTCATTTGTATTGTGGTCCATCTCTACATGTTTAATGTTTTTCATATCCTTTTTGCTCAATGACAATTGTACCCTTCTTTTATTACCACATTCCGGGTTTACTAAATTATCACTTCTTACTTTAGTCTCCAAAATACTACAATGTGACACTTAGTGCTCTTATACACCCCTACAATATCATGTACTGTACACTCTCCCGGGACGGGGTGTTACAACCCACATGTAATAATTTTCTCCTATGTGAATAGGAGTAGGAACTAAAAAATAATTCGCTGCCATTGGAATCATTCACAAACCCTCAAGACCTATATGACTTCGATACCATGTTGGAATTTGAAGACGAGAGAAGAAACAAAAATAGAAGTAAGGCCATAGAACTCTATCATTCCAAACATTAAAAAGTGCCTATAATAAGACTTACAAAAATAACTAATTCAACCTCACTTCTCCATCCATTTACTCTCCACGTCCACTAACAATTAACAAAAAAATCAAATAAATAAATCACTAAAAAAATTGTTGTCCCAATTAACTAATAAATAAGTTAATAAACAACTAAATAAATAATTAAATAAGCTTAAATAATAGGTACTATTTATAAATGTAAAATATGCTACGTGTGTGCCTCTAAGGCTGATAACTTCCGATTTTATGTGAGAAAATGAGGAATGAAAATAAATATTTTACTTTTTCATTCCTAATTGCCCCATAATACAAATGAATTTAGTGATTGGATCTTACATTTCAATGCATTGCGAAATCAAATCGATTTTTTTACTTGTCTAATATTAAAGTAATCTATATCGTGAATAAGAAAAACACTAGCAATAGGGTAAAGTGAGACACAAAGGGAGATGAGTGGAGAGACTAGAGAAGGAAGAAGAAGAGATAAATGAATAGCTAGACAGAAAAACTGTGACGGTAGTACAAGAAATCTATTTTAAAGGGAGTATGATAAGAACATAGGGGAATTAATAGAGAGAGGGAGCGATGGGCATAGTGGTCAATTAAACAAGAAGACTGATCAGTTTTAAAGACAAAAAACAAAGAGCGATGCGAAGTAATAATAATTGAATTATATATTTTAGAAGCTGGGAGAGGAAGGAGTCGATAAAAGATAATGAAGTGAAAGTTATCCCACATCAAAAGAAAACAAAATAGGCAGCTTTCCACTGCAGCATTCTAAAAAATAGTTTTGATTCTTAGAATTGTATTTAAATGCAATGAAGGGATCATGATAAAGAAATAGAAATTTTGTTTCTCATATTTATATATTTGTCAAACATGTAATAAAAATATAAAAAATAAAGCAAATATGTCAGAACCGACTTTTAAGCAAAAATGCCCTCATATGAGCTCCCACATGACTACCTCTTCTTCTCCTTCTTAGATCACCACTCTCTCTCATGGATCACCCCTCCCTCTATGCTCACTCCTCTCTCATCCTTCTCATCCCTCTCTCCTCTCTCCTATATCTTCTCCCCTCAATAAATTTTGATTTTTCAGTAGATTTAAAAAATTAAAATAACAATAATTTATTTATATTTAAAAATAATGATAATTTTATTTTTTTTAAATTAATGTTTAATATTCTATAAAAATTTTAAAAATATAAAATAGATTCAAATTATCAAAATTATAACTATAAAATAAAATAAATTATGTATGGAATATTAGTAAAATCTTAGAATTTACTTTATTTATTATATTAATAATTTTATGTAATACAAGTAAATTCTAAGATTTACTAATATGTTTAAATATGTAATAAAAACATAAAATAAGACAAACACTATTAAAATTTTATTTTCATTTTAAATATACTAACAAAAATCAAATTTATTTCTAACTTATAAATAAATTTATATATTTATAATAAAATTTACTATAATATATTTATTTATACAATTTTAAGGTTTTAAATTAGTGTTTTAAGAGTGTTACATTAGTGTTATAATCAATAGGGTCTTAATATAAAAAGAAATTTTAGTGACCTAAATTTTGATCGAATTGGCCACAAAATTTGCATACCAGACTACTGAAACCCCATAAAATCCAAGATTTTGGATAAAGGGTAAAATAGAAATTTCGGTTGAAAACTGAAATTTTCTAGATCTCGATGACGAAACGACTCCTCCGAAATCGCTCTACGAATTCTAGCTCGCTACGCCGAATTTCGCTGGATTCCGAGGTGGTCGGAATTTCACGCTGAGATATGCCTTGATTAACACATGGCAAGGGAGGAGATGCCATGGCACCATAAGAAAGTGACACTTAAGAGCGAAAGGAGTGGCTCACATCGGGAAATATGGAGGGTATTAATCCCATGGCTCACATGAAGCCATGTGGTGGATGATGTCATAAAATGGATTTAAGAAATAAGAAAAAGAAAAATGGAAAAGTGTTGGCCACACAAATGGGTAGAGGAAAGGAGGAGGAAATTGCCTCCTTTGACCGAATGATGATTTCTCCAAAAGGGGGAGAAAGACCAAAGGAGAAGAGAAAACGGAGAGAAATGAGGAGAAAATGAAAGGAAAATGAGGAAGAGAAAAGAGTAAAAGAAGAAAAGCAAAAGTGTTAATAGCAAAAATTAAAAAGTGACGTTGTGGCTTGTTCTCCTCATTTTTAGTGGAGAGTCTTCCTTCTAGGTTAGTGGAGATCCCACTCGTCGGATTCTTTCGAGACAAGAAGGGAAGTGTTCTACACTCTAGGGAGAGTGACAACGCGTGACTCCGGTTTTTGAGTTTCTTCAACTTCCGTGAGGTAGGATATTTTCCTACTTGTTTACTTAGCCTAAAGGCTTTATAATGGTAGGGTTGCTTGGGAGGCCATGAGAGGCTATGTATATTAGTTCCAAGATTTGGAATTAATGGGTATGGATTCATGACCTACTGTAATGGACTGTGTTAGGTTTTAAATTAGAAACTGAAAGTTTCTAGGTATCATGGTTGTTTGATGTGAAGATAAGGATTGGAACCAAAATGGTTCATGTTTGCTAAGGGGCCGTGAGGTACCCTGTTGAGTGGTCCCAAGTTGAGACCTTGTTGTGTGTTATTGCTGTTTCAATAACATGTTAAGTGTGAAATGGGATATTGATGCATGCTTGCTCGATGTATTGATACGCTTGCATTTTACAAATCGAAGATGTATGAATTTATAAT
Source organism: Tetrastigma voinierianum (assembly GCA_016808115.1). Taxonomy (NCBI): domain Eukaryota; kingdom Viridiplantae; phylum Streptophyta; class Magnoliopsida; order Vitales; family Vitaceae; genus Tetrastigma; species Tetrastigma voinierianum. The sequence goes on along the minus strand of JAEQBH010002487.1, from coordinate 465,684 downwards.
TATTCAAGGTGTGTAAATGTTTCATGTAGTGCTCATTCATGCATGTAACATGAGGTAAATGCATCGCATCATGCATTTCCTTACATGCACGGTCACATCGCTACGCCCAAAAGCAGGTAAGGTTTATTCATCGTTGTTAGGAGTGGGTCGAGCTCAGGAAAATGGGACAAAGTCCAAGGTAGAGATTCACGAGTGTGTAAATGATCAAAATGATAAATTACATGTTCATGAGTAAGTTTGGGTAGATCTCTCAGTGGTGAAAGTCCCACCAGCTTATTCACTAAGCAGATGAATCCCGACGATGCAAGTTCGTGGAAATATGAAAAAGGCGTGCGGCGTCTCTACTGTAAAACCCGAAATCCGTCATCACGTGTAAATAAAGGAAAAAATCAAAAATCGTGTTTTGATAAATAAAATCGTAGTGTGTCCATTAGTTTAGTCATGGTGTGATGTTTTAGTCATGCTCGTATCTCCAAGCCATGTATGAGCTGCTGGGGATTAGGGGTCACGAGCATGAAGAGTTGCATCTCATGCATTTTATATATTTCATATATTATCGAATAATTTTATGGAATGTGATTGCTTGTTTATATATGCCATTGTACATGATTTAGGTGAGAGAATCTCAGAGAATCTTTCTACTCGCCACACCCTGTCGCGAATTTTTCAAAAAGGTAGACTATCCAAGAGAGACGACACTAAGAGAGGAAGGAGAAGAAAGTTTAAACAGGGCTTTCGAAGAATCTACGTATAAATCTTTTTGTAGTAAAACAAGAAACTATAAGAATATAGTTAATTATTTTGTTTTCTGAGTATGGATGTATGGGCCCCATGTGGCTATTTTACTCATGTGCGTGTCTCTTAATACGAGACATATAGATTTCCGCAGTTGATCTGCAGTCAACGGACTCCCCGAAAATTTGCATTACAAATCCAAGATAGTGACCGAAATTAGTTTTAGTGACCGACATTTGTTTGTGATGGATTTGTGACGGTAAATTGTGACGAATTTGTGACAAAAAAAAATCCGTTAATAAATTTTGGAGGGAAGGTGGCGCAAAAATTTTAGTGATGAAATTGAGAATACTTGCATGATTTTGTGATGGAAAAACACCATCACAACCGCTACTAAATAAAGTATAAAGTAAATGACTCCATTAAATATAATTTGTAAAGGATAATATTTCCATTACAAAATAGTGACGAAAATTGAGTTTTGTCACAATTCTATCACTATTTTGTGACGGAATCCAATTTCTGTCACAAAATAGTGACGAAAATTAGATTCCGTCACAAACTAGTGACGAAAATTGGATTCCGTCACAAAATAGTGATAGAAATTGTATTCCATCAAAAAATTTAGTGATGGATTTTATATTCCGTCACTATTTTGTGACGGAATTGTGACATATTTGTGACATATATTTCATAAAAATAATTCCTTATTATATTTTAAATTGTATTATACAATATTTCAAAATATATTATAAATATATTATATATATATATATATATATATATATATATATATATATATATATATATATATTTAATATTGTATTGCAAGCTATTTGTAAATATTTGTATATTTAAAATATTATAAACAATTTTAAATTTTATTATTAATATATTGTACTATATTATACATACTTTTTAATTTTTAAATTTGTGATATTTCAATATATTAAGTTTTATTATACATTGCGCTACATAATCATAAAATATACTAAATATAAAAATAAATAATATATGTTGTGATGTATAGTTAAAAATTTGAAATTTTAAAATTTATAATATTTCCTAAATTTTATTTTTAGCCACCATTGGGAAATAACTAATCGAATGAACTGGTAAAATTATGTATTCAAGATTGACTTGATTGTTATCATGTTGAACTCGAGATATTCTAAAACGTTGTTGAATCGATATTGGCCTTCTTAATAGTTTTTATGAATATGTTTTTATTTATGAATATTTTGAAAAATTATATAATACAATTAATTTCAAATGTAAAAATGAAAAAAAAATTTTAATAGCTATCTGTCACAAATCGGTCACAAAATAGTGACAGAATGCTAGATCCATTATAAATTTGCGACTTTATTTCTAATTCACACAAAACAAGATTTTAAACACAATTCCTGCCAATTTAGTGGTAATCATAGACGGATAAATATTAAAAAATTCATTTTTATTTTAATTTGCATTATACACTATTTCAAAATATTCTAATATTTGAAAATGTTATAAACTATTTGAAATTTTATTATTAATATATGTTGTGTTATATTGTACAAATTTTTTTTTAATTTTTAAAATTTGTAATATTTCAATATTTTAAATTGTATATATAATTTTACACTGCTACATACTTATAATAAATAATAAGTATCGGAATAAATAATATACATTAGGCTACAATGTTAAAATTTTGACATTATAAAACTTTGTGATATTTGAAAAAAAAAATTTATTTTAACCACCGTTGGGGCATAACTAATTGAAGCAACATGTTAAACTATATTTTCAAAATCGACTCAATTGTGTTCATTAAAGCACGAACTATTCTTATAACACTACAAAAAAACCTTCATTTAGAGATGGACACTGGTCTCTAATCACGAAACAGACTCCAAACTGATTAGAGACAGAATTTTCGGGGCCTTAAAAAGGTATGTGATTTCGAATTGCTCCTAAATTAATAATTCCTATACAACCGCCTCGACAGACACTTTCTGGCCTCAAATTTCGGGCTCTGCTCGCAGACGTATTGATTCCGTCTCTGACTAGAGACGGAATTTTCGGTCTTAAATTTCGTCTCTGTTCAGAGATAGATTGATTCCGTCTCTAATCAGAGACGGAATTTTCGGTCTCAAATTCTGTAGACGGATGGATTCCGTCTCTAATTAGAGACGAAATCAAATCCGTCTATGATCAAAGACGGAATTTTCGGTCTCAAATTCGCCTCCCGATCGGGAGACAAATTCATTCCGCCTCTAATCGAGATGAATTCCTTGGTTCAAATTTCGCCTCTTTAAAGACGAATGATGTTTTCCGATCGAGACTAATTTCTTGGCCTCAAATTCCGTCTCGATCAAAGATCAGAAACATTCGCCTCAATCGTGAGACGGAAAATTTTGTATTTCTATTCGTCTATATATACTAATATTTTTTGCTGACATATCTTGACTTTTCATACCGATCTTATTGTCATTCAAAGCCAATTATATGCAATCATTAAGATGTAGTTTAGTAGTTAAATTAATTGATATCATTAAATAAGTTGAAATACACAATACTTTTAATTAATTATAAAATCAATAGTATTCTTAAATAACAAAATGGTAAATATTAGTGTCAAATATAGTTATCGATTATCACACCACGAAAAAAAGTTGCCAATCGTGATTTCATTCGCTTCGCATCCGTTCAGATCTCCGGTGATTTGTTTACACATCTCCTCCTGCATTTGTTTACGCATCTCCTCCTGCATTTTTTCATTTTGCTCTTGTATTTTTTGGTGCTGGTCTTGCAAATCCTTAAACTGATCACGTAACAGCTTATTTTCTTCCTGCACAAGCTGCAATTTATCCTCTAACTCATGGCTATGACCTGTCGCAGGTGAAGTGCCACTAAAAGAGGCAATGCTACAAAGATGTCGATATTTCAGAGCCAATACCATGAGTCTCGATTTCTTCACTTCCGACATTTTTAACAAAAATTTCATTGTCATCAATCGGACGAGGTTCTATCTCCACCCTCCTCCGCTTAGACATCTCCTCTCGTAGCCTGATGAAATCATCTCGCATCAACAACACATCAGCATTATAATTTATAAATTTAGTAATGAAAGAATTAACTATTAATATAATAAAACATTAAATTTTAATTAAGATAACATTCAAAGCTTTGGCTTTCTAATACCTAATGAGTCATCACTCCTTTTAGTATGATTGCTAATAAACAACTCATAGTATGTAGTTTTTCCAAACTTTTGTTCCCCGTGAGTTAAAAACAAAAATGTATATACGTGACCACACAATTAAAATATTATTGTAAATAAATTTTCTATCAGAAACTTCAATCCATGCGTTTAGCATGTGAAGAATGTGTGATAGATCCTCCGGTATGAGTGGCAGGTTCACTAGCTTGCCGATTTAGCTTGTTCTATCGCGCTCTTGCTATGTACTCAGGCTTATTGAATTCATCATTCCATGCCTTCCACACACCAACATAGCCACTGCTTCGCATTCTTAATGGTCCAAATGAAACTCTTGTATCTAATAGCTGTACATGTTTCTCCCAAAGAATCTTGACTATGTCACTTATTTTTTGATCCTACCAAAAATATTTCTATAAATTTGCAAAAAAAAAAAACAAATAGTTAGTACAACCTTATTTTATATTTTAAAAATTACAATATATTTGAAAGAAATATTGCCCTAGTAAATCAAAATACAAATCCTTAGTGTTCTGAGGAATGTTCTTCCAAGTATACCCATCCTTGTGAAGTCGCTACTCGAAAGTCTTAGTGATCATCCATGAGCATTTTTCGTGAGGCAACAACCTATGATGAAAATTACTTTCTTGTTAGTTTCAGTATTGAAAAGAGTTAATAAGTGTTTGTGGACAAGTGTAACATGATATAATTATAAATATAAGATATGCATTGACAATCATATTAAAAATGTGAAGAGAGAAAATAATGGGGAATGATATGATTATGTAAAGAACAACATGATATAATTATAAATATAAGATATGCATTGACACTGAACCTATTTGAGTGGGTACTTAATCTATTCCTATATATAAGAGAGATTGCATTGGGATGCGTCTCTTACTTTCTCTACTTTTTTTTCCCCGTTATGTCCATCGATTATTTAGGTATTTACACACACCTATCCTAATAACACTCCGTGGCTACGGGCCTATGGCTGACTCCCTTCCTTCATAACACGATTAGTTCTCCAGACACATGTTCTCGCTTCTTATCTTACCACAATGTCAGAGGATATCTCTTCAATTCTTGAATAGCTCAGGTCCAAAAACAAAGAGGCAACAACATATTTTTATCCAAACCTATACATACATTGTGGACAAGTGTTCGTGGTTTCTGAAACCTTCTTATGTCAAGTTAAGTGATTAGAGTAATTAATGGGATAGCTCAAGCTCTGCAAATGAATCTAAGAAAAAAATGATAAGAGGATAATGGCCTACTAATCGACGAAAAACAAAAACAAAAGAAAAAAAATTAGTTGACTCTTTCGCTACATTTGATTACATAAAACTAAGAGTATTCTAGTGTATCGTACATGTCAATTAATTAAAATGTTATCAATTATGACTATCTTTCATTAAAGCATTCTGAGTGGTAACTAAATTTCCTAGATTACGATAGTAATGCTTATGACATGTTAATACGCATGCTTCTATTTGTAATTATTAGAAGAAAATTAAGTTGATGAAAGCTTACTCTCTGTTCTCAATAGTGATCACATCTCTAGGGTCAAATCTAGCAGCACCATCAATGTTGGTCTCAACATTTATAGATTCAGCAACAGATGCTGATGCAGAGCCAATTTCAAATTGTTGTGGTGCCCTGGCGGAGGAGGTGATGGTTGTACTGAAGGAATTTGTGATTGTATCATGGGAGCCAAGGGTTCGGGTCTCGGTACATGATTTATCTCATCAATAGATCATTCAAGATCACATATTATTAATTTCTACCTTCATGGTTTCCTCCTCCTTTGCCTTCTACCTCATGGATTCCTCCTCTTCCTTGCCCTACCATCCGCACATTATGATGGTTAGTAAACCATCCACCCAAGAAGTCACACAATAGCATAAAGTGTTAATCTACAAGCATAAAGTCATCATAGATCTTATCTTGAAATATGATCACAATAGCATAAATCATAATGACATACAAATTGTAAGTACTTACTTCTACTATAGTCCTTCCCTCATTGCTTAAAATATGATCACAATAGTTGTATTGAGAATTTAAGATGGGTATGGAGGAAAAAAAGATGGAAAAGATATAGAGAAAGGCACCAGAAATTAAGTTAGTACCCATGATCGGGTCACTTTTCGCACCATCATTTGGAACTCTCTAGTCTCCCCACCACAATACACTTTCTCTCATCCCTTTCTCTCTCTCTTCAATGCTTTTCAGGAGCACCAAACAAACTGCCCCCAGATACAGTTCAAAAATCCCTGTCCCTGCAATGAGCTGTACTAGTACTACTCTCTGATCATCACTCCATTTATTTTCTTCTTTATTTTTATTTTTTTCCTTGTTTTTGTTTTGGGGTAGAATCTGATTACTGATAAAAGGTCAAGCAAACACAAGGTTGGTATCAAAAACTGAGAAAAGCGTGTCTACAAATTGGCCAGAAAACTAAAAACCAGAAAAACTCACCCCACTAATTTTCAAGGCCGTATTAACAACAAAGGGAGGAAACGCCCATAAATCATCATCATCATCACACCACCACATAACAAGACCTAAAACTCGAAAGGGCATGGATAAGGAATCATAGGCTAGCATTTGCAATAGAGAATAACGCTGCTACAACTTTTGGATTTTGCTTCTTGTTCTTTCTTAGAATATATATATATATATATATATATATATATATATATATATATATATATATATATATATATATATATATATATATATATATTCTTTATGTACAAGCCCAATCCATGCAAATAATACAAAGCTTTAGCTTAGATTAGGCTAGCCATCTCTAACTAGTAAGAGCTAGAATGACATAGAAAACAAAGAAAAAAAAATACCTACCAAAAATAAAGCAATTTTCTACTATTCTTTCCACTTTACAAAAAAAAAAAAAAAGATCATTTTTTTCAACTAAACCCAAAATCAGATCAGCAAAAGGAAAGGAGTTAGTAGATTTTTATTAAAGAATTGTAGATGAAGAGAATTATTTTTTTTCCGTGATTCAGGTATGTCCTAATCATTCCAATTGTTCTAGTCAATGGAAGTGAAGGCATTGGAATCGGATGGAGCTCTTCCATGTGAGACCCCGAAAGAAATGAACGATAGACACAGGTGGCAAACCTAGAAATTCTCTAGATCTTGGATGATGACACGGATCACGCCCATTGAATTCGCTTTCAGAAATCTCAGTACATACAGTTTCGTTGAATTCCGGTAAGGTCGGAATTTCAATGATTTCGAGACGTAATGGATTAAACGAAGAGGTGGGCTTACACATGGCATGAAGGTGCATGCCATGTGGCACCAGAGGAGAAGACACTTGGCAACCAAAGGCCAAATGTCTTGGTTTGGATTTGCATGAGAATTGGCTTGAGTGGAGGCTAGGTGTCCAAAGGAGATCATGCATGAGAAAAGAGTGAATTGGCTTAGTTGGCACTTGGCATATGGGATGCTAGGTGTCAAGAAGGTTAGAGCAGGTGTTCTCCACCAAGACACCATCAATTTGGTGAAGATAAGAGGAGCAAACTGCTGAGGTTCTCCAAATTCGCCAATTCAAGAGAGAAAGAAAAGAAAGAAAAAGAAAAGGAAAGGAGAAAAGAAGAAGAAAAGGAGAAGAAAGGAAGGAGGAGCTGTATACACTCCAACAAGGCAGGTTCTTTTCCCTACTTGGGATATCCTTTTCATGCCACCCACGGTTATGGAGCTTAGCCCCCAACATGGGGTTGGTTCAAAACAGCTGATAAACTGGTGTGTTTTCTGGGCACTTTAGGATGCTAGAAACTGTAATTTTTGTGTAGGTTGAACTCATAAGTTTATGTATAGTAGTATGTCGATATTTTATGGTAAGTAAGTTGAAAGAAGACCCAGTTTGCATGTCTTATTTTTCATTGATAACATGCAGTTTTTGGGGTGTGAAATGCGTTGGTATGCCGGATTTGTGTGCTACTGCTTCGTTTTAGAAAGTCAAAATTTTCCTTTGTATGTGTTATATTCTTTGATTAATACATGTCGCTTGTGAGAGAAATGATAGTAATGCATTACTGATATTTTTGGTAGGGAAACTGGAAAGAAAACCCAGTTTGCATGTCTTATTTTTCATTGATAAATATGCGCTTTTTGGTGTGAAAACAATGTTGGTAGGTCGATTTGTGTGCTAATGCTTGTTTAGAAAGTCGAAATTTTCCGCCTTGCATGTTATATTTCGATTGATAACATGCCGTTAGAATAAATGGTAGTAATGCATGCTGATATTTTTGGTAGGGAAATCGAAAGAAAACCTACTTTTGCATGTCTTATTTTTCATCGATAACATGCTGCTTTTGGTGTGAAAACAAGGTTGGTATGTCGGATTTGTGTGCTACTGCTTCTGTTTAGAAAGTTTATACCAATTTGCATGTGTTATATTCTCTTTATTGATAACATGCTGTTTTGTAGGAGGAATGGTAGTAATGTGCGCTTCGATATTTTGATAGGGAAACTGAAAGAAAACTCAGCTTGGTATGTCTTATTTTTCATTAGATAACATGCCGTTTTTGGTGTGAAAGCAGTGTTAGTAATGCATATTGTTTTCTGAGTTGGAAATCTGGAAAAAAAAAATTAAAAAAAATAAGAATAATACATTTTGGCTAGTTTTACGGGTTTCCTCCTTGGGGTCCATGTATGTAAAAAAAATGACTCGTTTTACGTTATTATATGCAACGTGAGATTGCAAGGAAAAATGAAAAAAAAAAGAGTTCCTGTGTTTTCGGGCGCTACATTCCATCCCAAAGAACCATAGGACAAAGAACTACCTAACAATCGTAATTATAATCTGTGGACGCCATGGAATCCGGTGATTATTAAGCCCAAACAACATTAATAAGAATGAAAAATAAATTAGAAAAAAAAAAAAAGAAACAGCCGATGTAGAGCAAAACTGGAAAAAGGAAAAGATAGGAAATAGCTTCAACAGCAAAATCACAATCACAACCACCACGACACCACCCTATATCTTCTCTACCCAAATCGCAATAGCAAAATCCAGATACCAGGAATGAAAATGAAACCTTAGTAATCCATGCATTAGGCTCTCTAATAGCTAAACCATGAAACCTCTAATGTTCAAGTACTATCCATAATAGTCAACTACCTAGATATACTTGAAGAAAAATTTTTTAAAAATGGTATGGTTTTCTACATGATCGAACTCAAGACACCCAATAGAATAATCAAACATCAATCCACAAGATAATGGAAAATAAAGATTAATCATTAATCACAAACACTCTCATTTTCCCCAACAAAGACCCAAATCAAACAATTCACAAGAAACAAAAAGAAAATCGTCGACACACATTGGAACCATGAAAAAAACGAAAAGAAAATTTAGGGTTGTGTTGATGGGTAGTGGTGATACTTATCAATTCGCATTTCTCGCCTCGTGGTATGAGTGATGATCCGTGGCACAAATATCACCAAACTCTAAATCAAACTACAAATGATAATCTAGTTCTTCACTGATGTGGCACTAAACAATCCTGATGGTCATTTATATTATGCTTCAGCTTCTTATACTATCCTTGAAAGGTAACGAATTTTCCAATAAATTCCAAAGCATGTTATTTAATGATACGAAAAAGAAAAAGTTTCAAGAACAAGTAGAGATTTAAGAGAGCAATACTTACTTATGATTATAGACTTATAGCATCTAAAATAAGACTATTCATCATCACACATGTAATGTGTATTCATAATTTACCAATAAAGCATACATTATTCATCTTGTCCACACTTTGATTCTGGTCTTTGATGTACAAATCAGATAACAAATTTCAAACGGAGTAAAGAACCGTAAATATCGCCTACTAATACTCTGCATGCATTATACTAAGAAAAATCACGTGACAAAAAAGCAATTAAATAAAAAGGAAATAAAGAATGAATGAAGAAATTTGGATATAAACTTCTATTTTCAAGTGCAAGAATCATTAAAAAGTTTTATACATAGCAAGATTGTTACACAATTCTTTCCTAAAAAAATACTGTGGCTAAACCAAGACAAAATCTCCAAACTCATCCCTTCCCATTACACTGCAGCCGTGTTAAGGAGTTAGAAAATGGACAACTAGTGATTATAATAACTCGAGGATAAGTTTACTATGGTGTTTCGTAACAAGATTGCAAAAAAAAATACTACAAATCGCAGAAAGTCTTCATCACATCATCTTCATCTTCGATTCATTCCAAACATGTTCAATTCATCTTCAGATTCAAATTCATCATCTTTTACATCAGAACCTATATCTCCACCATTTGGATCATTAAGAAGACCAAGATCATTGTCCTCCACCACCTCAATTTGATGTAAATTAATTTCATTGTCTTGAAAGGCCAATTCCGACATTGAAGAAGTTTTCTTTGACAATTCAGGCATCTCTACAACTCCGCCTCGCTCAATCTTAAACACAACTATCCAACCGTCACTGGGGCTCGCCTTAATGAAGGATATGGCATAACATAAATATACTGCACTGCCATTGCAAGTATGAAATGGTTCATATCTATTAAACCTTCTACTTTCGTTTCTACGAGGCCGTAATTGGGTGCCTTAACACCATGCTCATGGTCAAACCAATCATGAAGGATCCTCAATCTCTGATTAACTCAGAACCTGTATGGGATTCTCCCAAGACTCAACTGATATAGAAACTTTTCTCAAAACTATCAAATAAAATCCATGATGTGAACCCCTTACTAACTTCATATCTTTAGAAAATACTTCTAAGCTAAGTGGTAAAATTCTTTTCTTTTTTTTTTCAAACACTTAGATTTTTCAGAAAATCGCCAGCCCTCCTCTGTTTAATTTTCCTAAATTTATAAAGACTGGTGATAAGCATTTAAAAACACTTCTAATCTTTCAAATTTTCAACTTCCGCTAGACACCTCGGTCCACAACTCAATCAACACAACATATATACCATATACATTTATTCCTTTTCAATCATCAAAACATTCAAAACTCAATTCACATTAGCTTATGGTAAGATTGGGCTTGAGCCGACTTGGTTTCGACTCACCCTTGGCAGGTAGTTCCTTTTCAAAATAACTATATGCATATATACGACAAAATCATTTGACACATAATGACGCCTAAAATCCTGGGTCCGTTGACTGTTCAACCCGCTGAATACTAGTGGATGCCGGGTTACCCGGCTGTTCACTTCAGGAAAATCAGCAGAGTCTCCTTTTGTACGGAGCTCACCGCAAAATACGGCATCTCGCATATGTTCTGGTCCCAAGGCCCAATAAATGCACACATAATCCCAACATGAGTAAAAATGCCTCTTCGCCTTATAAACCAATACTCACAAAATCAATTTATCATAATTCATTCTTCAATTATCTCCAATAATTCAATAGTTGATAACACTTTTGTTTTTAAGTACAAACATATATTAAAATCTACACCCACATGTTATGTCCAAAACCATCAAGCCACAAACCAGCTCTTCTTCAAAATCAACCTCAAAAATCGGGAGATGTCTCTGAGCGCTTCACTGGCAAATGAAGGTCCCATCGGCAGTGAAACAAAGCCCAAGAGAGAATCGGCCTAAGTGGGCTACCACCACCCGGGCGCAGTGCACGTCTAAAGTAAACACACACTCAAGTAAACATTGATCCTACTTGAATGTCTACATGATTACCCCATGTCACGAGTCCTCACCACCTCACCACACTCTGCCTAAGCCATGTATGAGAAAATAATCATTTTCAAACAAAAACTTTGCCTGGTGCAATATACCACCAAATATCTGGCACAATATGGACCACCTCGAGGTGAACTGGTTGGTGAGCTCGAAACGCCATGTCCTATCCGAAATGACTCATTGGCCCATCTCCCAAACCCACCTCCTGAATATCATCCTTGAAATTCCTTTCGCAAACATATCCGTTTACAAAAATACCTTGTCATGCACTCACACCTAATTCTAAAGCTACTGCTGCATATGAAAACATGCTATGCCATTTTCAAAATCATTTACATAATAATATGCATATATTTACACCACCATAATTACACGCATGTAATTCCAACACATCAAGCATCACCCAATTCTAGCCTAATCGAGCAATTCATAATTTTATCTCCATGGCTCATGCTCACACCATATTCCAGTATAATTGAGCAAATCACAATTTTTATTCCCAATATCCTATATTAATACAATTATATCTGATATAATTGTGACTCATGTTAACTCTCATTAAGCATTAACCTATTGATTTCTACAATTCACACAAACTCAAGTCATTCATTTCAACAAATCAAGCACACAACACATGGACGATTTTGTCCAACACACAACTCGACTGATTTTAATGTACCTTAGTCTCCCAGCTATATCGCCCACTGCAGCCCATATTCAACCTCGGTTTCACCTTGGAACTGAATTTCTTACCCATTTCCGGTCTTTTAAACACCTAAGCATAATTTATTCCAAATTCTAACAAATTTCAACTAGCTCGATCACACGACAAATTCAAAAGTTCTACACCTTACAATTTCTCTGTCCCATGTTTTAGAGCCGACTGCTGCCCCTTCCCTAGCCTTTATCATCTCATTTTAATGCCAAGTTCCACACTAACAGCCCACTTCGGGGCCAAGTATCTACTGACAGTCCTAAATGTCCAAAATATTCATAATCTCGTCCCATGTTAGGACCGATCAACAACCCATTCCCTGCATTTATTCACATCAAGTATGATTTAAAGCAATTTTTGGTGAAATAAAAACACCTAAACAGCTCCCCTAATTTTCCTGGGCACACGGCCACTAGAGGAAATCTCAAGAAAATTCCACCTTATCCCATGTTTCGGGACTGATCAAACGTCTCACGGCCTCAAACCAACCGAACATGGAAACCCTTAAAAATGGGAAGAAATGCAAAGCAGGGAGCAAAATCCTACCTCTCGAGTTGTCAAAAACTCGCAAACCCGGGGTCCACGCTACAGAGCTCGCTCCGCTGCAGAACGTTTTCCTTCTCGCCCGAAGTCCGCCTAATCCGTGTCTGACGCTCGATCTTTAGAGAGAAGGAGGACCTTCACACTAGAAAACCCTCCATTTTTTGATTTTGTGACCTACTGCATCCTCCCCCACGTTTTTGCCTTGTTTAAGTGGAGAAGAAGGGTCCTATTAGCTATTTTGTCAGCTTGCAACTTTAAATTCAATTTCTATAATGCCCATTATGTCCTCTTAATAGATTTGATGTCTCGGCACTATTTAGGCCAGCCCATTTTCATCATTTCTACTCCTACCACTTATGGGACATGAGTACGTGCTATCTCTGCGGCTTTTCGTCGCATCGAAATCTACGACGGCACCAACACATGCCTCCTCGAAAACGTGCCGACTCTGACTGTCTCCGAAAATTATGAAATTTTACGTGCTAGCTAGATTTCGTGAGACGATTCCAACGGTGAAATCTGTTTTATCATCCGAGGTCTAGAGAATTAATTACGGATTTTTAATCGAAATTACAATTTTGTAATCAAACATGCTTTTTGCCCTTATTCAGTAAATTGGAATTCTCGGGTCTTACATTCTTCCTCTTAAAGAATTTCATTCAAATTTACACGATACACATCCAATCAAAAGGCATATTAACCTTTTTTTACTCTTAACTCCAAGACTGTCGATATGATGACCCTGGGCTTAAGGTCCCAATTACTGATAACCCGATGGTTGTCATCTCATCCATGTCAAACTTGACATCAACAACCAACATGTCTACCACCCTAAGGTCCATCACGCTCACAATACAAGAATCCCTCGATATCTTTAGAAAAAGTCAAATCTCTCCCTACATTATAGGGAAAAATTTTCCATCATAATACGGCTTTTCTAAAGGCCTCAACCTCTATGTCAAGCTATGAAGCTGGTATCAGATTTCAAGAGCCAGGTAATCCTAACCAGGCACTACACTACAACTACATATCCTAGGCCCATGCCCAAAGACGCTACGGTGTAATCAGATATCTTAGCTCCGATACTGCCGTAGCCGGTATCGACTATTACACTTATAACTACACCCACCGAGCCCCAAGGTAATCGCTTACCTTAGCCTCCGATACCAAGTCGTGACGCTATGTACTCAGCCTGGTAAAGTGGGAACCACACGGGTACCTAAGCCTACGGTCCTGTGCTCGGTTCACTGAGGCGAAAGAAACCTCTCGTGGAGCTGTGTGGGGATACTGCGGAATTGACACCAACCTTCCGTCGAGGGGCCAGGGGTGAGGACCTGTGGATATAGCGCTTTTTGTAGAACAATACTCATTGTCTCATTTCACAAGCAGTTTCAGTTACAGCTGCTGCCTCGTGCTTCGACTCCGGGGACCATGAGCTTAGATACCCATTCGAGGTAGTCTGACTACCAACCTTTAAAGTAACTTAGTCGGGCCGGGAGAAGTAGAACTACCTCGAACGGGTATCTAAGCTCATGGTCCTGTGTTCGAGCCCACTGAGTATGAAAGAAACCCCCGTGAGCTAGGGGATAGCTCAGGAGTGCTGGACCACCTCGTCTGGAGTGGCCAGGGGTGGGGCCTCATATAAAATATGTAAACTATTTGATACAATGTAGCTTCACATGCGGTCCGTCTCCTCGATGGCTCGACCACTCGTGCAAGAGGGTCACTCTCACGGCGCACTGCCTTCGTGGGGTCCTGGAAAATGTTTTTGGAAACATATGGAAAAGAATGAGCTAAAAGAGCCCAGTGAGTGTACATTTTCATTAAGATAACATTTCTAGTATATATCAAAATAATACATATACAATTAAAATAATTTATGCCTTAAACATTTATGCCTTAAACTTTCTTTCTTTCTGATAATAAATACTTATACATTAAAATCCATTTATGCCTTAAACATTTATGCCTCGAACTTTCTTTCTTTCTTTCTTTCATTCTTTCTTATGGAACCCAGGGGAATAAACACACCGTACGCTTTCGGCATCGACGGTGAGGGACAAATACATTCCGGGCCATATAACTAATTACGCGAGAAACTCACGCTTTGCATAGTGGTTCCGGGCCATAAAGACCTTATCACGTGTAAGGATATTACTCTAGATTTCACCTAATGCCCTCCTCGCCTAGTAACCTATAACTTTACCCTCTAAATCCTTACACGCTTAAGGTACCTCTACCGATATCGCTTATAATACTATAGGGGGCTTGGGTGGTACTCCATCAAGAAACATTTATTCAAAATACAGTTATAAATACATTTAAATCCTTACTTTATCATTAAAACACATATGCATTCTTATACGCTTTAAAACTCATAATACTTTTAATGTATGCATACATATTTAATATACATATAAATATATATATATATATATATATATATATATATATATATATATATATATATATATTGATGCAAGATAAAACATTTCCATATGCCTTAACACATTTACATAAATATTTCCATTAAACTTTCAGTTTGATTAAATCATTCACTTTTAAAAACTCAATTTTCAAAATATCATTTTCACTACGCTTCACCGCTCAATCCCGCTTAAGCCCCGCCGACCCCGCTTTCCGTCCGATAGTCCTTTCACCTTTTCAAGAAAACTACAACTATACATTAATCATAACTTCCATTTTAATCCACCATACTCATTCATTTAAAGCCAAAATGAACAAATTACTCCTTGGCACTAAAAACCTACTCATTTACAACTTTTCCAACAATACTCTATAGACTTTATGACTCAAAAATTATTCAAACGGTCTTCAAAATTCTATGAAACTCTCCAGATCAGTCCTTTATATCCAATGACATCTCTTTAAATTTTCAACTTAAAAATTCTTCTAAAGCCTTTCAACCACATAACACAAGTTATTGTGTTTTACATCTAGATGGCAGAACAGAATCTGCACATAGCTCCACTTTGACAAATTTTCTGGGTACTTTGGGATTACAATTTTCTTGAACTTCCTTAAGATATATTTTTCCCTTAGAAGTCTATTTTAACTAGAAACTTGAATCACTCAAATCGGATCAGAAATGAGCAAGTTATGGTCAAAATACGATAAATGGTCGAAACAGGAAAACAGAGCATTTCCTGCATCGAACCAGACAGTGGCTTACACGATCTTAATTTGAGTAAATTTTTTGGGTACTTTAGGTTACACTGCACGCACTTCCTTCAGATAAATTTTCCTCTAGAAGTCTATTTTACCCAGAATTTTGAATCATCACTAGATTCAAATGAGCAAGGCGGCCAAAATACGAAAGTTCTGGCCAAACAGAAAACAAGGCATTTCTTGTACTGAGATCATGCCCAGAAAAACTCCACTGCACGCTGCTTTCTCTTCCACTTTTTTTCACTCTAAACACTCCAATCTGATGCCTTATACCCAACTCCAACATATCACACACAATTCCCTATCAAATCCTAACAATTCCCCACTTTCTTTTTCAAAACCTAACCTAATCAATTTCCTTCTCAATTGATATCAAAATCAGCACCATTAAACCTTAAATACCACCAATTTAACATCCATACCAGAAAATTCAAGACATTAGACATGAAAAACATCAAACCCTAACTTTCCTACCATTAAAACTTACTTGTTCTGGTTTCCTTTGGCCCTCTCCTCCTCAAGTACCATTAATTTTGTAGAAAGCACTTGAAAGCTTGAAGGAGAAGAAAATCACATCTCCCACCTTTGCTCCACCATTTTCTTCCTTTCTCTCTTTCTTCCTCTCTTTTCTCTCCTTTCTCCCTTTCCTTTCTCTCCTACGTGAACCCTAGCCTTTGAAGACCAAATGAACAAGCTCGCTTTTGTTTTTCTCCTTTATTATTTTAACATTTCCTCTCAATTTCCAGTAAATAACCTCATCTAATTTTGCAATTGTAACTTATGAAATTTGTATTATGCCCATCTCTACACTTAATAATCTCTATAACTTTGCTAAATTACAATTGTACTCCTTGTTTTAATACCATAATTCCGGTTCCAGAACTTTCATTTCCTACTTTAATCTCCAAAATACTACTACGTGACACTGGGTGCTCTTATACCCATGCATTTATACCGTACACTCTCTCGGGATCGTGGTGTTACAAAATCCTCCTCTTAGAACATTTCGTCCTCGAAATGAATAAACTATCTAAAAGAGCAAAGGAAAATAATCTCATTTGGAAAATAATTGAGGTGAATGACGTCGCATCTCGAGCCTTCGCCCTGCAAGAGTTTGCCTCCTCCTCTCATGATTCCTCCATAGTATTTTGACTAATGGAATCACTTTACCTCAACACCTTTTCCCTTGCAATCTACAATCCGCATGTATCTCTTCATAAGTCAAGTTCTCTTTAACTCGCACCATGTTCTCTCAATACATGTGAAGGATCTCGGGATATATTTCTCAAATATCGATACATGGAATGTATCATGAATCCTGATAACTTTTGGGCACCTCTAACCCTATAAGCTGGCCAAATTTCACCTTGCTCATAATCTCATAAGGTCCAATATACCTTAGGCTAAGTTTGCCTCGTTTCCCAAATCACAACACACCTTTCCAAGGTGAAATCTTCAAAAAAAAAAAAACTCGGTCACCTATCTCAAATTGCAAGTCTCTATGACGGTTGTCCGCATAAATTTTCTATCGGTCTTGTGGAATTTTCAATCTATCCCTTATAACTTTGATCTTATCACAAGTCACTTGGACAATTTCTAGACCTACTAAGTTCCTTTCGCCTACCTCATCCCAACAGACTGGAGTTCGACATTTCAATCCATAAAGAGCCCTACAAGGGGCCATACCACACCGGGCTCGATAATCACATTGTATGGCACCCATCAGTGGGTAGATGGGTGTCCTACCTCCTCTAACTCCATAACACATGCCCTAAGCATCCTCTAAAGTCCTGTGATAGCTCTCCCTGATTGACATCCGTCGTGGATGAAAAGTCGCACTGGAATGCGCTTAGCGTCAGGCATTCTCAGAAACTGTGCCAAAACCATGAGGTAAACCTGGAATCTCTGTCTAAAACTATCAAAACTGGAACCCCATGAAGTCTCACCATTCTACCTACATACAATTGGGCCAACTTTTCTAAAGAATCTTCTAATAATCGGTGAAAATGGAGTGTACTTCATTAAACGATCAACTATAACCCATTGTATCATGTCAGCTTCTCTGAGTCCAGGGAAGACTCCGTCACAAAAATCCATAGTAATCTTTCCCAATTTTACACCGAATATATAATCGTATCTTCCCCCACGTGCCTCGATGCTCTGGCCACCGATAAAAGTTAGGCACCTGGAAACGAAACTCGTAATTTCTTTCTTCATCCCATTCCACCAGTAATGTTCTTTCAAAGTTCTATACATCTTGGTACTACCTGGATGCATAGCATACACAGATGAATGTGCTTCTTCCATAATTTCTCTCTTCAATTCGCCATACTCCGGCACACACATTTCTGTCCTTTCACTATCATGCCATTATCTCTAATTAAACTCCACATTCTTCCTTTTTCTATCTCTTCTTGCTTAATCATTTGTGGATCTGCGATCGTACTCTCGCAGAACTCGATCCACTAGAAGCGGTCTACCATGAAACGTGGCCACAAGGTTCTTGAATCCTCAACCTAATATCAATTCTAAAGCCTCAGTCTACCAAGAATGGAAGATAACCCATCTCATGTGAGACAAAGTACTCTCCGCCGCTTACTCAAGGCATCGCCACGTACATTACTTTTCCCCGATGGTACTCGATAGTACAAACAGAGTCCTTAATCAACTCGAGCCATCTTCTTTGCCTTAGGTTTAACTCAGTGAAAATATATTTAAGACTTTTATGATATGTGTATAACACCATATAAGTAATGTCTCCATATTTTTAGTGCAAACACGATTGCTGCTAGCTCTAAGTCGTGTGTAGGGGAATTCTCCTCATGCTTCTTTAGCTGTCTAGAGGCATATACAATCACCCTATCATTTTGCATCAAAACAGAACCAAGACCTTGCCTCGAAGCATCACTATAAACCACAAATCCATCTTTCCCATTGAGCAAAGCTAAAACTAGGCCAGTTAATCTATCTTTCCAACTCCTCAAACTCGTCGATGCATCTAACCAATCCTATACTTAATATCTTTTCACACTGGCCGGCTGGCCATATCCCGAGAAACCTCTCAACAAACTTCCTGTAATATCCTGTTATACCAAGGAAAACTCCTTATCTCTGTAACACTCGTAGGAGGTTTCCACCAAGATAGCTTCGACCTTCCTCGTGATCCACCGAGATCCCCTCCCGCGTAAAACTATGTGTCCTAAAGGTGACACTGTCGAGCCAAAACTGACACTTACTGAGTTTGGCATATAACCGATAATTCCCGCAATGTTCACACTATCCTCGCGCTCGTATGTTCTTCTCCATCAAGTTCGACAGATCAAGATATCACACAAACATTTGATGACAAACCATCTGGCAAGGCCGGAAAACTCACTCATGAGATCCATAAAGCGCCTGGCATTCGTAAGTCCAAATAGCATGACTAAAACTCAAAACGCCATACCGTGTTCCGTCGTCGTCTTGGAACATCCTCACTGGCAGTCCCAACTTATGCAATTCACTTCCACTAAATCAAGGCTCATGACAACATCTTTGCAAGCCTTACATAAGCCATTAGCATCCTTAAAGTGAAAAACCCATAATGTCCTTCACCTTAGCAAAAATTACATTTATATCTTAATCAATTCTTCTTCTTAAAATATTAATTCTAACACATTCCATTAGGCATAATCACTTCCAATTGGATTAATAAATGGAAATCCTACTTGCTACTTCTCCTAAGGTACAATCCTACATGTCACATTCATAATTATTTCTTCAATTCTTCCATTTTCTTTCAACACTCTATATTTGATAATTATCCACGTCATTGACGGGATTTTCAAACTAAATCAAATCCACATTTCCAATTAAACCCTTTCTTGCCTAACCCTCTCATCTCATTTTCTATTCAACTTTAATTCATTAATCATTAATTCCTTCAGTTTACTTCAAGTAATGTCATTAAATCAATTAAAACCAATCAAACACATCACTTTCTACACATCCAAGGTCGAATTTAAATTGACAATCCTTACAATCTTATTCTTTCTTTTCAATTTCTTAGCAAAATCAACCTATAGAATCATGTGTCAATTTAATAGCTAAAGCCTCAACATAACCCAATTGAAGTTTAGATAAATAACCTTCCATAAACCCAATTGCTTATTGAACCTCAACCTGGCGTCACCCCACTCCGCTTCGCCTGACGCGGCGTGAGCCCGGGATTTCAAAACCCATGCTCCCCATCCCTAACGCGGCCTCTACTACCTGGCCGTGACCGGGTGTGGGCCGCCGACGCCTACCGTGGTCCAAATCTCTCCGACTAAAACCTACAAAGAAACCTCTCTTCAAGCCATGATATGGACCTCGTTTTTCCATTTTATCTTTACCTGATTCAACTTTTCAAGCAATGATACATGACTAACTCTCTTGATACATGACTTGGCATTTCTTGGAATAAGGACCTCATATCCTACAATTGATTGTGCAAGATTATGTATAAGATCATGCATTTTACATTTTTAATCTATCATTAGAATAAGTCTTCTTCAACTTTTTTTTCCATGATCATCTTGACAACGATTCTCGAAATATCGATCTCCATGTCCTCCCCAATTGCTCATCCTGTTGAACTTTGTAGAGGTATTATCATTTCCATGTTGGAAGTAATGCAGTTTTCATTCGACGAATAGACTCCCATTTGGGCCAGTCGGTTACGATACATTAATATTCCTCCTGGTGTTGATGATGAGTGGACTCTTCTACCCATTCCTACAATTTCTTTTCCAACTTTTATAGTCTTTTCACTTTTATTCTTGCGTCTTCCCAGTAGAAGAGTCTGATGCATGACACGTAGGGGTGTATAAGAGTACCAAGTGTCACCTTTGAAATATTTTGGAGACTAAAAAATATGAAATGAAAGTTTATGGAACAGGAAGTGTAGTATTAAACCAAGGGTGAAATGGTCATTAGCGAAAAGAATATGAAGAAATCAAAAATTTAAGTGTAGAGATGGGCCGTAGTAGAAATAGCATAAGTTACAATTGCAATAATTAAAAGAAGAGGGTTAATTGCAATTAAGGCAAAAATATGAGGCCCTATGTGGGAGAGCAAACAAATGATTCATTTTGTCTCACACTTTGGCTAGAACTTCACGGTGGTGAGAGGAGAACCCGAAGCGAGAGGAAGAGAAGGAAGAAGAAGGAAGAGGGTGCAAGTGGAGTAATGCCTTTGTGCTTAGAATCAGGGTATTAGATTTCTAGGGCTTGGGTATGGAGATTAGTTCTCCTTTGATCTAGGTTTTGTGCAAAGAGCACATGAAGCCTTTGATTTGTTGGGGTTATGTGGGTAAAACCCCAATTGATGTAAAAGAAACTTGGAATCATCAAATTACATGATGTTTAAAAAGAATTGGTGGACCTTAGGTAGTGTTCTTGGATTTTCACCTAAGGTTTTGGGTTTTGAGTTTCCAAAACACCAATTCACATGTTGTGAGTTGTTTTTAGATGATTTCAAGTTAGTTTTGAGGTATTATGAATTATAGAAGTTATATGGAGTGGTGTGGCATCAAAAAGTGGGAGAAATAACAAAATCTGGGCATTTCGGATAGAGATCCCTCTTAGGTACAATAGGAAGTCTACCGGTAGAACTTTGCTTCTGGTCATTTTTGGCCAAGTTCTACCGGTAGAAGTTAGAATCCTACCGGTAGGACTTGATACAATTTCTGTTCGACCAGTTTTCGTATTTTAGCCATAACTTCCTCATTTCTTATCCGATTTGAGTGATTCAAGTGGCTACGTAAAATAGACTTCAAGGAAAACAAAACTTAAGAAGTAGGAATCGCCAAATTCTGATCCTAAGTGGCCCAAAAATTCACTCAAAGTGGGGCCATGTGCAAGAAAAAATTCCTGCATCAGCTTTGGACATAGAGTAGTCCGGGTTGTTTCGAACGTAACGAGTTTCAGTGCTTCGAATTGGGTGATTCCAGTTGGAATAGAACCCTTAGCACCTTAACTTTAAAAGAGTGAAGAGTGTGACTAAGTCACAGGAAGTACGTTAAGTTATCTGCGATTAATTTGTCGTCGTATTCGTTTGGTTGTAGGTTAAAGTAAGGCGGGATAAGTGTGGAGCAGTTAACAGGACAAGCAAGCAAAAGAGGTGAGTGTTCTAAACTCATTTTTCTAAATACTAGTGTATTATTATTATTATTATTACAAATTGCTTTGGTATTTTATGGTTTTGAATGCAACCATTTTTCGAAGCGAGCAATGAGATGGCTTGAGCAAATGGTTTGAGTTAAACCATTTTTGAAAAACAAGTATTGGTTTTAAATTGTAGTAAAACTATAATTAAGCAAGCAAGCAGTAAGTAAATGGTTTTGAAAAGTTAAACCATTTTGAAGAAAGCAAGCAACTAAGCAAATGGTTTTGAATAATTAAACCGATTTTCAAGCAACAAGCAACAAATGGTTTCAAGTGTAAACCATTTTACAAAACAACAAGCAAGCAAGCGATGAAGGTTGTGAAAACAAGGCCTTCCCTAGTTTAAGCAAGCGAAGCCCGGTCAGTATCCGTGCGTGCGGTGGTGTTAGGATTTCATACATGCATTGTAGTTTTGCTGATGCGGCAAACTTAGGACATACACCATGCATTTAAGGGAAGCGAAGTGGCACGTGCGGGGTATATAAGGTTATGGTACCTCTGGCCAAGTATGGTGATGTGGCAGGTCAGATTCATGTGTCGGAAAATGAAAAAGGTGACGCGAGATGAGTCCTTCCCACCGACGCGATTGGAGCATGAGTTCCGTGTTCCTAGGGCATGATAAGCGAAAATAGGCCTCCATTGGTTGATGTTTTATAAGCATGATCTGTTGTTTTGAAAAATCAACCATTGGTTCCGTCATGAGCTTAGGAGAGTTTTAAAAATAAGCGGTTGAGCGACTCGGGTTGAATTTCAAAAAACGATCGGTTGAATAGCTCAGTGGGTTTTTATTTTTAAGCATGCGGTTGAGCTAAGCTCCGTTTTATGAAAAAGATTTTAGCTTTTAAGCGAGTTTGTGAAAGGTTTTAAAGAGACTTTCAAACAAGATAAAGCAGCAAAGAAAAGAAAAAGTATGAGAAGTTTTATAAACTTCTAAGCAAGCGAAATAAGAGTTTCTGAGCTTTTAAGAAAAGCAAAACAAAGCTCGAGCAAGTATTAAAAAGTTTCATAAACTTTTAAGCAGCCAGTGAAAAAGAAGCAAGCGAAGTTTTGAAAACTTTTAAAACAACAAACAAAGAAAGGCTTCTGGAAAATAATTGTAAAAGAGGAGTTTTACATTTTAAGATGTTTTCGGAAAAGAAAAACCGTTTATAAAAAGCATACCACTCATGGGCTTCGTTTAGCTCATTATTTTGTATTGAAAAACTATTTTCAGTGCAGTGCGCAGAAGGCTGGAGCACAATAGGATTGGTCGACATCGGTTTAAGTCTTGTGTATTAATTATATTTTGTAAGAACATACTTTGAATTTTGTAAATGGAACCTTATGTATGTACATAGAGTAGTTTATGGGAATGTGTCGGTATCTTGGTTGCCATATTTTGGATATAGTGTAAAATTTTATGTATCTGAGTTGGAATTAAGGTATGTCGCGGTAGATCTTCTTTCTTTGAAGTTTTCCATTGCTAAGATTTTACCAAATCCTAAGTTATAAATTAAAAGAAAAATTTTATACAAGGTAGAAGGAGCCCGATACGGCTTAGCTTCAGGGTTTCTAGTCGTTAGAGATAGCAGTGGGGATTTCACCGTGAGTGGTAGGCACTGCGCGGTAGGGGTGGGGGGTCAATGTCGGGGTGGTATCGAGCATAAGTAATGTCAACCATGCATGTTCCAACCAGAGTACATACATGAGTGATTAGTATTAAAAAGTTTATTTTGGTTAATACAGCACTATGTCAGGAAGAGGACGTAGAGAATTAGTCTAGGAGAATTCGTTCGGCCGATTGTGCGGCGTCTGAAGTACTGAGGAGGGATGAGCGCGTAGTAGGTTCCACTCACGCATCGCGAATCGGCCTCGGCCCGGCGAGTCGTTTGAGCCATCTGCGCCACGGAAGGAGCTCAAGTGCAGGGGAATGTTCTGGCCAGGCGGTAGCGCGGTGCCGCGGATAGTAGCAATAGCGACCGGAACAGCGATGTAACCTCCACCGCCACCTAGAGGTTATGGAAGAAGCGGGAGGTCAATAGAGAGCCGTGGCGCGAGCCGTATGACGACGTGTGGTGATCCGAAGCCTGGTTGTGGTTGAAGCCAGAGTAAGCGAGATTTATGGAGTTATGGGTTGCACGGAGATGAGCAAGGGTCTTGTTTTCCGGTTTTCTGATGGAAGAGCGGGCTAAGGTGGTGGGATGCCGTAGAAAGAAGGTATCGATGGAATAACATGGGACCCGATTCAGTGAGAATTCAGCGTAGATTCTTTCACCGAGAGTCACAAGGATTCCAAAAATTGAGGAATTCTTCAAGTTAGAAACGAGAAAAACATGTGATATGCAGGAGTATGAAGAAATTCTCGGAACTAGTTAGGTCGGTTATGCATTCAAGCGAGATGAAGTCTGAAATGCGAGAGGTTTTATCGGGACTACGGCCGCAGGAAGATCGAGTGCATTTATCAGTGGTTTCTCAGAATAGATTTGGGGACTTAGTTGGGAGACCGCTCGCGAGTTGAGCAAAGCACTACGACCATGTCAGAGTAAACGGGAAAGCGATAAAGGTGCACCGAACGCGTCCCAATAACCGGAGACGATTATATGAGAAAAACAAGGCGAGAGGATTACGAAGGCGAGGAGTGCGCGGTCGAGGAGCTATCTGGTCGGATCGGTGAGGCCCGGGTTGCCTTGGTGCTTCCCGGTATTCCTCCCGTTTGTCATGTGTCGGGCGAGCACCATGGGGGTGCGTAACGAGATTGATCTGGTGTTTCCACTTTGTGGCGAAGGCCATTTTATTAGAGTGTCCTCATCGATTGATCTTGAACATTGAGTGTGATCCCAGCCACCATTACCATATATGAACACCTGAAGTCGGCGGGAGGCTTCCCGGGTAGATGGGCCAGCTTGACCCTTGGGTAGAGGTGGCGTGGTAGAGGTAGAGGCGGTGCGAGGGATCGACGAGCCAGCGCTCGGGCCCGGAATATCTTTGTGACTCGTGAGATCACGAGATCACGACTCAGATGTGAGTCGCGGGTAATATTTCTATTCTTGATCATGATGCATATACCTTAGTAGACCCGGAGTACGCGTTCATTTTGCATCGAAGCCATTCTTGATCGTTTCCGGACAGAGACCCGACCGTTGGGAATTAGTATGAGAGTTCCTTCGGTACGGAGATCCCATTACTCACGCAGACGAGTAGTCGAGAGATAGTAGAGTTACAGTTGAGGGCGGGAGTTCCAGGATCTTAGTAGCTTTAGATATGAGGGACTTTGATGTGTGGTTCTCGGCATGGATTGGCTATCTCGCCATAGAGCCACGTTAGATTTGTTATAAAAGGAAGTAAAAATTTGACGGGCGAGTGGAGGTAAAGTTCAGGGGATTACGTAGAGAGTTATCTTCCTGTATGATCTCGCCGTAGTGACATAGAAAATGTTGTTGCGTAAGGTTGTCGGGGTTATCTGGCTATGTGGTGGACGGGGAAGGAGGACGCTATATTGGATGAGATTTCGATTATTAGAGTTCCCGGATGTGTTCTGGATAGTCAATCAGTTGCCTCAGAAGAGAGGTGGAGTTCACCATTGATTTGATTCGAGGGCCAGCCCATTTCCATTCCTCATATAGGATGGCTCTGTAGAAGTTGAAGGAGCTTAAGGCTCGATTAGAAAGAATTGTTGAGTAAAGGGATTTATTAGGCCAGAGCATATCCCCACGAGGAGCTCCAGTTCTCTTTGTGAAAATAAAGATAGGAGTTTGTAGTTGTGTATAGATTACGACGGTGAGCGAGTTACCATCATGTCGATATCCGCTCCTAAATTGATGATTATTTGATCAACTCGAGGATCGAGTATACTCCGAAGATAGACTTGAGGTCGAGGGGTATCATCAGTTGAGGAGTTCGGGAGAGTGATGTACTGGGCGACATTAGGACACGCTACGGGCATTATGAGTTTTTGGTGATGGTTTGGTTTTGACTAATGCGGCGGCGTTTATGGATTTGATGAGCCCAGAGTGTGGGCGTATTTGGATGGGTTCGTCATAATTTTATTGATGATAACAGTGTATTGGTGGGTTCAGACCAGGCACACGAGGATTGTATTACAGACCACTGAGGAGAGGCAGGTTATATGCGGGATTGAGCAAGTGTAGGTTTTGGCTCAAACAGTGGCATTCGCTTGGTCGTAATTTCGGTAAGGGGTGATGTGGATCCCGAGAAAATAGAAACGGTGGTAAATTGGAAACACGAAAGAATGTGGTGAAGCTTCCTTGGTTTAGCGGTGTCTGAGGAAGTTTGTTGAGGGGTTCTCGAATGTGCCGATAGCGACAAGGAAAAGATGTCAAGTATGATTGGTTAGTGCGTGAAAGTTTGAGGAGTTGAAAGATAGATTGACTTCGACTCGGAGTTCTGCCCAATGGAAGAGATGGATTTGTGGTTTATAGCGATGCTTCCAGGCAAGGCCTTGGTTGTGTTCAATCTCTTGAGAATGATAGGGTGATTGCATATGCTCTAGGCGGTAAAAGAACATGAGGAGAATTACCCACACAGACTTGAAACTGCTGACAATCGTGTTTGCCTTAAAAATATGGAGACATTATTTATATGGTGTTCCTTGTAGGATCTTTGGGATCATAAAAGTCTTGATATATTTTCACCACAAAGGACGACTTGAGCAAAAGATGGCTTGAGTTGATTAAGGACTCTGACTGCCTATTGGTACCATCGGAAAAGCAATGTCGTAGCGGATCTTGGCCCAGGTAAGCGACAGAGAGAGTTCTTTGTCTCACATGAGATCGGGTTATCTTCCACCATTGGTGGATACGAAACTTCTGGGTGATATTGGAGGTTGAGGATTACGGAGCCTTGTTAGCCACATTTCATGTTAAGGCTAGCTCTAGTGGACCCGGTTCTAGCGGGCGATCCACGCGGAGATCCTGATGATTAGCTTAAGAAGAGATAGAAAAGGGAAAGCGAGAGTTTCAAATCGGGGATGATGGCATGATAGTAAAGTCGAGAGAATGTGTGCGGAGTATGTGGCGGCGAAGAGAAATTATGGGCACATTCATCTGCATATGCTATGTGCATCCGGCGATACCAAGATGTCTGAGAACTTTGAAAGGCATTGCGGTGGAATGGGATGAAGAAAGAGATAGCGAGTTTCGTTTCAGTGCCTAACACGTCGCGGAGTGAAGAAGCGAGCATGAGGCGGGAAGTCACGATTACTCCTATTCGGTGTGGAAATGGGAAAAGATTACTATGGATTTTGTGACAGGTCTTCCACGGACTCAGAGGCAACATGATGCGATATGGGTGATAGTAGATCGATTGACAAAGTGCTCATTTCCTACCAGTTAATGTTGAAGATTCTTTAGAAAAGTTAGCCCAAGTTGTATGTGGATGAGATAGTAAAGACTTCATGGGGTTCGATGTCGATAGTGTCGGATAAGTTGGGGTTCACATCTAGGATTTGGCTGGTTTACTAACGAGCGTTAGGTACTACGCCTACATTGGCGAAGCAGCTGTCTGAGACGGATGGCGTGGGAGAGGACTATTCAGGCGTTAAGGACATGCTGAGGCTTGTGTGATGGAATTCAAAGATTGGACTCTCCTTGGCACTAATGGGTTTGCCTGATGGCTGTGACGGGTAGATGTGGCTCCATTTGAGGCCTTGTATGGCGGGAAATGTGGGACTCCGGTGTCTTGTGATGGGGTTGGGTGAGAAGTTTAGTAGGCCTGAACTGCGTACGAGATCACTTCAGAGAAAGTGAAAGTTCGTTGCGATAACCAAGATAGCAAGAGATGGGTGAGAGAAAAGCTATGCGGACAAGCGGAAATCGTAGAGACTTCTTGATTTGAAATAGGTGATAAAGTCTTTTGAAGATTTCACCTTGGAAGGTATGTTTGAGATTTGGGAAGCGAGGCAAGCTTAGTCAGGGGTATATTGGGACGCCCTTATGGATGGCAAAGCAAAGTGAGGCGTAGCTTCTGATTGAAGTTACCCCAGCAGGTTGTCAAGGATTCATGATACTTTCCATATCATGTTGAGGAAATATATCCCGGATCCTTCACATGTATTGAAACAGCAGTGCGGGTTAAAGAGGTGACTTATGAGAATGCACAGTGATTGTAGATCATGAGAACAACAGGTGTTGAGAAACAAAGTGATTCCATTAGTTAAAGTCTTATGGAAGAATCATATGAGAGGAGCCGACTACTTGGGGCAGGGCCAGATGCCATCGGTACCCTCACCATTCTCCCGGGATGAGAGGTATCGCTCACTTTCCTTTCTTTTGGAGTTTAGTTTTCATTTGAGGGCAAATGTTCCTAAGGAGGAGGATTTTGCTTGGTGAGAGGAGTCTGATGTGACCTTGTGAGGTGTATCAAGTCCTGCAAGTGTCTGGCAAATATTTGGAACTAAATAGCAGTGAAAGTTTATGGAACAGGAAATTTTGAGTATTAATAAGGGTGAAATGGTCATTAGCAAAGAATATGAAAAATCAAAATTTAAGTGTAGAGATAGGCCATAGTAGAAATAGCATAAGTTACAATTGCAATGAGTAAAAGAAAGAGGTTAATTGCAATTAAGGCAAAAATATGAGAGATAAATGTGGGGAGACAAACAAAATGATTCATTTTGTCTCACACTGGCTGAGAGCTGATTGGTGAGGGAGAACCCGAGAGCAAGAGAAGAGAAGGAAAGAAGAAGGAAGAGGAGAGAGGTCAAAGATTAAAATTTTGCCTTTGTCTTGAGAATCAAGTGTATTAGATTTCTAGGGGCTTGGGTATGGAGATTAGTTCTCCTTTGATCTAGGTTTGTCTGAAGCACATAGACCTTTGATTTGTTGGGGTTGTGGGTGAAACTGATTGATGTAAAAGAAGCTTGGAATCTGTCAAATTACATGATGTTTAAGATGGTGGATAGTGATGTTCTTGGATTTTTTCACCTAAGGTTTTGGGGTTTAACGTTCCAACACCAAATTCACATGTTAATGGAGTTGTTTTAAGATGTTTCCAAGTTAATAGTTTTTGAGCCAATATGAATTATAGAAGTTATATGGGTGATTGGCATCAAAGTGGAAAATGCTGCAAAATGTGGGCATTTGAATTGAAGTCTACCGGTGTGGGAAGTCCTACGGTAGAGCTTTCTTCCCCAGATCATTTTGTGGGAGTCCCTAGGTAGAAGATCTACCGGTAGGACATTCTGATTTTCCTGTTCGACCAGTTTTAGGTATTTTCTTATAACTTCCTCATTTTTATCCGATTTAATTGATTCAAGAGTGGCTACGTAAAATGAACATAGGGAGAACAAACTTTAAATAGAATTATAGGAAGTTATGATCATAAGTGGCCCAAATTCACTCAAAGTGGGGCCATGTGCAGAAAAAATTCCTGCATCAGCTTTGGACTGGTAGTCCGGGTTGTTTGACGTCGCTTGGGGTTGGTGCTCCGAGGTGGGTGATTCCAGTTGGAATAGGGCACTAACATAATTAAAGTGTGAAGTGTGAACTAAGTCTAGGAGGTACACGTTAAGTATGCGATTAATTTGTCCGTCGTATTCGTTTGAGTTGTAGGTTAAAGTAAGGCGGGATAAGTGTGAACTGATTGCTCAAGTTAGCAACAAAGAGATTTAGTGTTCTAAACTCATTTTTTCTAAATACTAGTGTATTATTGATAATACAAATTGCTTTACACTGGTATTTTGGTTTGAATGCAAACCATTTTCAAGAAAGCAGCTTGATAAGAGATGAAAAGCGAAGCAAATGGTTTTGAGTTAAACCATTTTGAAAAACAAGTATTGGTTTTTAAGTGTAAAAACCATAAATTAAGCAAACAACAAGTAAGTAAACTGGTTTTGAAAAGATTGAAGCCCATTTGAAAGCAAAGCAACTAAAGCAAATGGTTTTGAATAATTAAACCATTTTCTAATAATGACGGCAAATGGTTTCAAAGTGTAAAACCATTTTACAAAACAAGCAAACAAGCAAGCAATGAAAGGTTGTGAAAACAAGGCCTTCCCTAGTTTAAGCAAGCAAACAGGTCAGAGGTATCCCGTACGTGCAGTGGTGTTAGGATTTCATACATGCATTGTAGTTTTGCCTGATTGGCAAACTTAGGACGCCACCATGCATTTAAAAGGCCATTCATTGCGTGCGAGCCTGCATAAGTTCGAGCTCTAACTAAGTATGGTGATGGCGTACGAGGTCGAATTCCCACCATATTCATAGGAAAATGAAAAGGTGGCGGACAGGTCAGCTTTCAGACGCGATTGAGCACTGGGTTCCCGTGTTCACTAGGGCATGATAGCAAAAATAAACCTCATTGGTTTTGGTGTTTTATAGCATGATGCGCTGTTTTGAAAAATCAGCCATTGGTTCGATCGCCAAGGCTTCAGGAGAGTTTTAAAGCAAACGGTTGAGCCAAGCTCCCGTTTAGATTTCAAGCGATAGGTTGAATAACTCAGTGGGTTTTATTTTTAAAGCATGCGGTTGAGCTAAACTCTAGTTTTTATGAAAAAGTTTTGAGAAACTTTTAAGCGAGGGTTTGTAGGAGTTTAGAGCTTTTCAAACAAGATAAAACAAGCAAGAAAAGAAAAAGTATGAGAAGTTTTATAAACTTCTAAAGCAGTAAAAAATAAGTTTTACAAGCTTTTAAAGCGAAAACAAAGCTCAGCAGTAAAAGTTTAAGTAAACTTTTTAAAAAGCAAGCAAGTGAAAAGAAGCAAAAAAAAAGCAAGAAAAGGGTTTTGAAAACTTTTAAAAAGCAAGCAAAGCAAAGAAGAGCTTACGGAAAATAGTGTAAAAAGGAGTTTTACATTTTTAAGATGTTTTCAGGAAAAGAAAAGCGGATTTTAAAGCATACACTCGCGAGCTCGTTTGGCTTCGTTATTTTGTATTTGAAAAATGCTATTTTCCAGTCGCAGTGCATGAGAAGCTGAACTGTGGATCAGATCACGACATCGGTTTAAGTGCGTATATTAATTATATTTTGTAGAACATACTTTGAATTTTGTAATGGGGACATATGTATGTATAGAGAGTAGTTTTATGAATGTGCCGGTATCTTGGTTGCCATATTTTGGATATAGTGTAAATTTTATGTATACAGGTTGGAATTAGACTATGTGCGTAGTCTTCTTCTTAGAAGTTTTCCATTTGCTAAGATTTTACAAATCTAAGTTATAAATTAAAGAATTTTATACAAGGTAGAAGGAAGCAATACGGCTTCGCTTCATAGGAGTTTCTAGTCGTTAGAGATAACGGTGGGGATTTACGTGGTGGCGGCACACTACCGCCCGGTAGGGGGTAAGGGTGTGTCAGCAATTCTCCTATCCTCCAAAATGTAATCTTTTGAAATTAAAGTCAGAGACTCCTTTTGCCTAGACCCTTCAACTCGAAAAGATCTAGTATTATTTCCTATAAATGAAACCTCGGTATTTCGAGTGGTGGTACTAATGCCTCGGGAATATACGGTAGGCGGGTCGACCTCGACGACGCACTTTACGTAATTAAATTATATGTTATGTAATGCATATATGATTTTAAATCACATAAATAATTTATGCGATTTTAAAATAAAACATTAAAACAATCATATGAACATAAAATTTTCAAATCTTTATAACATTTTCAAAGCGTGGCTTTGATACCACGTTGAAGGATCGACTCGGATTAACCTCGCCAGAACTTAGGGGACCTCCGACACTCAATGGATATAGAAACTTTTTCAAGGAAACTTATCAAATAAAATCCTGGAGGCGAACCCACTTTACAATCCTTTACATATCTTTAGAAAATAATGCGAGGCAGTGGTAAATTTTCTTTTTTTTTTTTTCAAACACTTAGATTTTCGAAAAATGGCGAGTTCTGTTTTTCGGACTTTCCCAAATTTACAAATACACATAAGCATTTAAACACTTCTAATCTTTCAAATTTTCAACTTCGTTTTAGGACTCACCGTCCTGACTCGATCAACGATATATATACCATATACATTTATTCCTTTCGTCATCAAAACATTCAAAACTTCTTCAATTCCATGCAGTTTTTATAAAAGGTGGGCTTGAATGGGACTTAAGCGGAGCCACTAAGTAGTTCCTTTCAAAATATATCCATATATACATATATACATGACAAACTATTTGACATATAAAATATGCAAACTATTTATCTCGTCTCAGTTCACATCGTCGTCTCACGATGGCTCGACTCCTTGTCTTGAGAGGGTACTCTGGCGCACACATCTTGGGTCTGAAAATGTTTTTGAAACATGGAAAGAATGAGCTAAAAAGAGCCCAGTGAGTGTACATTTTCATTAAGATAACATTTCTAGTATATATCAAAATAATACATATACAATTAAATGTTATGCCTTAAACATTTATGCCTTAAACTTTCTTTCTTTCTGATAATAAATACTTATACATTAAAATCCATTTATACCTTAAACATTTATGCCTCAAACTTTCTTTCTTTCTTTCTTTCTTTCATTCTTTCTTTCTTTCTTTCTTTCTTTCTTATGGAACCCAGGGGAATAAACACAGAAACGGTTTCAGTGCGACGGTGAGGGCGGTCACATTCAGTCATAACCGCTACGGCTGCGGAGAAACTCACGCTTTGCATAGGGTTCAGTTATAGCACCTTATCACGTGTAGAGATATTACTCTAGACACCTAATGCCCTCCCTCCGATTAGTAACCTATAACTTTACCCTCTAAATCCTTACACGCTTAAGGTACCTCGTGGAATGCTCAGTTATAACGATCATAGGGGTTTAGGGTACCCATCGATAAAACATTTATTCAAAATACATTTATAAATACATTTTAAATCCTTTACTTTATCATTAAAACACATATGCATTCTTTACCACAGTTTAAAACTTTCATAATACTTCTCGCGAGATGCATACATATTTAACTATACATATAAATATATATATATATATATATCTGTGATACAGATAAAACATTTCCTTATGCCTTAACATTTACATAAACATTTCCATTAAACTTTCAGTTTAACATTAAATCATTCACTTTTAAAAACTTAATTTCCAAAATATCATTTTTTCACTCACAGTTCAGCTCAATCTAAGCTTGCTGATCCGATAGTCCTTTTCACAACCTTTTTTCAAAGAAAACCACAACTATACATTAATCATACTTCCATTTTAATCCACCATACTCATTCATTTTAAAGCCAAATGAACAAATTGCATAAGCACTAAGCCCTCATTTGCCAACCTTTTCCAACCAATACTCTATAAGACTTTATGACTCAAAAATTATTCAACGGTCTTCAAAATTTGCAAACTCTCCAGATCAGTCCTTTATATATCCAATGACATCTCTTTAAATTTTCAACTTACAGATTCGTTCTCCTAAAGCCCTCCCAACCACATAACATAAAGTTATTGTGTTTTACATCTAGATAGCGAACAGAATCTGCACAGCTCCACTTTGACAAATTTTCTGGGCACTTTGGGATTACAATTTGTAGACTTCCTTAAGATAAATTTTTCCCATAGAAGTTTATTTTAACCAAAAACTTGAATCACTCAAATCGGATCAGAAATGAGCAAGAGTTATGGTCAAATACGACAAATGGTCGAAATAGAGCATTTCTGTCTGAGAACCGGATAGTGGCTTACCTTGACCCTACTTGAGTAAATTTTTGGGCACTTTAGGATACAATTTGCACATACTTCCCCTTCAGATAAATTTTTCCCCTAAAAGTCCTATTTTACCCGAATTTTGAATCCCACTCAAATCAGATCTGATAAACAGAGATTATGGCCAAAATACAAAGCTGGTCAAAAGCAGAAAAAACGGGGCATTTCTGTCTGAGGCCCGCTGCCCGAAAATGACCGAATGTCTCTTCCACTTTTTTCACTCCTAAACACTCAATCTGATGCCTTATACCCAATTCAACATATCACACACAATTCCCTATCAAATCCTAACAATTCCCTCACTTTCTTTTTCAGAAAGCTAACCTAATCAAGCTCACTTCTCAGGTGATATCAAAATCAGCACCATTAAACCTTAAATACCACCAATTTAACATCCATGCCAGAAAAATTCAAGACATTAGACATGAAAAACATCAAACCTAACTTTCCGTGTTCAAAGCTTACTTGTTCTTGGTTTCCTTTGGCTCATCTCCTTGCTACCACTTGTAGAGCACTTGAAGCTTGGAAGGAGAAGAAAAAAATCCCACATCTCCCACCTTGCTCCACCATTTTCTTCCTTCTCTCTTCTTTCCCTCTTTCTCTCCTTTTCTCCTGCTTTTTCTCTCATTTTCTCCCTTTTCCTTTCTCTCCTAAGTGAACCACAACGCTTGAATAAAATGAATGTTTGGCTTTTGTTTTTTCTCCTTTTATTATTTAACATTTATTTAATTTGCAAATAACCCTGTGTCTTTCAATTTTGCAATTGTAACTTATGAAATTTGTATTATGGCCCATCTCTACATAATAATCTTCATAATCCTTTTGCTAAATGACAATTCTACCACTTTGTTTTAATATATAATTCGGGTTCCATAAACTTTCATTTCTACTTTAATCTCCAAAATACTACTATGTGACCAGTTAATTGCTCTTTATACGCACCTACGGTATCATGTCTTGTACCTTGCTTCTACCCGGGACGAGTGTTACAAATCATTAATCATTCCGTTCTTTTGAATAGATAGCCCGAGGATACTCTAACTCCAATATCTCTATCAATTGGCCATAATAATCATCAGCATTCTCACTATAGTTTGTACCCTTAATGCAACTTTGTTCATAGTAGCTCGACCGGTCTAAGTGGCCTATAGTATGAAATTTGTATCCATTGACAAAGTACGTGGATATGGCGTAATGGTTCTATTTATTTTGACAGGTACTTTACAAAGATGTTTATCACGTTGTTACTAGGATTACGTGCTGTTTATCAAAAAATATTAATGTCGATATGTATTTGATTTAAAATATTTCATTATGAAAAATTATGTAAGGGAGCAGTAAAGAGTTGGGTTGATACCTATGTGCTTTCAGTAATTTAGTCACATCAACATATGAAGGTAAAGATTTATTATATTTTCATAGTATTTTGTAATTTTTAAATTTATAGTAAAGGGATTGTTTTCTCTGACATGCTGACTTATTTAATTTCCACCCATTCTTGGATCTCGTTTGAAGTGATAGTGAGAAATGGTTAACAAATAAATAAATTTGTAGATGGCTTTCTTCTCTCCCATACTCTTGTGCCTTCTTCCACATTCCTTGTTTCTTTTCTCAATAGCAAGCAGGAGAGTACCTGAGCCCCCGAGACTTCCAAAGGGAATCGGAGGTTTTAATTCAATACCTCCCAATCCTTAGAATAAAATTTAAGTCCGGTTAGGGTGACTCGAGAAAATAGAAAGAACTAATATCTGCCCGAATTCTGAATTTCGACTATTACCCTCTGAAAATAAAGGGGCAAAAAAATAGGTCATCGAGTGCGAAGAAACCATTTGAGTTTGCTAGCGAGAAAAATAAGTTATTTTTCCTAAATTTCTAACATCCCAAAAAGATTTTCATTTCTATCCAAAAAGAAAAGAAATCAAGCTTCAAAGCATCGAATGTTTGATATGACTAATGATCGATTCAAATTTATGAATTCTCTACCTTCATAAACAACTAATAAATGATTAAATTTACAAATACAATAAATAGAGACAAAAAAATTACACGCTTTTTTAGCCACTCGACAAAGTCGAGCATCGTCCAAAATCGATTCAAAATCCACTATGGAAGATTAAAACAAGATATGAAAGCGAGTAGTATACATAAATATAAGAGGCAGTTTGCAAAAAGAACCATAATAAACATTGAACAGTTTATCAATACTTTTTTCTAACATGGATTTTGATTTTCGAATAGATGTCTGTTGGGCTGAATTTAATAGAGACTCGAGGTATTAATAGAAACAAAATATTTATAGGTTTCATGTATAATTGTATAATTTTATTTATAATGCGGATACAGTACTTTGCTATGTCTTTGTGTATGTTCACCTTTTATGCATGGTTGAAAAAGAAGGCGATAGGAATTGAATATTCCCTTGTTTCCTAAATAGTTTCCGAGATGATTCTAATTGATGTTTCAAACTTGTAGACTACCAGCAAACAAAGCCCACTTCAAGAATTTTCTTTTCTTTCATGCATGCATATAATTTTGCTTCATGCATGGGCATCATAATCGTGCATTATTTTACTATACCTGTGTTCTTCAACACATCTGTATCTGTGTGACCCGAGGATTTGAATGTGTAGCTGTAGGTATTATAATTTATTCACAGTAGGGATATTTCGTTCTTCTTGCATGCGTGGGGGTAATCTAGTATAAAAGATTCAATTTTCCTACGGTATGAAGGCTTTATGATTAGATCCCACCAATGAAGAGTGGGTGGAATTTATCTTGATCTTTGGGTAATAGTTTCCTCCTTCACTTCTTACTTTTTTTTTTTCATTTTTAAACCGGATGGTAGCTAGCTAGAATGTTCACGAATGGATCTACCTACACTAGCGTTTGTCTTCCTTAACAGTTTTATGCTTTGTATTTTCCAAGTGTT
Organism: Tetrastigma voinierianum; assembly: GCA_016808115.1. NCBI lineage: Eukaryota > Viridiplantae > Streptophyta > Magnoliopsida > Vitales > Vitaceae > Tetrastigma > Tetrastigma voinierianum. The sequence continues at coordinate 428,822 of JAEQBH010002487.1, read as the reverse complement.
GTAAGGGATTTAAAAAATTATGGATAGATGAATGAATACATTACCCCACTTGAATTCCCGAAATATTCAATGTTTAACGTACATACATTAAAAATATTGTTCGATTATCAAAGCTGCATCCCTTTGTGTATGAGAAATGGGATTGTGGGGATTGAAAGGATTTCAGGTTCTCTGGATTAGTGATTTGTATAATACCTCTTTTGGTTTTCAAGTTTTTTACGCGGAGTGCAGCGAAAAGTGAATGATGTGAATGTGTGAGAAATAATCACTTTGCGAGCATTAGAGGTGGCCAGAGCCTTTTTTTGTCTATGTCCATCATTGAGATGTATCTTTTTTTTGTCGGAGGTGTCTTCAGTGGTCTTGTGCACGTACGAATGATGCTTTTAAGTTATATTATTATCAGATTAATCTTCCTACGAGTCGGATGGTAAAACTCTATCACATAACATAATTATATGTTCAAGCTATAACTCGAGACTATTCGTTAAGCCTAAATAATGGGGTTTTTCTCTTTGGTGTCATAAATCACAATGGTGGTTGGGATATAATAAAGACATGGATGGATAATGAAGCCTTATGTTGGAACTTTTTGCTGGTTTTCTAAAAAAGGATGACTTCATCACGTGGCTGTCTTCTACATATTATAACATGGAATAAAGCGAATTAGAGATGATTTATCAGCTTACGGCAGGCTTGTTGATTTTTCTTTTCCTTCTTTTTTTTAATTGGAAACTAGCCTAAATCCTTATGGGTTTTCAATAATTATGTCACTGGATGATTTCACGTGTAAAGCAATGTTCATGAATTGGGTTAGAGTGAAAATTTTCAACAAAACATCACCTGTGCATATAGTTACAATTAACAAAACATCAAATTAGTATTCACCAAAAAACTGACACACCAATTCGACAAAACATCAAAATCACAAACAACAAACCCTTTTACACCTGAGGAGAAACAAAAACGAAATAATCAAAGCATTATTCTACACGATCTTAACATCAAAAAAATCAACAAATAAGTACAAAAAAAAAAAAGTAAATGGGGCAACTCCACGAGAGGCGTAGCGTTAGACATACGTCATGTGCCCGAACATCATGAATTGGTGGGCAGGCGCTCTCAAAAATCAGATCCTTGTGCAGGAAACTTTATCGCCCCGGTGGTATGTGGCCGGGACTCGGAAGAATACAAGCGAAGGAGAGGAGGCAATCAGTGACGAAACCACCAGAATCTGTGAAATCCCGGAGATGCGATGGCTAACCTTGTACGAAATTCAATACTTTACTGCAGATATCAAAATCGTAATCGATTAGAAAAGGAAACCTACTCCTCTACAATCATGAATCTAGAAAGGTAAGGAAGAAGACCAAATCAAAGGAAAAGCGGCGTTTAAAAAGAATGCTTGTGAATAGAAAGCTACCTCGGTGCGGAGGAGCGATGAGCGGCAATAGGAGAGGGGAGATGCGGAGGAACGGGCGAAAACATTACATTTACGAAGCGGCGTCGTGAGCGAAGAAAGAGAAATAGAGGCCCAGTGCGCAAAATAGTGAATACATTATGAAGAACATTTGGGCAAAGCTGGACCCGGGCTTAGGTCGATTCGTTGGTTTAATCAGGCAGTTAGAGTCAACTTAAGCCCATGGCGTCAGCTACTAGCGCTCCTATTTCATGGTTATTTTACTTTTATGTTTTTGGTTGTGGGACAAAAAACAAAACTTTTATGTTACGGCGTGTAAAGCTCTACACACCGATTTTCAATCTCAGCTAGTCTGCCTAGCAAATTCGAGGTCCTAAGGTCCAAGGCTTGCCAGAGTGAATGAAAAATCGAAAATTTTGGGAATGTTTGGTTCTTTAAAGAAATTAAAAAAAAAAAAAAAAAAAACTGATTTTAGTTTTGAAAATAAGGAGAACACCCGTTTAAGGGCCCTAACTCCTTTTTTTTTTTTTGGTTATGAAAAATATATATTCATATAACAAATAATAAAACTAATTTTGATAAATTGTTAACAGTTTTTAAAAACTAAAACTAAACAAGATTTTGGTATTCTCTAAATTTACTCTTTGTTATCTTAATTTAGTTTTTATTTATTTATGTTTTTATAATTACTTTTGAAAATCATCATTTGTATTTTTAAAAATTAATTTTGTTCTAAATTTAATGTTTTCTATGTTTTTAGTTCTTTTTAAAAATAAAATAAAATTGGAACAAAGTAATTCTCCTTGTAACTTTCATATTCTTTTGCTTTTGTACTAAAACTATTTTTAGAAACTGTAAACACACAAACACTTAATATTTTTGTGTTATTAGTGTTTCCCAAAAAAAAACTAACGAAAACAAGCTCTTTGACTAAAAAAAGAAAAATATTCCACAGAGCACCAGCAGAGCTTGCATCCTTATATATTCGAGGCCAATTCAAATAAATAGATTCGATTTCCAATTATTAAAGAGCAATTTAATTTGAGAAAATAATAATCTAAAAATCCTTCTCTTTTTTTTTGAGATAACTTTATTAATTGAATATTAAAAAGGTGGCGAAAGGCCATAGAATATTAAAATGTTTTTAAATATTAAATAATTTGATTAGAAAGAAATATTCCATAAATCATGAAAAAAAGTCTTTAAAAAATCTGTCTCATTGTCATTTGTAATTTTTGCCTACTACTTAGCATATACATGGATTACTTTCATGGAATATGATAACAGTAATTGATTTGATTAAAAAAAAAATCATTAATAAAATTAGTGGTACAAATTCTATTTTAAGTAACAATTTCAACTAATGAAATCACACTAATATGAATGATAAAACTGTCATTTTTTTTTAAGAAAAATAATTTCATTGATTCCAACTAGCAACATCTCGATAGAAACGCATAATCAAAACCTCTAAAAACCATAAAGGATGAAACTTTTAATACATTATGAAGGCTGTTTTGGGCGTTTTGAATTTTTTTTTTTTGTTTCTTAAGAGACGAATAAGATGGTCAACTTGCAATGTTGGGACGGTAGGTGGGGTATCTATAATTGAAGTAAGGGTTCTGAAGTGTAGTTTATCCATATACAAACCTATCCTATATATATATATATACATATATATATATATATATTTTTTTTTTTTTGAAAAACCTATCTATATTATTATTTTTATTAAGGGGAAAACTTTAATAATGTATAAAATAATATAAAGAAAGCAAAATGTTTGTTTTACCGACGACAATAAAACCATACAATCCTTCTTGTTCCTTTTCTCCACTTTTATCCATTACACATTGGACATATATTAATATTTCTAATATGAGTAAACGAGAGAAAAAACCATTACGTGGCGTGTCTACGTTGAATAGGTAATTTGAATGGGCACCATTGCAACAAATATACGTTTAATAACAAAATTACTGATTTGAACTTTTTTCTACCGGAAAATATTTGTTAGTTTTTTTTTTTTAGATATTCAAGTAGATACCATATATAAGTAGTATTTTATTAAAAGATGTATTCACTTTAATTCAAAATGAAATAAAAAATATTCCAAACTTAAAAAAAAAAAAAAAAATCTAAGTCACATCCCGTTCATTATTTCTTAATGAACAAGTAATATAATAAATTTAGAGGTCCCGATTTTGAAAGAAAAATAATAAAAGGGAATGGAGCAGGCATTTGAATAATTATAAAGAAATTATTATTATTTCTACTTCTCCCCCTTGGAGAAACTCCTCCCACGGCCACCTCTTAAACCTGAAGAGTGAGATCCATGGACAACCGTCACCTCCACGGCTTTCGTCCGATCATCTTCGCCATGATCGATAACGAACTTGACATCATCTTCTTCGCTTCAAAACAACGTCGTTTGTGGTATGAGGTGGGTCCCACAGTGAAGGATCAGGCCGGGATTAACCTCATGAGCCAGGGGACCTCCGCTCAAATGGATATAGAAACTTTTCCTTAAAGCGTCAAATAAAATTCATGGGCGAACCCCTTTACAATCTTCCCCAGAAAATAATGCGGAAGCGAAAGTGATAAATTTTTTTTTTTCTTTCTTTTCTTTGTTTTCAAACACTTGGATTTTTAAAATTGGCCAGGTTTCTCCTGTTTTGGACTTTCAATTACAAAACCTGATAAAAGCATTTAAAAACACTTATAAACTTCAATTTTATACTTCCATATTAGGACTTCTGGAGTCACACAACCCAAATCAACCTACAATATACATACATATACATTTGTTTACTTCAAATCATCAAAACATTCAAACCCTCTTAAAATTCATGCACATTTTTATCAAAACATTTTTGGGCTTGAAGCTGGGACTTAAGCGGGCCGCCTACGTACATAATCGAGGATCAAAGCCCACGTAGTTCCTTTTCAACTTTATACATATACATATATCCATAACAAAATATTCAACATATCTGAGTATGGAAAATTATATATCTGATGAAATACAAGTGTCGTCTCCTTGATGGCTCGACTCCTTTGCAAGAGGAACCTTCCACAATGCACTTTATCTTGGGTCCACGAATGTTTTGAAAGCATGGGAAAAATGAAATAAGGAGCCCGGTGAGTGTACATTTTCATTAGATAACATTTTCGAGTATATATCAAAGTAATACATACTTATACATTTAAAAAATCCATTTATGCCTTAAACATTTATGCCTCGAAACTTTCTTTCTTTCTTTATAATAAATACTTATAATTATTTAAAATCAATTATGCCTTAAACATTTATGCCTCAAACTTTCTTTTATTTCCTTCTTTCTTTCTTTACGATGGAACGAGGAATAAACACAGAAACAGTTTAGATGCTTGACGGTGAGGGGCAGTCACATTCAGTCATAACCACTCGGCTGCTTGGAGAAACTCACGCTTTGCATAGAGTTGATCATAACACTTTATAACGTGTAAGGATATTACTCTAGACACCCTCATTTCCCTCCCTCGAGTTAGTAACCTATAACTTTACCCTCCCTGATACACCGCTTAAAGTACCTCGGCGATCTCGGTCCTGCTGATCGCCGGGGGGTTTGGGGTAACCATCGATAAAACATTTCTTGAAAATACATTTATAAATGATTCAAATCCTTTACTTTATCATTAAAACACAAATGCATTCTTTACACATTTTAAACTTTCATATGCCTTAACATATGCATACATATTTCCTTATACATATAAATATATATTGATGCAAGATAAAACATTTCCATTAAACTTTCAGTTTAACATTAAATCATTCACTTGTAAAAACTCAATTTTCAAAATATCATTTCAGTTGAGTTCAGGACCAAATCAATTAAATTCATTTTCGCCTTTTCCAAAGAAAATCACATTACACATTAACCATAATTTCCGTTTAATCTCATAAACATATTCCTATATTCTTATTCCTCTAGATCTTTTCAAATTTGAATGATCAATCGGATCATCAAACTAAAGACATGCATTTTAATACCAACAAATTAATTTTCACAGTTTTCTAGTGACAGTTTGTATTACTCATTTTTCGAGGTCTTGACTTCATATTTTGACACACTATGTCATATACTCATTTAAAGCTAAGGTTCTAAGGGTTCTATTCCAATTGGAATCACTTGATTCGAGACATAGAAACTCACTTCGTCCAAATAACCGGGCTAATCTATGTTCAAAACTCAGACAAAATTTGGCTTGCATGGTCCCTTTGAGTGAATATTTAGGCCACTTAGGATCATAATTTGGTGATACATTCTTCTTAATTTTGTTCTCTTCCGATCTATTTTACGTAGCCACTTAAATCACTCAAATCGGATCAAAATTGAGCAAGTTATGGCCAAAATACCGGCCCAGTCAAAACAGAAAACAGGACATTTCTGTACAGGGCACTTTTAAATTTGATACAAATGTGTTTCTATTCCATTTTTCTTCCTCTAGACACTTAAATCCTGATGCATTATACCCATTCAACATAACACACACAATTCACTATCAAGAGCCCTAACCTTACTCATGATTTGTCAAAACCCTAACCTAAACCATAGCTTTCTCGTTGATGTTAAATTAGTATGAATTAGGCAATAACCAAATACCATCGATTTAACATCCCATGCTAAAATTTAAAACATTAAACATGGAAAACATATCAAACCCTAACTTTCCCACCATTATGGCTGCTGTTTCTTGGCGAGTTTCTTTGGCTCCTCCTTGATTACCGCCAGAGATCACTTGAAAGCTTGAATGAGGAGAAAAAAAATCACATCTCATACCTTTGCCCTTCCTTTTCTTTTCACTTCTCCTTTCTCTCCTTTCTTTTCTTCCCTATCACTTTCTCTCCTGGGTTCTCCTGTTTTAGGCCAACTTAATCCATAAGAACAGATTTTACTTCACCTTGTAAAATTGCCCTTTTCCCACTTATGAAATTTCCCTTGAACCAAGAAGCTCATTGGTCCATTCTAATGAATCTAAATCCATTAACCTATTTTATTCATAACAGTCATTAAGAAAGGTTTTAATGGCTCTCTAGAAAATATCTTCATAAGCGATTTTCTCCTGATTCGCATATCTTTCTGTTTTATCTGAAATTAAATGTCAAAAAATATTTATGGTAGTCTAAACTTCCATTCATTATGAAATATTAAATCGTCATATTGATTATGAACTCTGAAATCACGAATCGGATTTAAAATCATTAAATCAGTAATCAGGACAATAGCGTATTATCCGATTCGTTGGTTGCAAACCTACCAAACGGGACCAGTTTCACTCAGTTTGATTTCGTTAGACTCTATGATTATTTAGGACATTTTATTTTTCGACCCAATTTCGAAAAATATATTATGGGGCTCCAAATTTTCGGTCAAAATGCTATTCGCCAAATCTCCAATTCTCTTCTAAATATCGGTTCAAAGTCACTTAGGAGTAAAAATTTCTTAAAAATTCCTTTGCAAACCCCTTAATGGATTAAATAAGAAAAATCATATTATTGGGGCTTTTTGATTCCTAATTTCAAAATTTTCACTTTAATAACCCAAATGACGTCGGAGCGTTTTAAATTCCCTCATTTCTATCGTGGACCTCCTAATGGTTCAAACTCTACCATATAACAATTCTGATGGTTTGGGGTTTTACACCTGCGATGCAGTCGTAAGCGACTCTCCCATGTTGCAATGCCACATAGAATGTTGTGGAGGTTCAGTTATCTGATCTAAAGTACAATTAAAATAGAAGTTTGTATAATTAAAAATCAATTTTTATTCCAGATATGATGTAAGATCTCAAAATTCAAGATTTTGTGTATTTTCCCTTATTTTTAACTTGTGTAAAGTTGCAATTAAAATTCTATTTATGTAATGCTTGTTCCAAGTAATGAATGTAAAAGAGATTAAGTGGGTTTTTAGACTGCAATAGACATTCAGGAACTACTCAAATTTAAAGATGCATTTGAATTGATAATTGTTTCCAAAATGTCATTATAATATAATATTATAAAAAAACATCCTGGAACTATGTTTTATATATTAAATCAACAGATGAGTTTATTTGATTTCCCGAGTATATTTGGTTACAAAAGTTTTAAGCAAAACAAAACTAAAATAGAAAATAGATATACTAATAGAAAAATTAAGAGGAAAACAACAAAGTGTTTAAAGATTAATTATTTAATTTTTTATAAATTTTATTTGTAAAACCAAGCATTTTACAAATAATTGCCAGTGATCACATGAACCAACATTATCACAATATCATACCATAGGTTATCAGTTTTATTCTTGAGGAAGAGGAACCCACATGGACTTCTTAACAAATAATTGTATAAAGTATGTAAATTAAATAAGGGCCAATTATGATCTGTGGCATACACACACCCATAGCCCAGTCTTTCTATCTCTTCATCACTTCAAAAATGCGACCACCCACCATATTAAAATAATAATATATTATATCTTTGGATAAATTAAAATTATGAAACATCTAATTTATCACATCTTACGTTTAGAGAAGTAGCTCTACGATACTAACAAGATTTATGGGGGAATTATGTAAGGATAGTACGTCTTGTCTTTATTTATTTAATAAAGGGTCCATTAAACTATTAAAATTAAACATAATATTATATAACTTAATGAAACAAAAATATATTTAACAAATTAATTTTTGCGCCGACAAAACTCTAGCCTATTCCCAACACCCGATACCCCTCCCCACCCTCAGTTTCATCAACCTATATCTAATAGTCTCTTTTTCTTTTTCTAAATTATAATTTTATGTTTTCATTTCTTATTTTAATTAATTTGGTATATAAATATTATTTCACTGTTGGAGAAAATCTACTAAATAATTTTTAAATTTTATTTATTGTTTTTATTATTTTTATTAATTTTAAATTTTATTTTGTATAATATATATATATATATATATATATTCATGTAATACTTTATTTATGATTTAGTTTTATTTTATTTTTTTTATACTTTTATATTTTAAGATTTAATAAACTGAAAATATAAAAATAGAAATAAAAAATATTATCCAAAGGATTACATTATTACGTACATAAAGGTAAGCGTTAATTTAAAAATTAGTGATAATCATTTTAATATTTAATTTGAATATTTTTAACTACCTCAATTTCTATTACCACAGTGACATTAGATAATGTATTCATTTTAACTACCTCGTTCTATTTCTGAAACCTAGAGAAAATCGTTTTCTTGAAAGGGCAAAATCGTAATTTGGTAAAAAATCTGAAATTTTCCTAGATCTCGGATGGCCGAGCTGATTTCGGATTGAATCGTCTCGTGAAGTCTAAAGCTATGGCGTCGAATTTCGTGAATTTAGAGACGGTCGAATTTGCGTGTTTTTTAGACGATGATGATGGGGGACACTGGCATTACAGGTGGCTCACAGGTGTGCCCGTGGATTAAATCAAATCGACTTGGGCTCAAGTGTGGGACCCACATGGACATGTGGCATGTGTTGAATCGAGAGTAGATGGACAGGTGATAAGGAAGTAAGTAGAGGGCAGGTGGAGGTGAATGATGGCAGAGTGAAAGTTGTCTCAGCCCGACATCTTCTGACCAGTTGGAGAGGGGGGAAGGAAAAAGACCAATAGTATTTGAAAAAAGAGTTTTAGAGAGACTCACCTTACTCTCTAATTTCCCAGCCAATCGGACGGGGTTTCAAGCGAACAAGAGGAAAGTTCATCACACAGTGAGGGTTTCTCATAGAGATCGGAGTTGGGAGTTTAGACAACCAAACTCAGAGAGGTAGGTCTTACTCTGCTGGTTACTTTCTATCTAAGGGTTGTGTGGTGGTTGTTTTGCCCTAGGAATGTTTGGTTGTATTTTGAACCATGAGAAGCTGCCCACATTAGGGTAGCACCCATTGACCGGACTTTAGGCCGATTTTTAAGTGGGAAATAAAGGAGTGGTAGTGGATCCTTACGATAAATGGTAGCCACGTCGATAGACTTGATGTTAGGCTTTTTGAATTTCTCAATTCGGACCCTGACCAGCCGCGAGTTATAGTCCGTTTAATCTGAGCAGTCTAGTGGAAGGACTGTTGGTACGAGTTCTTATTGGTGCACCGGAGTTGGGTGCGGTGGTTCCCGTTGGATTCAAATCAATCAGATCTCTGCGTCAAACCTCCGGCGGAAGGTGTACTTAACCGTCCATTTCGGTGGGATGTTGGCGAACTCCATGGAAAGCCGTGAGTCAACCTGGCGGACCACTTTGGAGGCGGTGGGTGTGTGAGCCGGTGAAATGGCCGTCGGAAAGCAAGATCTGAAATTTGCCCGGGTAGACGGTTTAGTCCTACACTGACCTCAGCGAGGTCATAACTTCTTAAGTGACCATTTACAATTATTCTTGGACTTCATGGAAAGCCCATCGGAGGTCTAGTTTTGGCCGGATGTTTTTGGAGGCCAGTGGTACCGAGGGCGATGAAATGACGTTGAAGTAAGAATAGATTGCGGGTGAAACCCGGTTTAGTCACCATGCGTATGCATTTGGAAGGTCATAACTCCTTACGTCCGGGCCTCGTTAGAATTCTTGAGACTCTGCCAGCCGATTAAAGTCATTCTTATTGTAGGGAGCATGAAAGTGAACCAAGGTGTTAGACTAGGCTCATCAGGTCGGCTCAGCTCGACGGGTCCCATTGACTCATCCCAGTGTGACTCGGTAGGCCTCGACTTCGGGAAGGTCTCGCTTAACTAAATCGACTAGTTTCGGGTGTTCTTGGACTCTTATGGAAGCCATTGAGGTCAAGATTCCATCCATCTTTCTGGGAGACAGTTGGTGATCACCGTTCTGGTCTGTGTTTTGTACCAGGTGTTCAATTTGCTTAGTTGTGTGTCGATGTGTATAGCCAGGGATATAACCTTGTTGCATTGCAGCATGTTGTAGGACTGTATTGGGTAGTATAGGACGCTGTCTATGGGAGTCCGTGAGGAATATATAGTTTAGTTCAAAAACTTGGGACTGAGGGATAGAGGATATCTATAACCGGGTTTCTACAGTCAGGCTATGAGTGGGGTGGGGTTTGGGCCAGGCTAAAAGTTTCTAGGTTTATGATTGTTTGATATGGTATGGATGATTGGAACCAAGCGGTTCATAATTTGAAGGGGCGTGGGGCGCCGGTTGGATGGGTCAAGATGGTGACCTTATTGTGTGTGTGGCTTGTTTCAATAACATGAAAATTGTGTGTTGTTGGTGTGATGCGTTGGGAAGTTCCAAGATCGACTTTTGGTTTGTGTATTAGCCCATGTAAGCTAATTTATGTTATTGCTATGTGTTAATGAATAACATGTTGATTGTATAAAACCGTTGATATATGCGTACGTAATATATTCGCGTGAATTATGGTGAAATGACATATTGCATTTCATATGCCTTTGAGGAACCTAGGAGTATGGGTGTGAGTGCATGACCTTGAGTTACGAAAAGCGAACATTAGTTGTAGAATTCACATGATGAATTTCCGGAGAATGGGGTTTGGAGACGGTCCAACAGATCATTTGGGATGGACCATGATGACTGTTTGAAGGTTCTCGACCGTTTACTCGGAGATGAGTCCGTGTTTTCAAACGTTGGTGCAGTGTATTTGAGAACAACGAGTTTGTTTGAAAATGATTAATTTTCTCATACATGGCTTAGGCAAGTGTGAGGTGTGACGCATCCAGAGGTGTGCGGGTACATGACAACGTAGGGGTATAAGGCACTAAATGTCATATAGTAGTATTTTGGAGACTAAAATAGGAAATGATAATTTTATGGAAGCCAAAAAGAGGGTGATATGACATAAAGTACAATGTCATTAAACAAGATATGAAATTTTGAAAATCCAAATTAGAGATGGGCCAAAATAAATTTCAAAAAGTTAAATTTCAATAATAAAAGTTGAGGCTGTTGTTAATTAAAGAAATGTTAAAATCAGCCAAAAATGGGAAAATAAAATTGGAAACTTGATTTGGTCTCTAAAGGAAGGCTAGGCTTCACGGTTTTGGAGGGGAGAAAGGAGAGAGAGCCAAGAGGAAGAGAAAGGAAAGAAAGAAGGAGAGGAAGAGTTCAGATTAAGCTGTGTTTGTCTTTGAATCCAGTATCTTTGGATGTAGGGCTTTTAGGGTGAATTTCTATGGAGGTGATGCTCCTTGGTCTAGGGTTTGGAAGAGATCACTAAACCCTAGATGTTGTTAGGATCATGAAGTTTGATTAGTATAAAGGAAGCATGGAGACATCAAAAATATAGTTTAAAGAGTGGTGACTAGTTGGAGTTCTTGGATTTTCACCAAGGGTGTTGAGGTTTGAGGTTCCCGCGCACTAATTGAGTGTGGGTTGGTTTTAGATGCATTCCATGATGTTTCTTGAGGTGTTATGAATTATAGATGTTATATGAAGTGAATTGGTAGCAAAAGTGGCAAAAAAAACAAAATCTGGAAAATAAGTTCAAGGGACTGTGAAGTGCAGGAAATCTGCGTTTTCACATTCCGGAGCCGATTAAATGATTTGATCATAACTTGCTCATTTCAGATCAGTTTGAGTTATTCAAAATTCTGGGAAATAGACTTCCCTAGGGAAAATTTATCTGAAGTGCGTGCAAATTGTAACCTAAAATTTAAATTTATAAGTAGGCATTAATGTAACCCATCTAGTTCTCTGTACAGAAATGTCATATTTTCTGTTTCGACCATTATGCGTGTTTTGACCATGGCACTCATTTCTGATCTGATTTGAGTAATTCAAGTTGCTGGTTAAAATAGACTTCTAGAGAGGAAAAATTTATCTGAAAGAAAGTTCAAGAAAATTTTAATCCCAAAAGATGCAATAACAGTGAATTTCTATGTAGATTATGTTCTGCTGAACTGAGTCATCTATTGTGCAGATTGTGTTATGTGGTTGAGGGAGGGCTTTGAAGGAATTTTAAATTGAAATTTAAAGAGATGTCATTGTTTCTGAGACTGATCTGTGAGAGTTTCATAAATTTTGAAGACCGTTTGAATAATTTTTGAGTCATAAAGTCTATAGAGTATTGTTGGAAAAGGTTGGCCAAAATGGAATGGTTTTGATGGCATAAGGAGTAATTTGTTCATTTGGCTTTAAATGAATGTATAGTGGATTAATATGGAAGTTATGATTGATGTATAGTTGTGGTTTTCTTGAAAAGATTGCCCAGAAAGGACCTCCCGGATGGAGACGGGGTCACGGGAAGCAAGCGGGATTGGTGGCTGGCAGTGAAATAATCTTCCAAGGTGATTTTTAAAAGTGAATGGTTTTAATGTTAAAGCCCAAAGTTTATTAGAAATATTGTAAATATTAAGACATGTAAAAGTAAACATCTTGCATCAATATATATATTTATATGTATGAAATGTATGCATATGTTAAAGTATTATGAAAGTTTTAACATGTATAAAAGGAAGTATATATGTTTAATGATAAAGTAAAGTTTAAATGTATTTATAATGCTTTTGAAAATGTTTTGCCGTTAGCTCGACCCCCTATGGCGGCCCTTGAGCGATATCGGCCAGGTGCCTTAAGCGTGTAAGGATTTGAGGGTAGTGCAGTTGTGAGGGAGGGGAATTGGTGTCAGAGTAATAATCACCTGTGATAAAGGTGCTGTAATTTGGAACCTATGCAAGCGTGAGTTTCTGGCGTAGTGGTTATATTTGAATAATAGTTATACTCACCGTCGATTACCAGAGCCCATTAGGTGTGTTTATTTGGGTTCATCAAAGAAGCCAAGACATAAGTTTAAGGCATAATGTTTAAACATAAATGGGTTTTGTTAATAAGTATTTATTATACCAAAAGAAGAAAGTTTACGGCGCAAATGTTTAAGACATAAAATTAGTTTTAGACCATAATAGTATGTATTAATTTGATATATCTTTGAATGTTATTAAATGAAAATGTACGCATTTGGGCTCCTTTAAGCTCATTCTTTTAAATCATGTTTCAAGAAACATTTTCGAGGACAGGGAGCCGGTCGCCGATAGAGGACCCTCCGTGCGGTGAGTCGAGGACCTTGAGAGGCGCTGTGATTTCATTGTAATACTACTGTAATTTTTATCTTTATATATGTGAATCTTTATTATGGATATATGAATATGTATCAGTTGAAGGAACTAGTGGGCTTTGATCTCGATGGGTGAGTCGTGGGTGGTCAGACTCAAGTCAGCTCAAACCCAATCTTTGTCACAGCTCAAATGCATGGTTGGAAGAAGTTTCAAATGTTTTGATGATTGAAATGAATAAATTGTATGTATATATTGTGTTTGATTTGGTTGTGGGACAGAGTCCTAAAGCGGAAGTTGAGAAGTTGAGGATGGAAGATTAAGTGTTTTTAAATGTTTTGTGAGGTTTTGTAAATTTGGGAAGAGTCAGAAAAGCAGGAAACTAATGATTTTGAAAAAATCTAAGCGTTGAAAAAAAGAAAAAAAAGAAAAATTTACCTTATTTGTATTGTTTTTCTAAAGTATGTAAAGGATTTGTAAGGGGTTCGCTCCGTGATTTTATTTGTTTGTTTTAAGGAAAAGTTTCCATTGGGTCTGGGAGGTCCCCTCGGGTTCATGGGTTATCAAAGTGGGATCTTTCAAGCATTAGTGTGAGCCAGTGTTGAAAATGTGTAAGATTTGAAATTTGTTTTCTTATAGTTATACATCATTTTATTTAGTACATAAGTGTTATACGTTTAAATCATACGACCATGACATATTAAAATTTTGAATTCACGAAAATAGTGGTGAGCGGGCCCCACGCGTGAGGAAGAGCTCTCTGACGTTATTTTACGGAAGGAATATGTGATGGAGATGCGCATGTTCCTCTCTTGTTACAGGTGACCTATGCACCTGGTTGGGCGCCCACCCACACGAGGTGTGGGCGGATGCGTTGGGAGCAAATGGCTCAGCTTTTAGCTAACTAGCGTTCTGTGACCCAGGAGCCAGTGGCCATGAGGCGAAGCTGAGCTGGGCTATGATAGTTGGGGGTGGGAGAAAGACAGTATAGTTGGAAATGGGCGGTCACCAGGTGATACGATGTCTGTTGGATGACGGGATGATTACTTTTTGCCTTTCCTCTAAGGCGAAACATTGGTGATTGAAGGTGGATTCAAGGAAGTGCCGGAGGGAGTGTCACGGTGCGATTCAAGAGTTTGATTAGATTTATTTCCAATGATTCTTAAGTTACCTGGTGGGAGTTCTTTAAAGTGTTGTGACCGGGATATTGTGTTGATTGAAGTTTTTAAGACTGTGGGACTATCAAATTGTGGGATGATGAGTTTCAAAGACAGATTTCTTTGTGGGTCTTAGTCCGAGAGATTAGGACCATAGTAGCGTGACGTTTTTGTTGACTGGTGGTGCTGGTGATTAGAAGATTAGAGGAACCGTGAGGTTGAAGTGATCATTTCTGACAAGTCAGACAAGCTGAGTGTGGGTGGCATTGGGATTGGGGAGGTTCAATAGCTGATTCAGGGAAGACGCATTGGACGGTGGCGGCGAATGATCAGAGAACCTGATCTAGCCAGTTGATGAGAACCTGAGCGATTTGCTCCCGAATTCGCGTAGTATTATAAGTGAAGATATTATAGTGATGCAAAATGATAGATCGTGCTAGTGCGGGCGTAGGGACGCCATGATGCCGAATCGTTCAGCGATGAATCGAGTGGAACCGCAGAATGGCGATTCGATCTTGGTAAAGTGGTAAGTCGAGAGAGGTTTGGTCATTTACTACATTGCTAATCTGGAGACAATGAGTAAGTGGCGACCACGTCGGAGAATGAAGCGGGACGACCTGAACCACGAGGCTAAAGGTGTTTCTGATCCACTGTAGAAGCGAGATATAGCACAGAGATTCATGGCGTTTTCTATCAGTTTTGAAGTGATGTACTCTCTGCGATAGATCAGTTGCTACTCACTCTGTTTATTTATATGAAATCATCATTGCCTGAGTGAACATGGAGATACGATACAGATTGTAGTATGGTGTCTCCCATTCTCAGAGTTACGCCATAATAGGAATAGTGTACATGAGTTATCAAGAGTGATTATTGAGGACTATGGTTTATATTAATTAGTCATTGTTGGACATCCAGACTTGATGTAAATCTGAGGTGGACCTAGTTGTCTCAGTATCATATAAGTGGATTGTTAAGGGAAAGTTAGTTATTATAGTGGAGGAGTGAGTCACTTTTTGTGGGTGAAAAGATATTGTCCTGGTATAGTGCTGATGAGTGGTTTTGGGAAGATAACAGAAAAAATCATATCGGAATTATCTAGCTGTGGTTCAGAGTGAGATGATATATGAGATTCCGGAAAACATTGGTGACAGTGAAGAATTCCGGATGTTTCAGATGATCTTGGAGACTACTGGACCGAGATTGATTTGCGGTCGAGTTAGCCTGGGGCGAGCCCGATTGGGGAAATGTATAAGGACGGCCCTATGAAATTGTGAAGACTTGGGGTGGATGGAAGAGCTGTGGGTCAAACGAGGGGATTCGTCGGGACAGGGCCTTCATCTCGCAGGAGTGGTTTGCTTTGTGAGAAGAAGGACGGGCATGCTGATTATGTGAGCCAGTTAGAGTTGATCAGAGTAACATCGTGTCGGTGTCCTCTTCCGAGGATTGATGATCTCTTTGATCGATTACGGGGAGCTAAGGTATTCTCGAGATTGATTTGAGGTCGGGCTAATATCGGTTAGAGTTCACCAGTAGAAGTCTTCCCAGGCGGCATTGAGAGAACCCAGTCTGAGACATTTGAGTTTTCAGTGTACCGTTTGGACTTGAATGCTAGCAGCACATGGATCCTGGAATAGATTTTTAGGGCTGCCACAGATGGGTTTGTGATCGTGTTTATTATTGATATAATTACCATTAGGCGGTGGAAGACATGCAGAGCACTTGAGGATAATTCTGCAAACATTGCGGGAACATCGGTTATATGCTAAACTTAGTAAGTGTCAGTTTTGGCTCGACAGTGTCGCTTTTTTGGGACACATAGTTTCTGCAGAGGGGGTCTCAGTGGATCCGAGATTGACTATGTTGATTGGAAGCTCTTCAGAGTATTCTGAGAATAAGAGTTTAGTTTGTGAGATGTGCATGCAGATTGGTTGAGGGATTTTCAGTAGCCGCACCTTTGACTAGATTGACAAGAAGAGGAACCGTTTTATAGTGAGAGCTTGCTTGTGCGTGATTTGATGAAGCCCAGAAAAAATTGGCCTCAAACTCGTGCCCTTCCATTGAGGCGGAATGGCTTTTCTGATGTATGATGTTGCCTCTGACCTGAAACTAAATTGTGTTCATCAGAATAATAGTGATTACTTATGCTTCTAAGCCCAGGTAAACACGAATAATTATCCTACACCACCTGACCCTAGAGCTAACGGTAAATGTGTGCCTTGCGGATGTAGACGGCCGCTATGCTCTGGAGTGCCACATGGATTTTACGGATCATAGAGCTTGGGATTATGTTTACGCGAGAAGGAATTGAACATGGGAGCGGAGGATGGATTGAGCCCGATCAAGGATTATGAATGTACCATTGAATATCATCACGGAAGGCGAGCGTGGTAAGGATGCTCTTAGTAGAGACCGGCCCAGGTTCCTATGCACGTGAAATGGGTCATCTCATCATAGGGTCGAGGTCCTTGGGTGTGGGTGGGCCAGTGATTCGAACCTTTGTTGTAGCCACATTCCGTATACGTCTGTATTGATGAAACCGTAGGAGGAAGCTTGATTCGGGATCCTGGATAGTGAAGTTAAAGAGGTGAAGAAGTAGAGTGCGGGCAACGAGGGATTTGTCATTGAGGAGAGGATGGTACCGTGGTCATGGAATGGAGGTTGTGTGTACGGTGTAGGTGATATGAGGAGAGATTATGGAGGAAGCCCATTCCTCGCTTATACTCCAAGGGAAGCACAAAGATGTATCGTACCTAAAGGAACCTGCGGGTGGAAGGGTATGAGAGGGATGTGTTGAGTTCGTCTCGGTGTCTGCATGTCGCGGGCTTGGAGCATGAGAAGCCTGCGGGACTATTGATCACTCCCGATTCCTCGATTAAATGGGGAGAGAAATCCCATGGATTTTGTGGTAGGACTTCCGCGTTGGAATGGCCATGATACGATATGGTGATTGTAGACCGGAGCGGCAATCAGCCCACATTCCTCACTAGCAGAGGTAGTAGTTCATTGGATAAGTTGTGATTACTCGTTGATTATCGTTGCATGGTACTCGATTTCCATTCATTTAGACAGAAGATAAGTTTCCCTCTGGTTTTATTTGATTCTGAATGCCCTCCAGCATAGTTGCATTTTAAATCACAGGCTTTTCATCCCTGAGACAGATGGCCAATCCCAGAGGACTATACGGACTTTAGAGAGTATGCTTGGGACTGTTGGAGTTTAGGAAATTTGGGACAGCCACCCTGATGGGTCGCATCTGACGGAGTTATCGGACCTTCGTAGTATGGCCCCTTATGAGGCTTTTTATGGACGAGGAAATGTCGAGACTCCGATGCGATGATGTGACCCAGAAGGACGGTGGTGAAAGTGATGGTGAAGTGTTCAAATGACTGTGATGAGATCAGTTATCAGGACAAATGAAAATTTCACAAGACCAGCGGAAGGATTATGAGGACAATCGCCGTCGAGACACAGAGTTGGCGAGAGTAGGGACATGGTATTTTGAGGATTTCCCCATGGAAGGGGTGTCTTTAAGATTTGGAAGCGTGGAAAGTGAGTCCTGATATATTGGGCCATGGATTGTTGAAGATTGGAGAAATTGGCATATCAATTCAGTTGCCATCAGGCCTCGATCGCATTCATGATGATGTTTTCCATGTTTCTATGCCATGATACATACCGGACGCCATGTATTGTGAGCAACTGGGCGAAATACAAAGGTGATCGAAGAGGAACCCGATTACCAGATCCTCGTAGTGAGGTAAGATTACGCGTAGACCTCGCGGTGAAGATATTGTGGAGGAGTCATTCAATAGAGGAAGCCACTTGGGAGCCAGAGGCTCAGATGCGCCATCCGGTACCCTCAATTATTACAGGATAGGTATTTCCTTTCTTACTTTTGGAGTTAGTTATTCATTTCGAGGACGAAATGTTCCTAAGGAGGGAGGATTTTGTGACACCCCGTCCAGGAGGTGTACGATTTTTATGACCTTTGTGGGGGTATAAGAGCACTAAATGTCATATAGTAATTATTTTGGAACTAAAATAGGAAATGATAATTTATGGAAGCAGGAGAGGGTTGTATGAGCATAAAGGCATAATGGTCATTAAGCAAGGATATAGAAAATTTTGAAAATCAAATTGCAGAGATGGGCCAAAATGAAATTTAAAAGTTAGAATTTCAATATTATTAAAAGAGTTGAGGGCTATTGGTAATTAAGGAAATGTTAAAATATTAAAAATGGAAAATAAGAGCCAAACCGATTTGGTCTCTAAAGGAGAGCTAGGCTACGGTTTTGAGAGGAGAGCGAGAGGGAGAAGACCAGAAAGAGGAAAAGTTCAAAGATTAAGCTATGTTTGTGTTTGAGATCAAATCTCTTTTGGATGTGTCTAGGGCTTTTAGGGTGAATTTCTATGGATTTAGGTATACTTGGTCTAGGGTTTTGGAAGAGATCACCTAAACCCTAGATGTTTGTTAGGATATGAGAGTTTTATTTAATTGGTGTAAAGAGCATGGAATCATCAAAAGCATGGTTTTAAAGAATTGGTGACCTGGTTGAGTTCTTAGTTTTGCGAGGTGTTGAGGTTTGAGGTTCCATGGCACTAATTTAAGTGTTGTGGAGTTAGTTTGAACCATTATGATGCGACTTGAGTGTTCTAGATTATAGATATTATATGTTGAATTGGTAGCAAAAGTGGCCAAAACAAATGGAATAATTCAAGGGGCGCTTCGATGGAAATACTCTGTTTTCCCTATTCCGATAAATTTAGTAGTTTGATCATAACTTGCTCATTTCAGATCTAATTTGGTGATTCAAAATTAGGTAAATGAACTTCTAGGGAAAAATTTATCTGAAGTATAGTACAAATTGTAACCCTAAGGAGTGCCCAAAAGTTACTCAAAGTAGGGTCATGTAAGCCTTTATCTGGTTCTTAGTGTTCTGAAATGCTTTGTTTTCCTGTTGAATACATTGTCGTATTTTGACCATAACTTGCTCATTTCTGATCTGATTTGAGTAATTCAAGTTGCTGGTTAAAATAGACTTCTAGGGAAAAAATTTATCTAAAGAAAGTTTAAGAAAATTTTAATCCCAAAGGGCCCATAAAATGTTTCAAAGTGGTATGTGCAGATTACGTTGCGCCAGGCCCGAGTCATCTGTTGTGCAGATTGTGTGTTATGTGGTTGAGGGGCTTTAGAGAGAATTTTCAGAATTGAAATTTAAGAGATGTATTTAGTATAAGGACTGATCTGAAGTTTCTATAAATTTTTTGAAGACCAGTTTGAATAATTTTGAATTATAAGTCTATGAAGTATTATTGGAAAAAAGTTTATTAAGTAGTTAAGTTTTTAATTGCTTAGGTGTTGTTTCATTTGACTTCCCATGGATAATGTATGGTGGATTAAAATGGAAGTTATGATTAATGTATAGTTGTTTTCTTGAAAAGGTGGACTATCGGACGGGAAGAGCGGGGTCGACGGGGAAGCAAGGCGAGTTGAGCGGTGAACATGTGAGTGAAGAAAATGATATTTTGAAAATTAAGGTTTTTAAAGTGAATGGTTTTAATGTTAAACTGAAGTTTATTGGAAATGTTTATGTAAATGTTAAGGCATGATGTTTTATCTTGTCAATATATATATTATATGTATATGAAATATGTATATATATTAAATATTATAAGTTTCACATTACAAAGAATATATGTGTTTTAATGATAAAGTAAAGGATTTAAATGTATTTATAAGTATATTTTAGAAGAAATGTTTTACAGTCAGTTCACTTTTAAACCCCCTATGGTATTATGGCGATATCGGCCGAATGGTACCTTAGCGTGTAAGGATTTAGAGGGTAAAGTTAGGTTACTAGCCGGGGAGGGAGTGGGTGTCTAGAGTAATATCGCACACGTGATAAGGTCTTATGGCGGAGCCTTGTATGCAAAGCGTGAGTTTCTCCTTGACGTAGTGGTTATGGCCCCGGAATGTGATTGTCCCTCACCGTCGGTGCAGAGCTGTTAGGTGTGTTTATTCCCTGGGTTCCATCAAATAGAGAAGAAATAAAGACATAAAGTTTAAGGCATAAATGTTTAAGGCATAAATAGTTTAATTGTATAAGTATTTATTCTCTGAGAAAAGAAAAGAAAGTTCTGACATAAATGTTTAAGACTATAAATTAGTTTTAATTGTATTAGTATGTATTACTTTGATATATCTTGAAAATGTTATTTAAATGAAAATGTACACTCTTTGGGCTCCTTTAGCTCATTCTTTTAAAAGTATGTTCAAAAACATTTTCAAGACCCACAGCGGGTCTTGTAGATGAGGACCCTCATGCGGTGGTGTAGGAATAACAGGGAGACTGACATGCAATGATTTCATTGTATATAATTTTCCACATCTTGTATATGTTGAATATTTTATTTATGGATATGAATATGTATAAAGTTGAGGACTACGTGGGCTTTGATCCTCTCGAGTGGTGAGTGCGTGGCGATTAGAACATTAAGGCTGAATGCGATCTTTTGATAAAAACAAAATGCATGGTTGAAGAAGTTTCAAAATGTTTGTGATTGGCAGTAGAATAAATTGTATATATGTATATATTGTGTTTGAATTTGGTTGTGGACGAGTCCCTAAAAGGAAGTTGAGAAGTTGAGGATGGAAAGATTAGAAGTGTTTTTTAAATGTTTTGTGAGTTTATGGGTGGGAAAGTCCGAGAAAAATAGAGGAAACTCTGCCAATTTTACGAAAAAAAAAAAAAATTGCCAACATTCACTTATTCCTCTAAAATGTGTAAGTTGTAAAGAGGGTTAGCTCCATGGATTTTATTTGTTTTTAAGGAAAAGTTTCATATCCATTGGGTGCCGGAGAGTCCCCCTCGGGTTCATGAGGATATCCGAGGTGGGATCTTTGGGGAGAATAGGTGAGGCTCAGGTGTGGGAGATGGGTGGGTCCTTTCTCATCCATGACATATAGACATTTGAATAGACTTGCGTGTTTTACTTAAATGTGTGGATGCGATGACATGTGTGCACTTAGGTGGGAATGGCGTGGAGATTATCTCTTGGCCTTTGCTCACCCAGGTCGTGGGACCCCCTTTCCAGTTGCACGAAGGCAGTCCTTCGGAGCCAGAGTATCTGAAGAAGGTCGGGTTGTGGCCTTAAGGAGTATTTTTGTAAATATGTTAAGAATGTCAGTTTAATATAATTTGACATATAAGAAGTGTAAGAAGTTGTACATCAAACTCTTGTAAAATAATGGCTCTAGAGTTGGTTTCTTTGTAAGAAAATTATCTGACAATGGGTCTCCATGCTCTACAGAGACAAATGAGTGTGTCTCAAGGCAAAGCAAATATTCACATGTATTCCATGTGAGGTTAATGAATTAGTCAACAAGGAGAGACCCTGAGGATAGGAGAATATAAATTTCTATCATATTCATATATATCCCCTTTCTTGAAGGTTCTTTTTTGTCTATTTATTTTTTTTGAAAAAAAAAAGAGATAGATTCATATTGAGAGTAAATTAATTAGTTCTTTCTTTAAAAACTAATTATTCGTTATTTATTCATTTTATTTTCTTACAAACATTTTTTGAAAAATAATATATATATATATATATATATATATATATATATATATATATATATAAAGATTGATAGACAAATTTGACATTTGTTAAAAATGAAAATTTTAAATTAATCATATTCAGCAATAATAGACAAAAAACCAAAGTATTGGTTTTGAATTAAGAAAGCTTAATTAATTCATTTTTAAAACTATTATTAATTTATCATTTATTTATTGCATATGTGCAAGAGTTTTTTCCTTGGATATGTTGTGGGGAAAATTTTGGACCATTTTCTAATTTATTATTATTATAGGGTATATGTTTTCCAATTGAGCTAACTAGTATAGGTTGAGTTCTAGACTTTCTTATAAACAAATTATTTTAGTTCTTTTTTCATTTATGTTTCATTACTTATAAAAAAGTAGAAAAAAAAATACATAGATAATGGGAATAAGAAAGATAGATGGACAAATAGGATATTTTCTAAAATAAAACAAATATTAGGGATAAAACCTAGATTGTTTTGGAGAACAAAGAGATTTTGAATTTTTTAGTCTCATACTTTTCTTTTTTGAAAAGATTGATAATTAGAAATGGGCCAAGCTGGGTTATTAAGATGTCTTTTGCTCGTCAGTAGAGGCAGACAGTTCAGTCCCAAATTTCAGAGACGGAAATAGAGACTGTTATGCTCTACAATCGAAGAACGGAATAAAATGCGCGTAACTTTGATTGGGGCAGGGCAGTTCATCTAAATAGAAATGGAATGGTTAGTCTAGTGAGACGTGGAGAATGTTGAGTCTCTATTTAGAGGAGCAGGAAATAGAGACCCGAATGTTTTTTAGATCTCTATGGGGCCAGTGAAGGACGGACAAGTGATCAAGGCAGTTTTCAGTGGGACCCGAGGAAGTGTCCATTTTCCCATCACCAATCCTACAAATAGAGGCAAGTGATTTAGTCTCATTGGGACCAGTCGTTCCAGTCTCTAAATGGGGCGAATGATTTCCGTCTCGGTGAATCTCGGTTGGGACGGAAGTGTCAGGTCCTCTGTTTCGAGTCTCTAAATATAGAGACGAGAATGAATCCGTCTCGAATGCAGACGTAAATCATTCCGTCTACAATTAATTTGTAATTAAAGTATACATTAAAATTCTACATTTAGAGAGACGAATAGAATCAATAAATCTCTGATTCTAATTTTTTATGATATAAGTTAATTATGTCTTAGCATTCTTAATAGTTTTTTATAAATACTTTTATTTATAAATATTTTGAAAAAGTATACAAATAATTTCAAATGTAAAAATGAAATTTTTTCTTATATATTTAAAGTGATTACTAAACTAGTGGCAGAATACTAGGATAAATCATAGGTGCAAAATGTTCATTAATTAAATTTTATGACAATTATGACAGAATATATTAAACATTACTTTATATTTTAATTTGTATTATTCACTATTTAAAATATTCCTAATGTTGAAAATATTATACTATATATTTATTTGTATTAATATATGTTGTGCTATATTATAAAATTTTTTAATTTTCAAATTTGTGATATTTCAATATTTTAAATTGTATATAATTTTACCTTGCTACATACTCATAAAAACTAATAAGTGTCGAAATAAATAATATACATCGACCCACGATGTTACAAGATTTGACATTATAAATTATGATATTTAGAAAAAAAAAATTTGGCCTAACCCTGCTGGGAGCATAGCTAGTGGGCGACATGTTAAACCTATGGCCACCGAAATGGGCTCGATTGTGTTCATTCAAAGCCTGAAACTATTAACTAAGTTATTGAATAATCTTGGTACATGCAATAGGTTTTATGATATTTTTTTTATTTTATGAGATATTTTGAAAAGTATATAATACAATTAATTTCAAATGTAAACATGAATTTTTAATAACTTCTCATACCGTCGGTCACAAATATGTGCAAAATAGTGACAAAATACTAAATCCGTCCACACAAATTTGTAGTGAAGTATAATTCCGTCAGAATTTGTGTGATTTGTGACGGATAGCTATTAAAAAAATTCCTTTTTATATTTTAATTTTTATTATACATTATTTCAAAATATTCTAATATTTGAAAATATTATAAACTATTTGAAATTTTATTATTAATATATGTTGTGCTATTTTGTGCAATTTTTTTTAATTTTTAAAATTTGTAATATTTCAATATTTTAAATTGTATATATAATTTTGCACCGCTACATACTCATAAAAAATAATAGGTATCGAAATAAGTAATATCGTCAGACTCACGATATTTACAAAATTTGACATTATAAAAATTTGTGATATTTGAAAAAAAAAAATTTATTTTAACCACCGTTGGGGTATAAGTAATTGAAGCAACATGTTAAACTATATTTTGAAACTCGACTCGATTGTATTTATTAAAGCACGAACTATTCCTATAAGTTGTTGAATAATCTTGGCATTCTTAATAATTTTTATGAATATTTTTTTATTTATGAATATTTTGAAAATGTATATAATACAAATAATTTCAAATGTAAAATGAAATTTTTTTAATAACTATACATCATGAGTGGTCACAAATCTGTCACAAAATAGTGACGGAATGCTATATCCGTCACAAAAATTTGGCGAGTCCTAATTCCATGTGAGACCAGGAAAATTAGGATTCCTGAGAAGGAGGTAAAATGGTAATTTCGGTAAAAATCTGGAATTTTTCTAGATACCGAATGGCCAAGCGGGCGACCTGTGGAATCGATCTCGCGGAAATCTAGCTCTGCGTCGAATTTCGGTAGATTAGGAGCGGTCGGAATTTCACGTTTTGAAGGCCAGTAGGGAGTGCGGGACACTTGGCGCTATGGTGGCTCGAGGAGTACCACGTGTATAGGCGAAAAAGGAATTGACTTGTGAGCTCAGTGGGACCCATGAGTGACAAATCGCACCTTGTGAATGGAAGAAAATCTAAGTTAGATGGATAAGGATAAGGGTGTAATCGGCTGATCGATGAGAAATGGGCTAGCAGTGAGAGAGTGAGTCTCTTGACCGAGTCTCCCAGGTTTTAGGGAGAGGAAAGGGGAGAAGCGGCCCAGAAGAGAAGGAAAAATGTGGGATTTTTACGGAAGAGCTCTACATTCTCCCAAGTTCAGGCGATCGGACCGTCGGCCGTAGAGATGAAGCAAGTTGCTCCCCCACGGCCAAGGGCTGCGTGGTGCACCAGATTTGGGGAGTTTCGACAAACTCCGGAAGGTACGCCTCTCTCTTGTTCTTGTTTGGGATTGCATGTGGAGTAGGGATTTGTTGAGGCCTGGATGACCGTGGGTTTCGGTTCCAAAAGATTTGGACCGAGTGAAGAAATCCCTAGAGTGTTTGGACAGTCCACGGACTGTTTGCGTGATTTGCTTGATTTGGGTGGTGTTGTGTTATTGCCATGGGTGAATAACATGTTTGTGTGATTTGGGGGCAGTTCCAAGACGAACCGCTGGATTGTGCCTTAGCCCATGTGAGCTAAGTTTATGTTATTATTATAAACTGAATAACATGATGTATGGAATTTAATTATGTTAATATATGCATGAGTGATATATTAGCATGTGTTGTATGTTTGGTGTGTCATTGCATTGCAACTTGGGTGAGGGTAACCAGTGGGGAAATTCCTCTTGGGCTTTGCTCACCAGTCGTGGGACCCCGCTCGGTGCCGAAGACGCGCGGGAATGGGGCGCTCAGGGACCTTAGAGTTGAAGAAATGGTCAAACTAGCCTTCTCTTGTATTTTTGTAAAATTCTGGGCAAGAGACCCAGTTTTGTATAAATGGTAACTAATACAATTGTAAATAAATCATTTTGTATAAAATATTGGTTTTTTTTTATGAGTATTGGTTTAAGAGCCAAGAGGCATTTTTACTCATGTATGCGTCTCGCGTCCCCGAGGCGTATAGATTTTCCATGAGGTGTGGTGAATCAGCGGGCTTTGAGATTTGGGTGTCACATTCCGTCACAATTTTGTGACATATTTGTGACGAATAGCAATTAAAAAAATTCATTTTTATATTTTAATTTTTATTATACATTATTTCAAAATATTCTAATATTTGAAAATATTATAAACTATTTGAAATTTTATTATTAATATATGTTGTGCTATATTGTGCACTTTTTTTAAAAATTTTAAAATTTGTGATATTTCAATATTTTAAATTGTATATATAATTTTGCACTGTTACATACTCATAAAAAAATAATAAGTATCGAAATAAATAATATACATCGGGCTATGATTTTACAAGATTTGACATTATAAAAATTTATGATATTTGAAAAAAAAAATTATTTTAACCACCGTTGGGGCATAGCTAATTGGAGCAACATGTTAAACTATATTTTCGAAATGGACTCGATTGTGTTCATTAAAGCACGAACTATTCCTTTAAGTTGTTGAATAATCTTGGCCTTCTTAATAGTTTTTACGAATATTTTTTGATTTATAAATATTTTGAAAAATTATATAATACAATTAATTTCAAATGTAAAAATGAAAATTTTTTAATAAATTTATTTATCATGAAATCGATCACTTAAAATAGTGATGGGAATCTTAGATACGTCACAAATTTGTGGCGAATTCTAGTCTGTCACAATTTTGTGACATATTTGTGACCGATTTAATGACAGGATAGCTATTAAAAAACTATTCCTTTTATATTTAATTTTATTATACATTATTTGAAATATTACAATATTCAGAAAATATTATAAACTATTGAAATTTTATTATTAATATATATTTGTGCTATATTGTGCAATTTTTTTTTTATTTTTAAAATTTTTATATTCCAATATTTAAAATTGTATATGTAATTTTGCAGCACGCTACATACTCATAAAAAATAATAAATATCGAAATAAATAATATACATCGAGCTACGATATTTCTGAGAATTTGGCTTGTTATAAAAATTTGTGATATTGAAAAAAATTGTACAACCACTTGAATTAGGGCATGGCTAATTGAAGCAACATGTTAAACTATATTTTCGAAATCAACTCGATTGTGTTTATTAAAGCGCGAACTATTCCTATAAGTTGTTGAATAATCTTGGCCTTCTTAATAGTTTTTATGAATATTTTTTGATTTATTAATATTTTGAAAAAGTATATAATACAAATAATTTCAAATATAAAAATGAAATTTTTTTTAATAGATATCTGTCACAAATCGATCACAAATTTGTCACAAAATAGTGACGGAATACCAGATCCATAAAAAATCTGTGACGGAATTCTAATTCCATCACAATTTTGTGATAGATTTGTGACCGATTTGTGACGGATAGCTATTAAAAAAATTCATTTTTATATTTTAATTTTTATTATACATTATTTCAAAATATTCTAATATTTGAAAATATTATAAAATATTTGAAATTTTATTATTAATATATGTTGTGCTATATTGTACAATTTTTTTTTAATTTTTAAAATTTGTGATATTTCAATATTTTAAATTGTATATATAATTTTGCACTGCTACATACTTATAAAAAATAATAAGTATCGAAATAAATAATACACATCAGGCTACGATGTTACAAAATTTAACATTATAAAAATTTGTGATATTTGAAAAAAAAATTATTTTAACCACCGTTGGGGCATAGCTAATTGAAGCAACATGTTCAACTATATTTTCGAAATCGACTTGATTGTGTTCATTAAAGCACGAACTATTCCTATAAGTTGTTGAATAATCTTGGTCTTCTTAATAGTTTTTATGAATATTTTTTGATTTATGAATATTTTGAAAAAGTATATAATACAAATAATTTCAAATGTAAAAAGGAAATTTTTTAATAACTATCTTATCACAAATCGGTCACAAAATAGTGACAGAATACTAGATCCATCAAAATTTGTAGCGATTATAATTCCGTCCATGGTCTATGACCCGGATTTGTGGATAGAGTATTAAAAATTTCTTTTTATATTTTAATTTTAATTATACATTATTTCAAAATATTCTAATATTTGAAAATATTATAAACTTGTGACGCCCCATCTCTCGGGGGTCCGTTGACTACTCGTCAACCCGCAAAAACACTCGTGGATGCGTGTTGACCCGACATCTCTCACGAAAATCAGGCAGAGTCTCCTTTGTATGGAGAGCTACGCTATATATAAACTATCCCAAACAATCCAATATAACAATATATGAGTGAAAACGGCCACTTGGGCCCATAAACCAACATTCATCAAATTAAATCCCAACTATATGTGACGCCCCAAAACCGGGGTGTCCGTTGACTACCCGTCAACCCGCGGAAACACTCATGAATGTCGGGTGACCCGACATCTCTCACGAAAATCGGGCAGAGTCTCCTTTGTACGGGGAGCTCTACCCAAATACAAAACCTGTCCCAAACAGTTCAATATGACATATCCATGAGTAAAACGGCCACTTAGGCCCACAAACCAATACTCATCCAAATAAATCCCAACTATATACAATAGTTTCAAGAGTTAATAATTTACTCTTATACAACATATATTAAAAGTTTAAAACATTCTAATACATGTACTACATCATAAAACCAAAGCCACATCCCGACTTTCTTTTAAAGCGGTCTCTATGATGAGTCGTCTCCTCGTGCGCTCCCTGTACCTGAAATAATATAATTCCCTCGACAGGGTGAGCTAATGCTCAGTAGTGGAATCACCCTAAGTGGAGTTGCTGCTGCTAAGTGCGTATCTGATGCTCACAAAAATGAGGCACACATTCAAGCAGGTCGTGATCTACTTGAATGTCTAATCAACCAACCCGTCCAGAGTCCTCATAGGCACCCTCCCTTGCTAGTCATGTGAGAAAACATCTTTTTCAAAACAATTCTTGTTTTGAAACTATACTACCAGTATGGTAAAAAATTATGGAATTTACCCTCAGGCGAATGTGTTGGAGAACCTTCGAAACTTGATCATGGTCCTCATCAGAAATGATGCATTTGGTGTCTCCCAACCCATTCTGCGGAAATTCATTCGTAAATTCCTTTCCAGCGTTTTCGTTTTCTTTCAATTTTCATGTCATGCACACACCTAATTTCTAGGCTACTGGTTCGTATGAAAATGCATTATGCCTTTTCAATCATTTTTATACCAATATATCAAATATGCATATATTATCAAATTTAAATTTTACATGTAATTCAACAATATCAACCAACTCCCCAAATTTGCTCATAGGCTAATCACTATTCCATTTCAATGGCCTATACCCACAATTATATTCCATATAATTGTGACATCAAGATAACACGTCAAGCTTATGCATTTAACCTGTAAAAATCATCTCCAATGGCTCTGAACACAATTATATTTTATATAATTGTGACATCCTCTTAATACAAGAAATTCAAGCATTAACCTATCCATTTCACACAAATCAAGCCATTCTTTTCATCAATTTCAAGCACCCGACACATGGACGTTTTTGGTCATTCACCTGGCTCAAGGGATTGTTTTACCGGTCCCAACCGTGGGCTGTCCACGGGTAGCCCACTCCTCCTACATCAGTTCCTCTTGGTGGAACCGAATTCCCATGGCTATTCCCGGCCTCATACATACAAAACACAATTTAATGCATAATTTATGAAACAACACCCAAAAATAGCTAAACACGCATCACGGTATCGCGGGCCATCCATTTGAGCTTTAAAATTTTCACACTCCGGTCCCAAGTTTTGGGACCGATCAAACGGCCCCTC
Source organism: Tetrastigma voinierianum (assembly GCA_016808115.1). Classification (NCBI taxonomy): domain Eukaryota; kingdom Viridiplantae; phylum Streptophyta; class Magnoliopsida; order Vitales; family Vitaceae; genus Tetrastigma; species Tetrastigma voinierianum. The sequence continues at coordinate 398,862 of JAEQBH010002487.1, read as the reverse complement.
TTGGCCTCAATCAACTCAAGCATTAACAAAGTACTTAAACAAAGAGTGACACACCCCCACCCCCTTCCAGCGGCGGGTGTGCCGGCCACTCCACAGAAATCCCCAGTCGTTACCTCTAACGACTAGAAACTCCTGTGAAGCGAAGCCGTATTGCTTGCTAAAACCTCCTATAAAATTTTTTCTTTTATTTATAACTTAGGATTTGGTAAAATCTTGGCAGCGGAAAAACCTCGGCAGCATGACAGCTGCATATAGTATAATTCCAAATCCTGTATACATCTCATTTACACTATATCCAAATATGACAGACATACCCGACACATTCTCCATAGTTGTGCTATGTACATACATATATTCCATATACACAATTTCAAAGTATTTCCTTACAATTATTCTTAATTAATACACAGCACTTATACTGATGTCAGGACAAATCCTATTGTGCTCCAGCGTCTTGCGTACCTGTACCTGGAAAATAGTTTTTAAAATAGAAAATAATGGGCTAGCAGGCTTAGTGAGTGTATGCTTTTTATAAAATGTTTTGCTTTCCGGAAAACATCCTCAAAGCGCCAAACTTTCTTTTACAATTATCTTCCAGAAGCCTTGCTTGCTTTTAAAAGTTTAGAAAACTTTTAATACTTGCTTGCTTGCTTTTCTTTGCTTTTCTTTAAAAGCTTATAAAACTTTTATTGCTTGCTTGCTTGAAAGTTTATAAAACTTCTCAAAATTTCTCTTGCTTGTTTGTTTCTATCTTGCTTGAAAAGTTTCTTAAAACCTTTCACAAACCTTTTGCTTTAAAAGTTTCTCAAAACTTTTTATAAATACGGGAGCCTGGGCTCAACCGCATGCTTTGAAAATAAAGCGGGGCACGGGCTCGACCGTTTAGCACAAAATCCACGGGAGCTGAGCTGCCGTCGTTTGAAATCTAAGCGGGAGCGACTCAACCGTTTGCTTTAAAAACTCTATGAAGCTGGGCGGCCAGGTACGCAATAGTTGATTTTCAAAACTATATATCATGCTTATAAAACATCAACCATTGGAGGCTACACTTGCTTCTTTGTACCACAGTAAACACGGGAGCACCGTGCATCGACACACCGTGCGGTGGGGACACGTGTCGCGTCACCTTTCGATAAATATGGTGGAATTGATAGCGTATGTTTCGCCATCCGCCATAATTTAGTTAGAGCTCTTAACCTTATATACCACACATGTGCCACGGTCTCCTTTAAATGCATGATGTATGACCTAAGTTTGGAGGCCGAGGCAAAACTACAAGCATGTATGAGATCCCCAACACCACACCAGTGCACGTGCGGAATACCTCGACCGGTTGCTTGCTTAGAACTGAGTTTAGTTATGCCTTGTTTTTCGCAAATATTCTTTTGCTTGCTTGAAAATGGTTTACAATTTAAAACCATTGCCTTGCTGCTCTTTGAAAAATGGTTTACAACTTCGAAACCATTTGCTTGCTTCTTTTAGCAGAAAAATGGTTTAACAATTCAAAACCATTTGCTTACTTGCTTGCTTGCTTGAAAAATGGTTTACAATTCAAAAACCATTTACTTACTTGCTTGCTTGCTTGAAAAATGGTTTACAATTCAAAAACCATTAAATACCAGTGTAAAACGGTTTATAATAATAATACACTAGTATTTGGAAAATGAGTTTAGAACACTCACCTCTTTGCTTGCTAAACTTGAGAGCACGATTCCACACTTTTCATGCCTTTGCTTTTTAACCTACACACTCAACCGAATACGGCAACATATTAATCGCCTACGTATAACGTACAATTTTAACGTACTTCCTAGACTTAGTCACACTCAACAAATATCGCGAGTATTGATGCCTTCTACGTTTTTAGTCGAGTTCGATCTTATTTTGAACCTCTCTTAATCATTTACTAAGGTTCCTAAACTATTGGTGTGCAATTAGGCTTAATTACACAAAACACAGCATTACGGCATTTTTAGGCACACCTATACAGTACACCTTGGACTGTCTGGGGTCACAGGTTGCGTGATAACTGTGCCGGTCACGAGGTTGGACTGTCACCGGTATAGGTTGGCCTGCGGTGACGTACGGTACACCCACGTACCGTACGGTGCACACCCTCAGAAATTTTACTTGATTGTTATTTTTGCCACTTTTGCTACCAATTAACTTCATACAACTTCTATAATTCATAACACCTCAAGAATCATCATGGAAATCATCTAAAAACAACTCCAAAATACTTGTATTGGTGGTTTGGAACCTCATACCACAAGCCTTAGGTGAAAATCTTATCAATTCAACCATAGGTCCACCAATTCTTCTAAAAACCATATAATTTGATGATTCCATGTTTATTTTCCACCAATTGGGGTTTTACTCTCATAACCCAAGCAATTCAAGATTTATGTGAGCCTTTCCACAAAACCTTAGACCAAGGCAACCTTAATCTCCATAAAACCTTAAGAATCAAATACACTTGATTCTAAAACCGAACATACCTTGATCTTCTTCTTACTCCCTCACTCCTTGCTTCTCTTTCTTCTCTCCTTTCTTTGCTCTCTTCTTCTCCTACGGGTTTGTTAGGGCAAATTTGAGACCAAAATGTGAATTTTGGTTTTATTTCCCTCTTTTATATTTTCCACTTTCCCTTAATTGCAATTTAGTCTTCATCTCTTTAATATTGAAATTGTAACTTGTTTTATTTCTATTATGGCCCATCTCTACTTGTTATATGATTTCCATATCCTTTATGAATTTACAACTTTGCCCTTCTTTTATTACCACATTCCGGGTTCACTAATTTATCACTTCTCAATTTAGTCTCCAAAATACTACAATGTGACACTTGGTACTCTGCCACACCCTACGAGTATCATATCTGCTTGTCACGCTCTCGAGACGGAGCGTTACGAAAAGAGTAAACCCAAGTAGAGGATAAATCCCTGCACTCCACGGGTTGTCAAAACTCCTCAAAATCGGAGCCCAGCGTGAGCCTCGTCGTGGGAAGCTGAGATTTCCTTCTTTCCCGGAAGGATTTCGCGGTTGGATCGCCCTCTGGTATAGAGAGAAGTTGGATGTTCTCACTAAAATCGCGATTTTCACGTTCTGCCTCTCATTTTCTGGTTCTCTCACGTTTTTGGTCTCTTTAAAATTGGGGAAGACAGCACTATACATTATTTTGTCTTTTCTTCATTTAACAATTTAATTAATTCCCAATACGTCTCAACCCTGCCAGATTTTGCAGCAGTATTATTTAGGCGAAATCGGTTTCATGCTCTGCTGCTAATGACATTTTCACGTAGTGCATTGGCCCATATGCTTGACTTTTGTTACATCACAAGTCGTTTTTAAGACTCCCCAAGGCTTTACGATGCCTCGAAAAACGTGCAAATTCCGACTATCTCGGAATTCAACGAAATTCGACGTGTTAGCTAGATTTCGTGAGACGATTCCAACGGTGAAATCCGTTTCATCATCCGAGATCTAGAGAATAATTTTTGGATTTTTGATCGAAATTACGATTTTGCCATTTTTCCAGAAATTGGAAATTTCTCGGGTCTTATTCTCCCCTCCTTAAAAATTTCGTCGATTACGGACAATCACAATCATCATGCATATGCAACGTCGCTCCACTTATGCGTATAAGACTAGTCGTTAAAAATTTAAACAACTAAACCACGTACCTTCATCCACTATGAAGGGATGTGTGGCCCGCATCATGTCCTCGCTCCCACGTGGACTCCTCCTCCATGGTGCCGCCATAGCACCCTCACTAGCCTCCACAGTCTTGCGTCGCAAGGAAACCTGATCGCGGTATCCAAAATGCATGCGGTCCCTCCTCGAAGGTCCCATCGGTGTCAGCCTCGATCTGTCCCCGATCCACCACATGGGGTTGGATGCGGGTATACTTCTGAGCATGGGGCGTGAAACACCTCGTGGACACCTGACATGTTGGGCGGTAAGGCCAACCGATACGCTACAGTGCCTACCCTCCTCGAGTGCTCGAAAGGCCCAGTAAACCTAGGCGATGCTTCCTCGACCACAGGAACGACCACTCCTCTCTTGAGCATCACCTTGAAAAGCAGTCCCAACCTCGAACTCTAAGGGTCGACGTTGTACATCAGCATAGCTCTTCTGCCGGCTCTGAGCCGTGAGAAGACGCTGTCGTATCAAGCTCACCTTCTCGGAGGTGTCTCTAATCAGATCAGGACCCATGATGGAGCTCTCTCCCACCTTGGTCCAACATAACGGTGATCTACATGGCCTCCCATACAATGCCTCATATGGTGCCATGTGTATACTCGCCTAATGACTATTATTGTAGGCGAATTCCACTAAGGGAAATTGCTCCTTCCAGCTACCCTTATGATCGGGCATGCTCATGATGTGTCCTCTAATACTTATATATATAATCCACCTGACATGTAACCTACTAACCACTTACTTGGTAGTAGCAAACATTGTTCTTCCCAAAGGTCACAATCCTTGACAATCAATGGATCGTCAACCTAGTCCATGTCATGAATGACATCTATATACCGAGCCCTTGCTGGCTCAGCAACACCCATGCAATTTCCAAGGGATATCAAATCTCGAGGTCACACGACTCCACATCACTCTGACTACGAAGATACGTTTGATAACGACGCGTGTTTTCATCTCGAGTCACTCCCGACTCCTATCACTCAACTCTAAGTCTGCGTGATAACCTGACCGTGTGTTTTCATCTCTTGGGCAACATAACTTTTCGGCTTACACTGCGAGCCTCTTACATTCACACAGAAATTTCGGATATCTCCACGGGTCTCTTACACCCACACAGAAATTTCGGATTTCTCCACGGGTCTCTTACACCCACACAGAAATTTTGGATTTCTCCACGGGTCTCTTACACCAACACAGAAATTTAGGATAGCTCCCCGGGTCTCTTACACCCTCACAGAAATTTGGGACGTCTCCCCGGGTCTCTTACACCCACACATAAATTCGGGATACCTCCCCGGGTCTCTTACACTCACACAGAAATTCGGGATATCTCCCCGGGTCTCTTACACCCACACAGAAATTCGGGATATCTCCCCGGGTCTCTTACACCCACACAGAAATTCGGGATATCTCCCGGGTCTCTTACACCCACACAGAAATTCGGGATATCTCCCGGTCTCTTACACCCTAACTCCAGGCTTCTCACCTTGGGGATTAAAGGCCCCCTTCTTGCTTTGCCCTACACACATCAATTTCTCTTCGTTTCCTGATTCGAACTATGAGTCTTCATTGGACGTAATCCCAAAGACAAACTCAATCCACACTCACCAAGAGTGGTGAATGACCATACCGTGCAACCACACAGGCTCGGCGCGATGTCTGCGTGCACATGCACTTGTGATAATGCAAATTGTGACACCCCACCGTCCGGGGAGTCCACCTGAGAGCAAATCTTGGGAGATCTCTAACTCACAATCTGACCTATCAGTCAACTCTCACCCTACACCTAAGGGAAGAACATTCACATGCGGGTTTCTCTAAAGGCCTCAACCTCCTAAGCCCCGAATCTACCACCTGAGATGCATTAATGAATGAATATGATGCATCGATTTAAGCATCACTCGATTTAACAAGTCACGAGTATAAACGTGCCATGCATGTCAGAGCTAATCTGAATGCTTAGTCTACGTACCATGAGATCTACCTCCTAGGACAAATCTGCGCCTCCTTATGCCTAGGCTGGCGACAAAATAACATCTAGTATGCCACTAGTCGACACATGAAGGTCACGTATGACCTCGACCCACACTTTGGCCCCTCTGGCCCACCTGTGCTGCCGAAGGTGCTCGTATAGCACCCTGAAACTGGAACCGGTTCCTCTGACCCGTACTAGGGTATGGAGGGTAAGGCGTACACTCTCCGTTTCTCTGACTAAGCTGGGACTGCGCGTCTGGATCCACGGGATCCCTTTTGTCTGCGGGAGCGTCAGTCTCACATGCGGGTTGTCGACATAGTAACATCTCACTGCCACCTTGACTAAATGCAAATCAGGGACTGGTCTTGAAACTAGTGTGAAGCAGAAGTCTTCTGCCTCTTCCCCGAACTAGAAGAAGGTTGATCCTCCTTCTTACTACCAACACCCGCATCCCGAGTGCTCTAGGCATCCTCGATCTCTCTCTCTATAGTCAGGGTCGTCCCAACCATGGAGTCCATTATCCTGGCGAAGTCTGATCCTTCCCCCGAATGGGCCGACTTCCGGCCCGTTCTTAAACCTCCTAACCTTGGCCGTAATACGTAGCCCGCGTAATCATCGACAAAATGGAGTACAGCTCAGTGAATCTAGCCAGTACTCCATCACATTCATTTGTCCCTAGCCCATTTCTGGGAACTCCGAGCCTTCGCATGCCTCGTAGTATTTGGAAATACTTACCCATGAACAGCTCACGGAACTTCTGCCCCGTATCATTGCATTTTCCAGGTCTCTGGGAGTCCTTGCCCATTTCCTGTCTTGGGCCTCACCCTCTAGCTAGAACGCAGCTAGTCTAATCATGGTCGTGTCAGGTAATCTCAGTAACCTCAACACCTTCTCGACTGCGCTGAACCAATGATGCGCCACCATCGGATCTTCTCCTCCTGTGAAAGTCGGAGGATAATGTGCCTTGTAAAGCTCACGGAGGTTACTAGGACCTCCACGACTACTTCTTTTGCATTGTACATTGCAATAGCGGTACCGCCAACTCTCCGCCTCGGTAGCCCCTGTGGTCAAGCGTTGGTGGTGCTGGCTGGGTACCAGTGGACGCCCTCTACGTCCTCGTCCTCGACTAGCCATCTACACAGTTCAAATGGCAGTTCAATTTCAATGCAGTATCTCTAAGGCATAAACACAGCCCCGAGACACTAATCATGCTCAGAATACAGTTCATATACTATGTCCCTGCATTCCTAAGCAATGCAAGTCAACTAATTCAATTTATCAAATTATTTTTTATCAACAAAAAGTTTAATTTCGAAAATTTTATTTTTTTCCAAAATTTTGTCTCATTTTCTTTGATTTTATTTTACTAAAAAAAAAAATTTTGAAAAATTTTGTGATGAACAGTGTTCATGAACAGTGTCCAATTAGTGACTTCGAGAAAGCGTCTTGAGTCAAAGCGAATCAAGTGCACGGTGTGCACACACAGCAACCCGATGCGCCCAGTGGGCATAGGCGCGCCAGTGCGCCTTGGCGCCGATGTAGTGGCCCGGGCCCCCGACCGTGTCGCAGCCCCCATCTTTGTAGTGTCAGTGCCGTATGCAGCAACTGCGCCCCCAATGTCCTTGCGCCAGTAGCACTCTGTTAAATCTTGTAGCCTTGTAGCCCATCGCCTATTGGTCACAATAATACACTTTCATTGGGCGTGGCCAATTGATGCACGAAAAAAAAAAAAAAAAAAATTTTTTCTCCCGGTACACCCAAATAAATTTTTTAAAATTTATTTTATTGAGCCTATTGACTTTACAAGCGCAAAACATAGAAAACAATTTTCTTCACCTCATTTTTTTCATTTAATTGGGCCATATTGTCAAAATTCCTCAACCTCTGTTCTACGCACTAAACCTAGTGTTCAACCTTAAAAATTTATTAATTTTAATTTATTATCGATACTCAAATAAATTTATTAAAATTTATTTCATTTATTTTCTTCTCCAAGTTTTACACAACGTAGCTCCAAAAATTCTCCAAGCATTTATGTGTGTCACCTAAGCACCTGATCACTCGACACATAGCACTCCATGTTATAAGAACATCATTCACCTGACAATTCGTAATTAATCACATGATCACACAATTCACATAACATACAACTCATGTCATACACACCATCACACATCAAACACCATGCATGCAGTGTTCTAATCTTATCCCGTGATTTCCTAGGTAATAACATACCTAACCCTACATCGAGCCACACCAAGTGGTGATGTCCTTATCTCTTAAAGACTATGGCCTAAGCCCAAGCCCCTCAAGCCCTAGGTAATCGTATACCTAACTTCTACACTCTAAGACCGTGCGCCTAAGCCGAAGTCCCCCAAGCCCTAGGTACTCGTGTACCTAAGCTATGATACTAATTTGTGGCCTTTAAAGCCCGGGATATCCGTTGACTACGATCAACGTCAAACACTCGTGAATGTCGGGTGACCCGAGCATCTCTCGCTATCGAGCGAGGAAATCTCAGCTTTGTACGGGGAGAGTACCTGCGAATCTGAAACACAATACGCTTGAGTTCAATATGAGCATATCCATGGGTAAAACGGCCACTTGGGCCTGAGCCAAGCCACTCATCCAAATAAATCTGACTATATACAATAGTTTCAAGAGTTAAATTTTACTCTTGCTCTGACATATATTAAAAGTTTTAAACCATTCTAATACATGTACTACATCATTAAACCAAAGCCACATCCCGGCTTTCTTCTAAAGCGGTCTCTATGATGGTAGTCTTCTGTTAAGACTCCACATTTTGAAATAATATAATTCCTGAAACGGTGAGCTAATGCTGTGGAATCACCTAAGTGGGTTACTCTCTCACTAGTGCATATGCAATGCTCCTAAGTAAATACACATTCAAGCAAATTTGTGATCCTACTTGAATATCTAAATGACCAACCCCGTCCGAGAAGTCTCACCAGAGCTCCTCACACTTGCCTAAGCCATGTAAGAAAACATCTTTTTCAAAACAATTCTTGTTGTTTCGAAACTATACTACCGAAGTATCGGTAAAAAATTATGGGACTACCCTCCGAGGCGAATGTGTTGGAAAACCTTCAGAAACAGTCATGGTCCTCATCCGAAATGATCTTTTGGACTGTCTTCCAACCCCATTCTCTGGAAATTCATCCTGTGAAATTCCTTTCAAAAAGCGTTTTGTTTTAACCCGATTTTTAAATATGCGTACGCCTTTTTAATTTCTAGAAATTTACAGTGCATTGAAAATGCATTATGCATTTCAATCATTTTTATACCAATATATCAAATATGCATATATTATCAAATTTAGAATCACACATGTAATTCAACAATATCAACCAACTCCCAATTTGCTCGCCAGGCTAATCACTATTCCATTTCAATGGCTACACCATTATATTCCATATAATTGTGACATCAAGATAACACATCAAGCTTATGCATTAACCTATTAAAATCATCTCTAATGACTCTGAAACACAATTATATTTTATATAATTGTGACATCATATATTAATACAAAGAAATTCATGCATTAACCTATCCATTTCCACACAAATCAAGCCATTCTTTTCATCAATTTCAGCACCCTGACATATGGGCGTTTTTGGTCCATTTCACACAAACCGGGGCCCATTTTACGATCCCAAAGCGAACCCGATGGGCTGTCCACAGGCAGCCCTCTCCTCCTCTACGCCGGTTCCTCTTCGTGGAGCCGAGATTCCCTATGGCAATTCCCGGCCTCATACCCACAAAACACAATTTAATGCATAATTTATGAAACAACACCCAAAAATAGCCCCCAACATCACGGACTGTCACGGGCCATCCATTTGAGCTTCAAAATTTTCACACTCCGGTCCCAAGTTTTGGGATCGATCAAACGGTCGCTCACGGCCTCAATCAACTCAAGCATCAACAAAGTACTTAAAAAAGAGTAAACCCAAGTAGGATAAATCCCTACTTGCTCCAGGAGTTTGTCGAAACTCTTGAAATCGAAGACTCACGCGTAGGCCTCGATGTAGAGCAGGCACTCGCTCTTGCGAAGGATTTCGACGGTCGGATCGCCTACAAATCTAGAGAGAAGTTGGATGTTCTCTCACTAAAAAATCACCATTTTTCACGTTACGCCTCTCATTTTTTACGGATTTCTCTCACGTTTTGGTCTCTCTTTAAAATTAGGAGAGATATAACATAATACACTATTTTGTCATTTCCTCATTTAACAATTTAATTAATTCCCAATACGTCCCTTCCTCTAGATTTTTGCCACTTGGAACTATCTAGGCCGTCCATTTCCATCATCTCTCTACTCATGAAACGTTTGTCACATGAGTGAATGTTATATGTGACTTTTGTCACATCATAAGTCGTTCCAGGCGCAGGCTTCGATGTCTCAAAAGCGTGCAAATTCCGGTGTCACCGAGTCGGCGTGTTATCTAGATTCAGCGATACGATTCCAGCGGTGAAATCCGTTTAGATCATCGAGAGATCTAGAGAATAAATTCGGATTTTTGGCCAGATATTACGATTTTGCCCTTTTTTAGAAGTTGGAATTTTCTCGGGTCTTCTGATATCTGATAGTTCAAGAGTTAAAAATTTACTCTTTTTACAACATATATTAAAATTCTAGAATTCTAATACATGTACTACATCCTTAATACCAAGCCCATGACCCGGCTTTATTTTAAAACAACCTCACAGGGCGAGCCGTCCCTCGCGCTCTACGTAGAAAATAATATCCCTCGACAGGGTGAGCTATCGCCCAGTAGTGGAATCACCCGCAAATGGGTTGCTCTCGCATTTGAGTCGTATCGTCTTCGATGAAAACATACATTGAGTAAATGCGTGATCTGCTTGAATGTCTAAATCCCGGCTCGTTACGAGTCCTCTTGAGCTCCTACGCACTTGCCTAAGCCACGTATGAGAAACATTATTTTCAAAACAAAGGTATTTGTTTTTAATTATGGACAACCCTCCGATATAAGTAATTGACCGACTCCGATGATTTATTTAGTGGACAACCCTCTGATGCATATCAATTGGGTTGACTCCGACGATTGATATTTTATATGGACTACCCTCCGATAATTATTATTATTATTATTAGTCAACCCTCCAAAACCACTCTCTCAATAAACCACCTCATGCACTCACTCCTATCGCTCTAGGGTGTCCCAGTGCATATGGAATGCATGATGCCAATTCCAAATACGGTTATATAACACATCTGGAAATATATCATCAAGCATATATTTACATAATTTAAATCACACAAACATATTATCACGATTTCCATGATCGTTACACCAAAAATTAGCTCACTTGGGCTAATTATCAAACACGAGCAATTCGATTTGAATTACTCAATCAAACACATTATTTCACAAAATTTATTTCGTGAACACTATTCATGTGAACGGTAAAACCCTCGGGGTTACTGTTCACGGCCGCTCTCTCAACGTCGGTTCCACCTTGTGAACCCGAAATCCAATGGTCATTCAGGCCTTATGCATATCACGACACAATCCATGGCATAAATTACACAATTAGCCACCCCAGCGGTCAAGTGAGCGATCCCACGGACTGCAAGTTAAGGTTCCATAAATTCAAACAATTCGGTCCCGAGTTTTGGGATCGATCAGAGCAACCGTTCAAGGTCTCAATCCAACGAGAAACATTATAAAACACTTAAATAAAGTGTAAAGAACCAGATGAGATAAATCCCCCTACCTCACGGGTTTGTCGAAACTCCTGAATCCGAGCCAGCGTATTAGGCCTTGATGCGTAGAGCGACTTTTAACAACTGTCCCGGCGAATTAGGTGGTCAGTCTCGGAATCTTAGAAAGAAGTTTCTCTCTCTCTAAAAAATATCACAAAACCAGCTACTGCCTGAAAACTCCCAGCATTACGCGGTGTTGACCTCATTTTGAAGGAAGAAGACAGTCACTGTTTGCTATTCTGTCCTATTATCATTTAAACAATTCCAAAAATGCCATATATGTCCCCAAGCTTGGATTTTTGACATTTGGCACTATCTCGGCCGTCCATTTTCATCATTTCTCTACTCATGCAACTTATGACACATGAGTATATGTTATATGTGACTTTTGTCACATTAAATATCGTTTTACGACACCCGATACTCGGTGTCTCGAAAAATGTGCAAATCCTGACTGTCTCGGAATTCGACAAAATTCGACGTGTTAGCTAGATTTCGCGAGACGATTCCAACGGTGAAATCCATTTTTTCATCCGAGATCTAGAGAATAAATTTTGGATTTTTGACCGAAATTACGATTTTGCCTTTTTTCCAAAAATAGGAAATTTCTCGGGTCTTACATTCTCCTCTCCTTAAAAGGAATTTCGTCCCGAAATTCTGGACAATCACAATCACTCACATGCATATGCAACGTGCACAATACCATGCATGTAAACTCGTCATTTAAATATTAAATGACTAAACCACGTACCTTCATCCCTAAACAAGAAGGTATGGGTGACCTGCATTGTGTCCTCGCGCTCCCACGTTGACTCCTCCACTCCATAGTGTCGCCACTTAGCATACTAGCCTCCTTTGACTGCGTCGCAAAACCTGATCATGACTATCCAAAATGCATACGGTCACTCCTCGAGAGTCCCATCGGTGTCGACCTGTCGGCCTCGATCCACCACATGAGTTGGATGCAGGTATACTTCGAGCATGGGGCGTGAAATACCTCGTGGACACGACATGTTAGGCGTACTTGTCGCCCGTGCATAGCAGTGCCTATCCTCGGTATCTCGAAGGCCCAATAAACCTCGGCGATGAACTCGTAGCTTACTTGAATCGACCACTCCTCTGTAGGCATCTCCTTGAAGAGCGTGATCACCAACCTCGAACTCTAAGAGATTCGGCGTCACACATCGGCATGGCTCTTACGCCGGCTCTAAGTCGCGAGAGACGTTGTGTTATCAAGCTCACCTTCGAGGTGTCTCTAATCGGATCGGGACCAATGATGGAGCTCTCTCCCACCTCGGTCCAACATAATGGTGATCTACATGGCCTCCCATCTGATACCTCATATGGTGCCATCGTATGCTCGCACGATAGCTGTTGTTGTAGGCGAATTCCACTAAGAACAGTACTCTTCCCAGCTACCCCTTATGATCCCGGGATGCATGCTCGTAGCATGTCCTCCCAACACAATATAGTCCTCTCGGATTGACCATTTGTGCGAGGAATTGGAAAGTTTGTATTCATACGTGTAGTGTTGCCCATAGCCTTTTAGAAACTCTTCCAAAAGTGCGCCGTAAACCTCGAGTCCCTATCCGGCACTATGGATACTAGTACTCCATGTAGCTGGACTATCTCGAATATAGCCAGAAGCCAGAATCTACTCCCGATGTGAAGGTCATCCATACGGTAGAAAATGTATCGACCGTGGGCCGGTCCGCTATCCCATCTGTGTCATGTTTCTCTGTGTCAAGTGGCAAGTGGTCTAAAATCCATGGAAGTGGCGTGCTCCCACTTCCACTCGATACCTCCGGGTGGTTGAAGTAGCCTGGCGGCACGGTGCTCATTATGCCCTGTGACCACGTGAGACATCAGATCTCCCGCCAGTCCCTACGTGTCTCTTGTTCAGCTCAGTATCTTTGGCGGCGAATCCGGTACATCTTACGTGCCCACTGGATGCAATCGGAAGCAGTGAAACTCCACACGAGAATCTCCTCTCTCCATCGATCCATTTGAGGAACCTTTACCCGTCCCTTATATCGAAGACTACCATCTGCGTGCATGGATGGTCCAGCCCTCGTCACGGGTGCTGTTTATTACTCGGTCCACGATGAACACTATCTGCCTTCACCAGGACTCAATCACGATCAACGAGCGGTGTAGCCACTAAACTCCCCTAGCGACCCTGAGTGCGCCATTTGTCATGGCGTCCTGACTGTCTCGGCGTCCGCCACTCGAAGCTATACTGCTTGTCTCCTTGACTTAGTGAGTGCATTATGTGACATTTGCCTTACGAGTGGTATTAAGTGAAGTCATAATCCTCTAGGAACTCCATCCATCTGCGTTGCCTCATATTGAGGTCCATTCGTGAAGATATACTTCGGACTCTTATGGTGCGAGGTACACCTCGAACTCCTCGCCCTTATAAGTATTGGAGGCCAAATCTTTAAAGCGAAGACTCTGACCGTAACTCCATGTCGTGTGTGGGGTAGTTCTGCTCATGATTCTTCAACTGACGGGAACCATAAGCTACTACCCTCTCGGAATGCATCAAGACATCAGTTCGAACTCGGGCATTCTGATACAACGTGTACCCTGTCCCTATCTGGAACTATCGGGATAGGAGAGTGATAAGAATCTCCTCTTCAACTCCTGGAATGCCTCCTCGCATCGATCATCCCATTCAAACTTGACCTCCTTCCTGGTCAATCTCGTCATAGGTGCTGCTATCCGGGAGAAATCCTCAATGAATCTCTTGTATTGAGCCCGATCGAAACTCATTATCTCGAAGAAATGACGCCGGTCTCTCGACTCATCCACGACCTCCAACCTTCTACAGATTATTGACCTCTTGATGCGACACCACGTGTCCAAAAATCTCACCTCATTAAGCCAAAACTCGCACTTGCGAACTTAGTGTATAGTATGGTCTCCGACAAGCGTAATGCAATCCTCGGATGATACTCGTACTCCCGATTCCAGTAGGAGTAGGTCAATGTCATCCATGAAGACTACGACAAACTGATCCAAATAGGGTTGGAATACCCTATGCATGAGAGATCGTAGTCTTTGTTGGGCGCGTCGTCGATCAAAGAGGCATCGCAGTAAACTCAAAGTGCCCATGCGTGTCTAGCATTTGTCTTAGGGATGTCATCTCCTAACCCTCGGCTGATGGCAACGATGCGAAAATTACATCTTGGAGTAGACTCGCGCTCCTCTCAACTGATCAAACAAATCGTCAATCCTCGGTAATGGGTACCTATTCTTGATCGTAACCCTGTTCAACTATTTGTAGTCAATGCACAGTCGAAGGGTCTTGTCTTTCTTCTTCGCAAATAGAACTGGCGCCGTGGTGAAGTGCTCGTCTAATAGACCCCTTGTCAATAACTCTGGTTGTGCTGCGAGTTCTGCAACTCAAGCGGTGCCATCCTATGCGAGTGTAAAGATGGTGAAGTACCCGGTGTAACTTCGATGCGAATTCTACTACCCTCGTAGGTAGTCGGGTAGCTCATCGGAAAAACATCCACGGACTACGCCTGCTACTCGGTAGATCTAGAGTGCGGGTCTCTCCTGTTGCTCTAGAGGTAAAGGCGCTAGCCCGACCGGCTAACTATCCACGACCTTTGGTTCGTGCAGCATGCGGTAAAATATCATGCTTGTCCTGAAATACACACAGTGCCGTCTGCGTGTGGCGGTAAAGCCACTCACTGCGCTCCTGATCGATATGATACGTAAGGTATCATTGATCCATCCTAGGATGACATCGAACTCCTAACATCCAGCGTGCCGGGTTCTTTGTGAGTAGAGTCCTGAGATCTCCATTTCGCAACCTCGACATATCGTCCACTATTCTTGCCTAATCCACAGGGAGAACTCATCAAAGGCTCCTCTAAGGTCTCGACCTCACAAGCTGACTCTATCACAAGCGATGCAATAATGTGAATGATATAGAGCGCAGTCAGCTCTTACTCTGCCCATAGGCGGGATAGCAAAAGCGTGCAGCAACTATGGTTGGGCGTCTGTGGCTGGCCTGGCGTTGTGATTAGTGAACTGCGCCCATGAACCCTGATGTCCTGCTTTGTGGGCCCTTGTCCTCTGCTGCTGCAGTAATCGGCTCTCGGACTTGTGAATGTGAGGTGCCCCGGTGTGGCTCCACTGAGCCCCGGGGCGGCTCCTCGGCACAGTGCCTATGGAAGAGGCGTCTTGTGTGCCTACTGTCTGCTATGTTGACTAGGGCTTGTGTTGTCAAAACACAGGATCCACAATGCAGACGATCCACTCCTCATGTAATCAGAATTTCTGCAGCAATGGTAGCACCATCTGTAGAACGTCGGCCCAACTCTCATACATCCACAGCTCGGATGGCGACTACAGAACCCTCGAGGCCCAAAGCTCTGCCTCTTTCCTGAATTGGAAGAAGAATGACTGTCCTTCCTCTTGCTACTAGCACCCGCATCAAAGTGCTGGGCATCTCATCTCTCTACATGGTCGGGTGTCCCCGACCATGGAGTCCATATCACATAGGCAAAGTCTGATCGGCCCGAATGGACAACTTGATCCAGGTGCAAATCTAACCTTGGCCGTAGCATGTGGCCCGTAATCATCGATAAATCGGGCTACCTCTATAGACTTGTACATGTCCATCACCGTCATCACCCCATTACTTGATACAGGAACTCTTTGAGCCTTCGCATACTCCTGATATCTGGAAAGTACTTACCCATGAACAGCTCCTGAAACTGCGCGTATAGCGCTCTAGTCTCACAAGAAGGTGCACCAATCTCCACCATCACACAGGCCTCACCCTGCAAGGCTGGAACACGACTAACTTTGATCTGGTGGCGTTGAGGTAATCTACATGGCCTGCTTGCCTTGATGCATCAAACCAATGGTATGCCACCATCGGATCTCCTCCCCTTGTGAATGTCGGAAAATGATGTACCCTAAACCTCTAAGGTTCTTGGGACCTCCTGACCTGCTTTATACCAGCACATTGCTATAAATTACCCTTGTAATACCTACAACCTCTGCAAAGGCTGGCGATCAAACACGGGTGGGTGGTCGAGTACAGTGGTGCGACCCGGTGCCTACATTGGGCATGCATGCGTCCTCGTCCTCGACTAGCCATCTACACGGTTCAAATGGCAGTTAAATGCAATGCAGTATCTCTAAGGCATAAACACCGCCCCGAGACACTATTCATACTCAGAATATACCGTTCATATTCTATGTCCCTGCATTTAAATGCAATGCGAGACAATTAATTCACATGTCAAATCAATTTTTTCCACAAAAATTTTATTTTCAAAAATTTCAATTTTTCCAAAATTTTGTCTCATTTTATTTGATTTTATTTATTTAATTAATTTTTTTTTCACACATTAATTTCCAGCTACTGGAAAATACAAAAATTATATAGCTATTTTATTTTTCTTTCATTTTCCAGAATACTCAAATAAATTTATAAAAATTTATTTTATTCAATTTTCTTCAACACAACTTGTAAAACAGAAAATATTTCTTCACCCTCATTTTTTTCATTTTTCCTTTAAACTAAATAGAATTTATTCAAATTTATTTTCTTTCTTCTCTTTGTTCGGTTTACACCTTGTAAAACGCCCAAATTTTTCTAAGTGTTATCTACTAAGCACACTAACCATACCTGATATATGATCACACATCATTCATGTTATGCATATTTTTCACCACAACAAATTTATCAAATCCCCTGAAAACACATGCATGCGGTGTCCTAGTTTTTGCCCGTGATTTCTAGGTAATCTCATACCTAAATAAACATCGAACCACACCTAGTGGTGATGTTCTTTACACCTCAAAGACTATTGCCTAAGCCCGAATCCCCTCGAGCCCTAGGTAGTAGGTATGCTTAGGCTCATTTTTTGGTAGTAGTCTCAGGGGTCCGTTGACTACCGTCCTTCAGTGGCAGCTCGTGGATGTCGGTTGACCGGAGCATCTCTCACGAATCGAGGCGAGAGTCTCCTTTGTCAGAACTTCACACATATACAAACACATCCCAAACAATCAGTATAACTAATATGGTAACTTGACCACTTGGGTATAAATCGATATTCATCCAATTAAATCCAGCCCATATACAATAGTTCGGGTTAAAATTTACTCTTATACAACATATATTAAAATTCTAAATTCTAATACATGTACTACATCCCATAATACCAAAGTCTGACCGACTTTCTTCTAAAACAACCTCTTTGGAATGGCCAGTCCCTCGCGCGCTCCACACATTTTGAAAATAATATCCTCGACAGGTGAGCTATCGCGGTAATGGAATCACCCTAAATAGGTTACTCTCACCTAAGTGCATATGCAATGCTCCAATGAAAACATACATTCAAGTAAATGTGATCCTACTTGAATGTCTACATGATCAACTCCTTACCCCCGAGTTCCTTACGACTCACATCGCACTTTTTAAGCCACGTATGAAACATTATTTTCAAAACAAACGTATTTGTTTTATTCATGAACAGTAACCGATATAAGTAATTGAGGCCGACTCCGATGATCTATTTAGTGGACAACCCTCAGTGTATATCAAATTGGGCGACTCCGGCCGATTGATATTTATATGGACTACTCTCCAGGTAATTATTATTATTATTGTTAGTCAACCCTTCAAAACCACTCTCTCGATAAAGCCACCTCATGCACTCACTCTATCGCTTTAGGGTTGTCTGAGTGCATGTGGAATGCCTTGATGCGATCTCAAATACGATTTATATAACACATGCAAATATATCATCAAGCATATATTTACATAATTTAAATCACTGAAGCATGTTATGCGATTTCACGATCGTTACGAAAAATTGCTTCGCTTGGTGCAATTATCAAAAGCAAAACAATTCGATTTGAATTACTTTCAGTCAACAATTCTTCACAAAATTTATTTCGTGAACACTATTCATATGAACAGTAAAACCCTCGGAGTTCTTGTTCACGTATCTCTCTTGTCAGTTCCACCTTGTATTGAAATCAATGACCGTTCGGCCTTATACGCCTACGACACAATCCAGCGACATAAAATTAATTAGCCACCCAAGCGGTCAGTGGCGGTCCGCGGACGCAGAACAGGTTCCATAAGGTAAAACAATTCGGTCCAGTTTTGGGACCGATCAAGCAACGTTCCGAGGCCTGATGTAACATACGTCTGAGTGTGCGATGAAGCAATTGTAGGGCATATAAGAGCTCTAAGTGTCACATTGTAATATTTTGGAGATGAAATTATGAAATGATAAATTTAGTAAACCAGATGTTGTAATAGAATAAAGGGTACAATTGTCATTTGCTTAAAGGATATGGAAATTATAATCAAAGTAGAGATGGGCCCTGTGATAAAACAAGTTGATGTGCAATTTTAAAATGCTTGAGGACTTAATTTCAATTTAGGAAAGTGGAGACTATAAAGGAGAGGAGATAAAGCGAATTCATTTTGGTTCTCCAATTTGCTAGGACTCACGTTGGGTGAGAAGAGAGAAAGAAGAAGCGAGGAAGAAAATGAAGAAGAAGAAGGGAAGTCAAGGTATGTTTGTCTTGGAATTAGTGTATTTTGATGTGCGGCTTTTAGTATGAATTTTCCATAGGTGTTCCTCCTTGTCTAGGAGTTTTGGAAGAATCACCCCGAATCTAGATTTTGTTGAATTCATGGGTAAAACCTTAATTAGTATACCTTAAACATGGAATCCTCTTATTTATATGGTTTTGTACGAATTGGTGGACCTTGAGTTGAATTCACCAAGTTTTTACCTAGGGTTTTGGTTTTGTAAAGTTCCAAATCACCAATTCAAGTGTTGTGAAGTTGTTTTGGATGAATTCCATGTTGGTTTTGAAGAGAATTTGTTGTAAAAAGGAGAATGTTAGGTTTAAGGAAATTCTGTCAAAATTTGGTAAAACCCTGTTTTGTTTTGTTATAGATTAAGTTATAATCATACAAATGAATTGATTCAGTGGTAAAGAACCATATAGAGATAGAGCTACAAATGTATAGAAGGAACCAAGAGCAAATTTAGCTCTAAGGCTCCCAAATACAGACTGAAAATTGAGCTCGTGTAGCTGAATTATGCTCTTTAGGTATGGTTGTAAGTGTTTGGCCATAAGTGAGTTTCACTCATCCAAATTGAGTGATTCAAAATTATGGAATTAAAATATAGACTTCTAGGGAATAAGTTAGCTGAAGAAGTATATGCAATTGTAAGCCAAAAGTGCCCATAAAATTTGTCAAAGTGGAGCTATGTGCGAATTACATTACTACTTAAATTGAGTCATCTAGATGTAAATACAATACTTGAGTTTTGGTGATCCAAATTGGGTGATTCCAATTGGAGAAAGAAACCTTTGAATCATAGCTTCAAATGAGTGAAGAAACCATTTCAATTTAGCAGGTTAAGATCCCAAAATCAGGATAGTAGGTGATTCAGTGAGTTTGGGAATCAAAACATGCTGTAGCTTGTGTTATGTGGTTGAGGCCTTAGAAGGAACCTGCATTTAGAATTTTAAAGAGATGTCATTGGATATATAAAGGACTGATCTGGAGAGTTTCATAATTTTTGAAGACCTTTTGAATAATTTTGGGTAATAAAGTCCATAGAGTATTGTTGGAAAAAGTTTTAGTAGATGGTTTTTGTTATGGCTTTTAGTGCTCGAGGTAAATTGTTAATTTGACTTTATATGAATGTTGTGTGACCTTAAAGTGACTTCAGTGTGAAGTACGTTAAGTTTATACGCTATACGTGCGGTGTTAATACGTTGCGTGATGGTTTGAATTATGTAAGTTCAACTGAAAGGCAGTAGTGGTTATTAACAGTTTGGGAAACAAAGGGTGAGTGTTAAACCTATTTTCCAAATACTAGTGTATTATTATGGCCCACATTTCTGTTTGGTATTTAAATGGTTTTGATTAGTAAACCATGTTTGAAAAGCAAGCAAACGGTTTTGATTTTTAAACCATATATGAAAAGCAAATAAGTAATGGTTTGATTCATTCAACCATACTTTTAAAAAGCAAGCAATGAGTTTAGCGAGCAATGGTTTTAAGCATAAATATATTTGGCAATGACAAACAAAGTACATTTTGTAAAATAAATTTTTCAGCAAAATCGCAGTGTAGCGAAGGCGTCACGATTGGAGATATTAAAATGCGTGCGGTGGTGTTAGGATTTCATATGCATTTTAGATTGCACGATCGGTAAACTTAGGAACATGCATCTATATATTTAAAAGGAGACCGTGGCGCGTCTTTGGGTATATCAAGGTTAAGAGGCACCTATGCAATTATGGTGATGGAGACTGAGTCAATTACCTGTTGCTGGAAAAGTGGCGTGGGTCAGGCCTTTAGGTGATGTGGACGAGTCCTTCCAGGCGCCGCGGTCGTGCCAGGAGCTCAGGTGTTCCTTTGGAGTCTGGCTTTATTAGGGAAAGGCTCGAGTGGTTGATAATTTATATGCATGTTTATCACGGTTTAAAATCAACCATTGGCGCGGTTTGACTTGGGCTCCAGTGTTTGTTTATGCAGCGGTTGAGCCGAGGCTCTGTTTTATTTCGCATGCGAGTTGAGCCCGAGGCTCTAGTGTTTATGAAAAGTTTGAGAAAACTTTTGTTAAAGGTTTATGAAAAGTTTTGAGCAACTTTTAAAGCAAGAGTTGAAAAGTTTTAGAAACTTTTTAAAGTAAAGATAAAGCAAGCAAGCAGAGATTTTGAAAGGTTTTATAAGCTTTCAGAGTAGCGAAGCAATAAAAGTTTCAAAAACTTTAAAGTAAAACAAAGCAAAGAAAGAAATATTTCTGGAAAATATCATGTAAGCGGAGACACGGTTTTAGATGTTTTCCAGAAAAAACAAAACATTTTCTAAAGCATACACTCAGGCTCGTTTAGCTCATTATTTTTGTTTAAAAACTATTTTCTAGTGCGAAGATGCGCGAGATCTTTAATTCAATAGAATCACGACATCGATTATAAGTCTTTGTGTATAAATAAATTTGTATGGAAATACCTTGAACTTGTATAAAGGAATATATGTATGTACATAATGTGGTTTATGAAAATGTGGAGGTTGTTGGTTATATGTTTGATATAGTGTAAAATTGTGTATCGAGGTTTTGGGACATGTCACATATACGAAAATTTGTTATCTTTCATAAAGTATAAAATCACAAGTTTAGAAAATAAATTTTTTATACGAGATTGAAGCAACAATATGACCGGCTTCACGGATTTCTAGTCGTTAGAAATTAGCAATTTTGAGGATTTGATGGGTGTGGCTGCAAGTGGTAGGGGTGGGGGTGTGACACTCGATCCAGCAGAAACATTATCAAACACTTAAATAGGTGTCAAAACCCAAGTAGGATAAATCCTATATCGAGGTTTGTGAGAACTCACTCCGATCGAGTACTGCGTGACCTCGATGCGTGGCGACTTTTTCTTGTCCCAACGAATTACGACGGTCGATCTCGGAATCTTAGAAAAGTTCTCTCTAAAAAATATCCTGAAACCGACTCTTTACTGAAAAATCAGCGTGCCGTGTTGACCTCATTTTGGAAGACAGGTCTTTGTTGCTATTACGTCCTATTATCATTTAAATAATTAAAGTAATGATTTATGTCCTAAACGAATCTTTTGACATTTATGTATTATTTATCTCGTAGATGCATTTTCATCGTTTATAACATTAATTACGAAACATGGCGGCGACCGTATTATATGTAACTTTAGCCGGCATTAAATATCGTTTCACGACCGTCTTCCGATTGCCGAAAATGTGCAAATCCGTATCTCCGGAATTGTGAAATTCGGCGTGTTACGTTAGATTGTGAGACGATTCCAGCGGTGAAATCCGTTTCGTCATCCGAATCTAGAGAGGGCATAAATTCCAGTTTTTGGCCAGAAATTACGATTTTACCATTTTCCCTATTGGAAATTTCTGGGTCTTACAAAACTATTTGAAATTTTATTGTGTATATGTTGTGCTATATTGGCACAATTTTTTAATTTTTAAATTTGTGATATTTTAATATTTTTAAATTGTATATAATTTTGCTGTACTCACGTACTCATAAAAAATATAATAATCATCGAAATAAATGGCCTGCGTAAATGCTTCTGAGTATTCTGAGATTTAGCGTTATAAAGAATTTATGATATTTGAAAAAAATTATTTTAACCACCGTTGGGGCATAGCTAATTGGAGCAACATGTTAAACTATATTTTCGAAATGGACTCGATTGTGTTCATTAAAACACGAACTATTCCTTTAAGTTGTTGAATAATGCGTAAATTTCTTAATAGTTTTATGAATATTTTTATTTATGAATATTTTGAAAAGTATATAATACAAATTAATTTCAAATGTAAACATGAAATTTTTTAATAGCTATACATGCAAATCGGTGCCGTCTGTCACAAAATAATTGTGAACACTAGATCCGCCACAAATTTTTTGGCGAATTCTAATTTTAATCATAGATTTGTGACGGATAACTATTAAAAAAATTCCTTTTTATATTTTAATTTTTATTATACATTATTTCAAAATATTCTAATATTTGAAAATATTATAAACTATTTGAAATTTTATTATTAATATATGTTGTGCTATATTGTACCCAATTTTTTCTTAATTTTAAAATTTGTGATATTTCAATATTTTAAATTGTATATATAATTTGCCTTTGCTACATACTCATAAAAAATAATAAGTATCGAAATAAATAATATACATCAGGCTACGATATTACAAAATTTGACATTATAAAAATTTGTGATATTGGAAAAAAAAAATTTATTTTAACCATCGTTGGGGCATAGCTAATTGAAACAACATGTTAAACTATATTTTCGAAATGGACTCGATTGTGTTCATTAAAGCACGAACTATTCCTATAAGTTGTTGAATAATCTTGGCCTTCTTAATAGTTTTTATGAATATTTTTTTATTTATGAATATTTTGAAAAAGTATATAATCCAATTAATTTCAAATGTAAACGCAAAATTTTGTTTTATCGTATCTTGTCACAAATCGATCATAAATCATTATGTAAAAATAGTGACGGGATATTAGATCCGTCACAAATTTGTGACGAAATTCTAATTCCGTCACAATTTTGTGAAAAAATACAATTTCTTCACAATTTTGTGACCGATTTGTGACGGATAGTTATTAAAAAAATTCTTTTTTATATTTTGATTTGTATTATACACTATTTCAAAATATTCTAATATTTGAAAATATTATAAACTATTTGAAATTTTATTATTAATATATGTTGTGCTATATTGTACAATTTTTTAAATTTTTAAAATTTGTGATATTTCAATATTTTAAATTTGTATATAATTTGCCTTGCTACATACTCATAAAATAATAAGTATGAATAAATAATATACCTTCAGATACGATGTTACAAGGTTGACATTATAAAAAATTTATGATATTTGAAAAAAAAAATTTTGTACAGTTGGGGCATAGCTAATTAGAGCAACATGTTAAACTATATTTTCGAAATGGACTCAATTGTGTTCATTAAAGCACAAACTATTCCTTTAAGTTGTTGAATAATCTTATCATTCTTAATAGTTTTTATGAATATTTTTTTATTTATGAATATTTTGAAAAAGTATATAATACAATTAATTTCAAATGTAAACATGAAATTTTTTTTTTAATAGCTATCTGTCACAAATATGTCACAAAATAGGGGCCAATGCTAGATCGTCTGAATTTGTGTGAATTCTATTCCGTCACAAATTTGTGTGAAGGCTCATTCGTCACAATTTTATGGCGATTGTGACGATGTAAAAAATTCTTTATATTTAATTTGTGTTATACACTATTTCAAAATATTATAATATTGAAAATATTATAAACTATTTGAAATTTTATTAATATATAGTGTGCTATATTGTACAAAATTTTTAATTTTAAAATTTGTGATATTCAATATTTTTAAATTGTGTATATAATTTTGCACTGCTACATACTCATAAAAAATAATAAGTATAAAAATAAATAATGTGAAACCCCGAGAAAATCCAATTTTATGAAAAATGGCAAAATTGTAATTTCGGTCAAAATTAAAATTTTCCGTCTTGGATGTGAAGCGGACTTCACCCGTTGGAGATGTGATCTACTTCTGCGTCAAATTTCTTGAATTCTTAGACGACGATTTTCCGCGTTTTCGAGGCATGGGTGTGCAGGTCTTGCTCATGGCGGCGAGAGCCAGTTATTCCTGTGACGCCCAAATCCCGGGGGTCCGTTGACTACCCGTCAACCCGCGAAATACAAGTGGATGTCGGGTTACTCGACGCCACTTCAGAAAATCGGGTAGAGTCTCCGGCACATGCAGGGAGCTCACGAATACAATACAAATATCACTGTCGCGATAGTGCTGATATATTGATATATCCGTCACATGAGTAATACCACATTGTGGGCCCATAAGCAATACTCAATACACATACCAACTATAGATCCAACTATAAACCCAATAGTTACAAGAGTTCAAATGTTTTACTCTTATCTGACATATATTAAAATCTTTAGTCCCAATACATTAAATATCGTCAGCAGCCACAATCAAAACTTTCTTCTAATCTCGACCTCTAGGACTAATAGTCCCCTCGCGCACGCTCCACATGCTGTAAAATAAGAGTCCCTGACAGGTGAGCTAATCAACTCGATGGAGAATCATACTAAATGGAAGTAGCTCTTACTTTAAGTCTTTGTGTGATGTTCCAATTTAAACACACATTCCAAGCAAATGCATGATCCTACTTGAATGTCTACGCTGACTAACTGGATCCAGAGTCTGTGACTCCATCACACTCGCTCATTCGTATGAGGATTTATTATTTTTTATTGTTTAATGGACACCCTCCGATGTGTATATATATATCAATTGGGCGCTCAGGCCCGATTGATATATTATTTGTTTAATGTGGACTACCCTCGATGAATATCAATTTGGCGCCGACGATTGATATTTAAATTTGGACTACCCTCGATAATTAATGTTTTTTTAAACTGACCCTCGAACCTTTTTCTCTGAACTCATCATGCACTCTGCAAAGTGGAGAAATTCAATTTCACGGAATAAAGGGCAAAATCGTAATTTTAGTTACAAAATTGTTAATTTGATTAAAACACGGAATTAATTCTCTAGATCTGGATGGCTGAAGCAGTTGCACCGTTGGAATCGTCACCATGAAAATCTAGCTTACGTAAAATTTCGTAAAGTCGAGAGGCGGTCGGGTTGGCTGCGTTTTACTAGGCATAGAGTTGGGGTGCCGTCAAAACGATTTACCGATCTTGTGAGAAGTCACATATAACACGTACTCATGTGCCATGAGTGGTATGAGTAGAAATGATGAAAATGGACGGTAGAGATGAGTCTTAGAATATCGGTCTACAGTAAAGGGACATAAACGTCATTTTTGGAAAGATTTAAGTCGCACAAAGACGAAATTGTAAATAGTGATCTTCATTAAATCAAAGGCGAAAAGTGATTTGCAAACCAGTGACTTCGATGCTTGAATGGAGTTTTTTGTGAGAGAGAGTCAGACTTCTCTCTAAATCGAGGCGTCAAATGATTCGGAGTCTTCGAGTGGGGCCTTCTCTGCGGAGGGGCTTCAAGTGGGTACCAGATTTAGGGAGTTTTCTCCGACTCAGCAGAGATTTAGGAAGTTTCTCCTTGTGAGTTTTATTCCTATTTTAAGTGTTTCACAGATGTTTGAGAAATTTGAATAAGTAGGGAGGGGCCGTTTGATCGGTTCCAAATCTTGGAACCGAAGTATTAGATTTTGGAAACCCACGTGGACAGTCCGTGACTGTCCACGGGCTGATTTGGGTGTTTGAATGTTGCATTTTGTGATAAATCATGGATTGGTTTGGAAAAGGTCAGGAATGGCCGTGAGATGCGGGTTCACAAAGAGTGAGCCCAGGTGACATGTTGAGTGTTGGGCCAACGTAAACCCTAGGGTTTCTTGTTCCTAGGAATAGTGATGCAAAATGTATTTTTGTGAAAATATGTGTATGGTTAAATGATTGGTCCGAATTGCTTGTGTTTGATCATTAGCCCAAGTGAGCTAATTTTGATGTTTGAAATGATAATTACATAACATGTTTGTGTGATTTAATTTGTATGTGAATATATTCGTGTTTATATATTTGCATGTGATTAGATTGTATTGGAATTGGCACACATGCATTCCATATGCACTGGAACATCCTAGGACTATAGGAGTTAGTGCATGAGATGAGTCTAGAAAATGGTTAGGAGGGTAGTCACAAATATTAATTATCGGGTAGTCCACAAACTAAAAATATCAATCGTCAGACATTTGATTGATATTCATCGGAGGGTAGTCCTGAAACAATTAATATACCAATCGTCGGAGGCGGCCCAATTGATATATACATCGGAGGGTTGTCCACTAATAAACAATTTATCATCCTGAGCTTAGGCGAGGTGTGAGAGAGTCGGTGAGGACTCGGGATGCGAGTTGGTAATGTAGACATTAGTAGGATCATGCATTTGCTTGAATGTGTGTTTACTTTGGAACATTGCCTTTGCACTTAGGTGGTGAGTAGCCCATTTAGGCGATTCTCTCTTGAGCATTAGCTCACCGGTCGTGGGATCCCCGCTGCAGTGCGGGGGCGTGCGAGAGGCGGTTTGTCCTTGAGGTTGTTTAGAAAGAAAGCCGAATGTGGCTTTGGTGTCATTGTATAGCATTAGAATGCTTTTCATTTTTAATATGTGTTGTATAAAAGTAGTTTATTAACTCTTGAAACTATTGGATATAGTTTGGATATATTGTGATGAGTATTGTATTATGAGGCCCCGAGGCGTTTTACTCA
This sequence comes from Tetrastigma voinierianum, assembly GCA_016808115.1. Taxonomy (NCBI): domain Eukaryota; kingdom Viridiplantae; phylum Streptophyta; class Magnoliopsida; order Vitales; family Vitaceae; genus Tetrastigma; species Tetrastigma voinierianum. The sequence goes on along the minus strand of JAEQBH010002487.1, from coordinate 371,542 downwards.
TGTTGAGATTATATTGAATTGTTTGGAGACGGGTATCACCTTAGTCTTGTATTTAGGTAGAGCTCTCATTACAAAGGGACTACGCTTTCGATTTACCCTACGAAGTGGCGGTAGGTGGCAGGCATCCACTTAGCTGTCCATGGGTTGTGGTGGATCAAACGGACCCGGGGAGTTTGGGGCGTCACGAAACGTATCGAGCTTAGGTATGCGAATACCTAGGGCTCGAGGTTGGTATCATCACCACTAGGTGTTTGATGTGGAGTATATAGGTATATGAAACCTAGATTGAGGATTGGGGGCTTAAGTATAGTTGAGTGAGAGCATCACCACTTGGGTGGTTCAATGCTAGGAATAGGTATGAGATTACCTAGGAAAATCACGGGACAAAACTAGGACACTACATGCATGTGTTTTAGGTGATTGTTTGATAATTGATGTGTGAACATGTGAAGGTTGATGAATGGTGTGTATACCATGTTGTATGTGTTGTGAAATGTTTGTGTGCTTAAGTGGTTAGCACCAAGGATCAAAATATCGGTAAACACGGATATATCGGTAATTGGATTTTACGGAAATATCGGAAATATCGGTAAAATATCGGTGGATATTTTTACAAAAATATCGGTTATTAAATTTTTTTTATATTTTAATTATATAGATTATGAGAAATGATTCATATCTTAATTAAGGTATATTAAAATCAAATTGATTAGTAATTATTAAATTAAATATGTTATATTTAATATATTATTTAGATATTATTATGTTAAAGAGATATTATTTATTTGTTTTGTTATTATTATAAATATTATGTAGATAATGAGAATTCAAAAATATTATATATTATAATTTTAAATTTTAAATGATATTATTTTATTTCTTTTCCTTTTCAAGTAATATTTGATTTATAAATATTATAAGTTATAATGTAAAATAAAAATAAAATAAAATATTATAAAGATTATGAACAAATAAATAATAAAATAATATAAAAAAGTTTGCCTTATATAATAAGTGCAATCGATGGCTTACCAGTGGTTAGGGTGTCACTTCGAATTATTTTGGATGAGTTTTGACCCTTGAAATAAATTTTCATATTTTTTTGAGTGAGGAATTTTAGGAAAAGATAATATTTTATTAGTATTTTTTTTTAGAAGAGAGAGGTAGAGAGCCAAAGGGAGAGAGGATGGAATGTGAAGAAAGAAATTAGAGAGAGAAAAATGTAATTTATTTTGTCACATAAACATAGATTATTTTCCCGGAAATACACTTTTAATTCTGAAGCTTTGGTTGGCCCGTTTTAATTTCTCTCCCCTTAGTAGTCTAAACTATAATTCACCCCAAATTTCGAGAAAAATCGGTTTTTGGGAAAAATCGGATTTTCCAATTTTGCTGAAAATCGTTTTCACGATTTTCACGATTTTTTTCAAGCAGTTTTCCCACCTGAATTTCTTTTCCAGGCACCCGAAGCGAAATTTCGTGAATCGTAGGGCCTCGAAATTTTGTGCTGGTTAGCACATAGGTGTTGGAATATGTTTGGGAGTTTACGATTAATGTAAAGCGGAACAAAATGAATAAATGAAAATCAATTGGAAAAAATTATTGGGTTTAAGTGAAGAAATTTAATTTTTAAGGTTTTACGTGTAAAGCTGAAGAAGATTAAATAAAATAAATTTCAAAATTTATTTGGAGTTGTTGGAAGGTGAGAAAGAAATTTTTAAAGCAAGAAAATAAATTTGATAAATTTATTTGGTTAAGAGAGGAAAATAATTTTCTAAAAAGGTTTACAAGTTGTAAAGTGAAAATTAGGAAGTAAATTTTATAAATTTATTTAGGTATTTACGGAAAAAAAATAATAAATAAATAAATAAGTAAATAAAGAAAATAAATTTTTAGGAATTTATTTGAGTATTATGAAAAATAAATAAATAAATATTAGGTGTGTAAATTTTATTTATTTATTTTCCAGCTGCTGGAAATAAATAATGAAAAAAAAAATGTTGTTGTCTGAGAAGCTAGTTTAGACTCTTTGCCCAAATGATGTGAGAAAATATTTTGTATTGCAGAGAATGGGTTGTATTGCGAGAGATTTAAACCCAAATAGCAGATTGTATTGCGAGGAATAGTCACAGGTTGATTGCAATACAAATTGTATTGCAGTGGAAAGGCTAAAAAGTGTATTGAGAGGTGATATTGTATTGCAATAAAGGTAGGTTGGCTGGGAAGCGCTGTTCTGTCACGGTTTAGTGAAGCGATAGGTTTGTATTGCAATACAAAGCATGTGACTAAACGAGGGAGATCGCGGAATTTGTATTGCGTCACGGCCCACTACACACACGACACGGCTGGGGTACAGGTCTTGAGCGTGCGGGGCGTGCGGGCGTGCGGCGTTGGGCGCGTGGTGGCGCGACGACGGAGCGACGAGGCGACAACGTAATGCAACGATCTGACCGCGGGCGCGACACGGCGGCCCGAGTTGCGTCACGGCGGAGCACAACACGGCGTTGGGTGCAGCCGCGACCGCGACCCGCAGCCCAGCTCTGAAGGCGCGCCTAGTCTTGTGTTGGGCCGGTTGGGTGTTTATGCACGACTGGAGTTTTGACTTTGGTTTTTCGACTAGTCTTTGTTTGCAGTCACTGGATTCGGACCGGTTCATGAACTTCATTTCATCACAAAAATTTTCGAAATTTTTTTTTAAAAATAAAATCAAATCAAAACAAATCAAATTTGATAAAATTTTCGAAAAATAAAATTTTCAAAAAATAAAATTTTCGAAAATAAAATTTTGATGAAAACAATGTTTTAAATGCAAAATTTATCGCCTTGCATTACCTGTAAATGCAAGGACAATGTGTATACACTGATTTATGTGTATGAAGAGTATCTCGGGGCGGTGTTTATGCCTCAGAGATACTGAATTGGAATTGAACGTGCCATGTTGATTGATAAATGGCTAGTAGAGGACAAGGACGTAGAGGACGTCCACGGGGGCGTAGTGGGCACCGCGGACAATTGACCCGGCCGCCGGCATTGATCGTGGGCGCTGTGGGGCGGGTGTTCACGGAAGGCTGCTGTGCACAAGCGCAAGCGGTGAGTCGGGAGATCCTAGTGGCCCAGTTTAGGATGCATCATCCTTCGACATTCACAGGGGGAGGAGATCCGATGGTGACAAACCATTGGTTCATGTAGATCGAGAAAAGTGTTAGAGACTATGGAGATTACCTCTGACGCGACCCGGATTAGACTAGCTGCGTTCTAGCTAGAGAATGAGGCCCAAATATGGTGGAAATGGGCAAGGACCTCTGAAACCTTAAGAAGCCGTTATATGAGTTCTCCCCAGGGACTGGCGAGAATAGGGATGATATATCGTGGTTGCGAGTTAAATCTCGGGGACTCTACTGTGATGGACACGAGGATCATGGACATGTTAAAGTTCGGTATCATCCTAGGGATGGATTGGTGATAACTACGGGATCGTTATCGATTGTGAGGCGTAGAGTGCTTTATCAGCGGGGCCCGGTACTCGTGTTATATTCAGTGACGTAACATTTGCGCGTATAGTGCGAGTCAGTGTCGAGGGACGGTTAGCGGGTTGGCTATCGAGCCTTACCTAGAGGGAGGCGGACACCGTCTACCGGTAGTGTGAGTATGTGGATGTTTTTCGGATGAGCTACGGGCGCCTCCACAAGGGTCGTAGACTTCGGTATCAGTTACACCACAATTTACTTCACCCTCTCTATGACTCCATAGGATGACACAGTTGAGTTGCAGGAACTCAGAGTCAGTTACAAGAGCTATTGGACAAGGGTTTATTAGACCGAGCACTTCACCATGAAACGCTCAGTTGTTGCAGAATGAACCGCGAGCGTACGTGATTATAGGCGGTTGAGCGAGTTTATGATCAAGAATCGGTAACCATTCACAGAGGATGTTGGTTGTTTAATCGAGTTGAGAGGAGCGAGTCTACTCGAGATAGACCATGGCAGTTTACCATCGGTACGAGGTTAGGGAGGCGGGACCGCTCCTAAGGCGGCGTTTAGGATGCGTTATCGGGCACCTTGAGTTTCTGGTGAGCCACCCTGCTGGTTAATGAATGCGTGGCGTTGGATCTCGTAAGTAAGATGTGCGACCACTATCATCGGAGTTCGTCGTGGTCTTAAGTGGATGACACTTTGATCTACTCGGTCGAGTAGAGACATGGTATCACTTGAAAATTGTGTTACATTTATTGAGAGACCATCGGTTAATAGCTAAGTTCGAGTAAGTGCGGTTTTTGAACTGGGGAGATTTTGGGACACGTGGTGTCGGCCTGAGAGTGTCGGTCGACTGGGAAGGTTGAGCGGTGATGAGTTGGGAGGGCCGAATGTCAATCTTGAGATCGTGGTTTCTGTGGGATTGGCGGGGTATCTGGGGGGTCGAGAATGGGCTGGAAGTTGTCCATTCGGGCGAGAGGATTGTAGGACTTCGCCTCACAGGATATGGACTCCGTGGGTTGGGACCTTTTGACCGTAGAAATCGAGGATGCACGAAGCACTCGGGATACGAGTGTTGGTAGCAAGAGGGAGGATCAGCTTTCTCCTAGTTCGGGGAAGAGGCAAGACTTACGCTTCACACACTGGTTTATGGACTAGGGCGGGATTGAACATGGTGTGGGATTGCGAGAGACGGGAGGATCAGGAGTTGGGACGGCCTGATCAGTTAAATGCAAACGTGAGAGTATCACATAATTCATTCCTCCATACAGTGAGGTGAACCAATTCGGTTCGGGGTGCTATACAAGCACTTCCAGCAACACCGGATAGGCCGGAGGGACTATGGGTGTGAGTCGAGTCGGGGGCTGATTAAGTGCGGCCAGTAATTGGACCTTAGGATGGTAGACATATTGGTTGTTGATGTCGAGTTGAACATGGATGAGTTAGCCCAAGTAGTCGTCGATAATTGAGACCTTGGCCGGGTTGTCGCCTCGACCGACATTGGATTTGGAGAAGCGGTCAAGGCCTTTAGAAGCCGTATAGATGTTCTTCCTAGGGTGTGGGTGAGAGTTGACACGATAGGTCGGGATTATGAGTGAGAGATCTCTCGGATTACGCTCATGGTGGGCAAGGTTGGTTGTCACGATAAGATTATTGCGTTAAAATTGTGCGCGGTAACCTCACATCGGTCGGGTGTGCATGCAGTGCGGTCATTCACCACTCTTAGTGAGTGTGGGTTGAGTTTGTCTTTAGGAGGCTACGTCGATGAAGACTCATAGTTCGATCCGGGGAAATGAAGAGTAATTAGGTGTGAGAATCACGGAGTTGGGGTGTAGAGACGAGAGATATCGGTACGTGTAGATAACGAGCTCGAAGTGTAAAAGGCCCAGAAGAATTATATTACTGAAATGAAAACCTGCGGTGATATCACGTAAACTTAGAGTTGGTGATAGGAGTCGAGTGACTAGAGTTTGGATACCCATTGGAAATTGAATTGGTATTGATGAGTCGACGAGGGCTCGGTATATGGATGTCATTCATGGCGTGGATAGGTCAAACGATTGTTCTAGTTATCGATGATTTAATCTTGGAGGTTGAGTATATATAAAGCGGGAGTGTGTTGAAGTTCATTATTATGTGATTCCAGATATAGAACATCACTTTTATAAGCATGAGTGCGAATCATAGATATTGGAGCATGGCATGGTGATTATGGTTTGACATAAATTTATGGAAGATATCTAGGATCAGCGCGGCGGGCGTAGGTGTGGTGGCGGTGCTGCCGGACGTGGGCGGAAGAATCGCTCTGGTATGAATGCGGTTGAGGTACGAGAAGGTGAGTTTGTTACGACAGCGTCTTCTCACGGCTCAGAGCCGGCAGAAGAGCAATGCGGATGTGAGACGTCGACCCTTAGAGTTCGAGATTGGGGATCACGTTTTCTTGAAGGTGATGCCTAAGAGAGGAGTGGTCAGGTTTGGCAAGCGTGGGAAGCTATCGCCGAGATTCATTGGACCTTTCGAGATACTCGAGGGGATAGGCCTTTATGCGTGCAGTTGGCGTTATTGCCCGGCCTTGGTGTCACGAGGTGTTTCACATCTCCCATGTCGAAATATACTCGGATCCGGCTCATGTGGTGGATTGGGGACAAATCGAGGTTGACACGGATGGGACCTTCAAGGAGAGACCAGTGTACATTGTTGATAGCCGTGATCAGGTTTTGCGACGCCTTAGGGCCGAGTAGGGGCTAGTGAGTACTAATGGAGGCACTATATGGAGTGGGAGGAGTCCATGTGGGGCGCGAGGACCTTGTGCGGTACCTATCCCTTCTTGTTTAGGGATGAAGGTAAGTGGTTAGTCGTTTAAGATTTAAATGATTGTTTATGCATGATGAGAGTGCTCGTTGCATATGCATGTGAGTGATTGGTGTCCTGAATTCGACGAAATTCCTTTTAAGGAAGGAGAGATTGTAAGACAGAAATTCAATTTGCGGAATAAGAACCATCGTAATTTTGGTTACAAAATTGTTAATTTCGATTAAAAAACCGAATTAATTCTCTGATCTCGGATGACAAAAGCGGATTACACCGTTGGAATCGTCATGAAATCTGGCTTACGTAAAAATTTCGTAAAATTCGAGACAATCGGAGTTGGCGCGTTTTCACGAGGCATCGTGATTGGTCTTAGTAAGCGATTTTCGATGTAGTCACATATAACATGTACTCATGTGCCATGAGTGGTATAGTATTGAAATAATGAAAATGGACGGCCCGAGATAGTGCAGGAATATTGATTACGAGTAAAGAGGGACATAAACGTCATTTTGGAAAGATTTAAGTCACTAAAGCCCGAAATTGTAAGCCGGTAGTCTTCCATTAAATCAAAAGAGCAAAAACGTGATTTGCAAACCGGTGACTTCGGTGCTTGAAATGGAGTTTTTGTGAGAAGTCAGACTTCTCTAAAAATCTGGGCTATCAGGCAGTCGCGGAGTCTTCGGGGCAAGAAGGAGCGCTCTCTGCGGAGGGGCTTCTCGTGGAGTGCAGTTTAGGGAGTTTCTCAAAATCCTTGAGGTGGGGTTTCTCCCTACTTGGGTTTTATTCCTATTTAAGTGTTTCACAGATGTTTGGTAGATGAGGCCCGGGAGGGGCCGTTTGATCAGTTTCAAATCTTCCAGACAGTATTAGATTTTGAAACCCACGTGAATGGTCGTGGCGTCACGGGCTGTTGGAGTGTTTGAATGTTGCATTTTGTGATAAATCATGGATTGGTTTGGAAAAGGCCGGGAATGGCGTGAGATGCGGGTTCATAAAGTGAACCGATGACTTGATGAGTGTTGGGCAGTAAACCCTAGGGTTTTTTTTTTCTTGTTCCTAGAATAATAATAATGTATTTTGTGAAAATATGTGTATGGTTAAGTAATTCGAATCGAATTGCTTGTGTTTGATCATTAGCCCAAGTGAGCTAATTTTGATGTTTGAAATGATAATTACATAACATGTTTGTGTGATTTAATTTGTATGTGAATATATTCGTGTTTATATATTTGCATGTGATTAGATTGTATTGGAATTAGTGCGCGCCATTCCATATACCTTTGGAACATCCTAGGACTATAGGGTTAGTGCATGAGATGAGTCTAGAAAATGGTTCGGATGATCAAAATATTAATTATCGGAGGGTAGTCCTTATTAAAAATATCAATCGTCGAATGGCCCAATTGATATTCATGGATAGTCCTGGAAACAATTAATATCAATGTGGGCGACCCAATTGATATATATACATGGGAGGATTGCCCACTAATAAAACAATAATTCTCGTACAAGGCTTAGGCGAGTGTGAGAGAGTCGTGAAAGGACTTTCGGGATGCGGAGTTAGTCATGTAGACATTAGTAGGATCATGCATTTGCTTGAATGTGTGTTTACTGGGACATTGCGCACTTAGGTGGTGGAAGTGGCCCATTTAGGCCGATTCTCCTGCGGGCATTAGCTCACCACAGGTCGTAGGATCCCCTTTTCACCCGGTACGAGGGAGCGTGCGACTTGGTTTTATCAGCGAGGAACATTTTTAGAAGAAAGCCGGGATGTGGCTTTGGTGTCACATTGTATATATGTGATAAATGCTTTTCATTTTAATATGTTGTATAAAGTAGTTTAATGCTCTTGAAACTATTGGATATAGTTTGGATATATTGTGATGAGTATTGTATTATGGAAGGAGTCGTTTTACTCGTGTTGGGATTATATTGTTGTTTGGGACAATTATCTTGTAGTCTTGTATTTGGGTGAGCTCGAGTGCAAGGGAGAATCTTCCGATTTTACGAGTGGCGTCGGGTAACGACGTCAGCAGCTGTTAAGCGGGTTGGCTGGTGGTCGACGAGCCACGGGTTTAGGCGTCAGCAGTTTCATTTCACACATAATCACCCAGGGTGTTCCGGTGCATATGGACACGTATGTCGAGTTCGATATAGTTTAATCACGTACAAATATAAACACATGAATATACTTTCGCGTAATTAGATCATTGCGATAAGTATTTATGTAATTGTCTGACTCATGTCGTGAAATTAATCGGCAAATTTAATGATGTACTTGGCGATTAGTTTAGATAAATGAGCCCCAGACACATATTCACCTGAAATATATTTTCGTGACACTATTCACAAGGCGGTAAAACCCTAGGTTTCACGGTTCCAACATTCAACAATTCATCGGTTCCGCCGTGAACCAGCATTTATGATCATTCGGTTTTTTCAAATCAAAGCATACATTAAGATTTCACAATAAGCAACCGTCGACGTTGATCTGACATGCATGGGTTAAAAAATCCTAACAACTTCGGTTCCATGATTTGGAACCGATCAAATGGCCTCCACTGGCCTCATTGGCCCAGCAGTCACCACAAATCTTAGAAATAAAGCGAGTAGGGGCTTTACCTCTCGGGTTTGTCAAAAACTCACAAATACGGTACCCACGCGAAGCCCTCTCCACTTAAGCAGTTCCTTCTTGTCGGCGCGATGGTCGGATCGCCCGTATTTTTAGAGAGAAGTTCTCTCTCTCTCTAAATCCTCTCAAAAAATGGCTACTGTAAGAAAATTCTGCATCTCACGTTTTTGGCTTGTGTGTCATAGGAGAGGGCAGCCTTATTCCCTTTTTGGCTTTATTCTCACTAAAACAATTCCTAAAATGACCATTATGTCCCTCTTTTCCCAGTTTTGACATTTGGCTCTACCTCGGCCGTCCATTTTCATCATTTCTCTGCTCATACCACTTATGGCACATGATTACTTGTTATATGTGACTTTCGTCTCATCAAAGTCGTTTCTGACACCAGAAATGCAATGCCTCGGCTTGATGTAAATTATTGTCTCGGAGTCGACGAGTTTACGTACTAGCTAGATTCACGAGACGATTCAACGGTGAAATCCGTTTCATCATCGAGATCCCAGAGAATAAATTATGGTTTTCTTGAAATTAACAATTTTGTAACCAAAATAACGATTTTGCCCTTATTCCAGAAATTGGAATTTCTCGGGTTTTACAATTCCGCGGGTTGATGGGTTGTCAACGGATCCTTGGGAAATGGGGCATTACAAATAATATACATCAGGTTACGATGTTACAAAATTTGACATTATAAAAATTTGTGATTTTTATACAGTTGGTCGTATTTATTTTTTCCTTTAAAAAAATTAAAATTAAAATTTCAATTTCTAGAAACAGGGAGGACGACAGATGACGGCATATCAAAACTTCTACCATACCGAATGGTAAAAAATCCACTGAGCCACTTTCCCGAAGTGAAATAGCGTTGAAATGCATGCTTGCATGACTACAAGAAAGGTTGTTAAACCTTTATCATGTTATAAGTTATTATTTCATTTGTTTTTGTTTTGTTCTTAATGTAAAATTGAAAATTAAAAGTGACTACATCCAATTAAATATATCCTCAGCAAACGTGACAAAAGGTCACACAATGTTCCCTACCTTTATATTAGTTTAATTTAATAGTTATAGTTGTGTGTATTATTATTAAATAATGACAGGTGAGAAGGAGGTTACATCCCATCACTATATAGGTTAGGGTGGGTAGAATAGTATTGAATATGATCCTGAGTTGAAAGTTGAAAGTTGAAAGTTGAAACTCATCTTTTAAATTGACCATCGGATAATGGGTTTACCCTACCCGCTACCCCCCAGCTAAGCCTCATCTTTGAAACTCAAATATTTTGTTATGAAGTGTGTCGTGGTTGACCGGCTTCTCCTTTGGTGTTTTGCATCTGATCCAAGAAAAAGGTTTGCGATCTCTTTTCCTCTTCATTTTCTTTCTCATTGAGATTGTTCTTTTGTTATAAATACAGATCGCTCATGTTCCTGTATGATCCATGGCAGTGAAGTCTTATTTCTATTGTATCAATGTGTTTTTTGCCCTTTTCTCTGTGAGAAAACCTAGGCATTTGTTCGTCATTCCCCCATTCTGCTCTTGGAGTTAATTCTAAAATTTATTGATTCTTTTTTAATTCTGAAATCTTACCATGTGAATCTCATTGTCCCCGTTCTGCTCTGAGTGTAAGACCAGAAATTCAATTTTACGGAAAAAGGGTAAAATAAAATTTCGGTTACAAAATTGTAATTTCGGTTAAAAATCGAAATTTATTCTCTGGGTCACGGATGACAAAGCGGATTTCAGTTGGAATTGTCTCATGAAATCCTAGCTATGCGTCCCGAATTAGTGAATTCCGAGGTCAGATTGTCACATTTTTGAGCATCGCGGTTCGGTCTTAGTAAAGCGATTCGATGCTACGAAAGTCACATATAACACGTACTCATATTACCTTGATGGCGTAGTGAAAGTGATAATGGGCGTAGAGATAGTCTTGAATGTAAGCCTTGGGAAAGGAAGGGACGTATTGGGAATTAATTAAGTTGTTAAGTTGAATAGGACAAAAATGCTACAATGTTGTCTCCTCCATTAACCAAAGAGAAAAACGTGAAAATGAGGAGGGCACTTACAGTGAGGTTTGAAATTCGTTTCTAGAGAGAGAGTGTCTTCCTTCTCTTTAGAATATCGGGCAATCCGACCGTCGGCAGTCGTCCCTCGAATGAAGGAAAAATTGCTCTGCGTGGAGAGACCCTGCGTGTGGGCCTTGGTTGAGGAGTTTTGACAAACTCCGAGAGGTAGGGGTTTCTCCCTACTTTGGTTTTACACTTTATTTAAGTGTTTTACAATGTTTCGGTTGGTTTGAGGCCTTGAACGACCGTTTGATCGGTTCCAAATCTTGGAACATAAATGTTGGGATTTTGAGACCCAAGAACAGTTCGTATCAGTTTTGCGGGCTATTTGGGTTGTTAGTTGTGTAAATTGTGAAATAAATCATGTATTGAGTTGAATGAGGCCGTGAGGCGTTTGGTCGATCCAAATCTTGAGACCCGGGTGTTACTGTTTTTAAACCTCAAATGGGCGACGAGTGCGAGTTCACGGATTGTTTGTGATGGGATGGAAATTATGTATTAAATGGTGTTTTGGTATGTATAGAGGCCGTGTGGGCGTGAAATTCGAGGTTCCACAAAGTGAGCAACGATTATGATTTTTAGGGAATAATGTAGGGGTTTCACTATTCCTAGAGAATAGTGTTCACAAAATAATTTTTGTGAAATAATGTGTTTGGTTGAGTAATTCAAATCGAATTGCTCGTGTTTGAGCATTAGCCCACGTGAGCTAATTTTGATGTGATTGATGGTGAAATTACATGACATGTTTGTGTGATTTAAATTATGTGAATATATGCATGATTATATATTTGCATGTGTTATTGAATTGAAATGGAATTTGCATCATACGACCATATCACTTTGGGGCACCCTAGGACGATAAGGAGTGAGTGCATGAAATTAATTCTTGAGAGAATGGATTCGGAGGGTTGTCTAAAATATTAAATATCGCGGAGGGTAGTCAAACATAATATCAATCATCGGAGCTGGTGATTGATATACATCGGAGGGTGAGTCACATATAATATCAATCGTCGGAGACGGATCAATTGATATATATACATCGGAGTTGTCCACAAACAGAAGTAAATAAACTAAGGTTCTCATCACGTGGCTTAGGCGGGTGTGTGAGAGAGTCGAGAGAGGACTCGGGATAGAGATGATCGGAGTTAGACATTTCAAGTAGGATCATGCATTTGCTTGAATGTGTGTTTATTTTAGACATTGCATATGCACTTGAGTGAAGTAGCCCACTTAGGGTGATTTCACTGCGAGCATTAGCTCACCCATCGAGGGATATTATTTTTCACGAATTACAAGGAGGCGTGGGAGACGGCTCATCCACAGAAAGCTGAGCTTTAGAAAGAAAGCGGATTATGAGCTTTGGGTTATGATGTATGGCTTATATATAGAATTCTCTAATTTTAATATATGTGTTTGTATAAAGTAAATTTGAACTCTTAGAAACTATTGAATATAGTTGGATATAGATATTATGATGAGTATTGGTTTATGAGCCCAGTAGCGTTTTAATCATGAAACATTATATTGGATTGTTTGGGACAGGTGTTGTATTTAAGTAGAGCTCTGTGTTACAAAGGCTTCAGATTTTGTAATCCGGTCTGGGCATTCACAGATCATTGGCCAGTTGAAGGGTGATCAGCGGATCCCAGGGTTTGGGGCGTCTGACCAAGAACATCATGTTCCTGTCTGAGGTTGGATTTATTATTATTCCTATTTTTAGTAGTAGTATTAGTATTAGTATTATTATTAGTAGTAGTAGCAATAGCTATGCTTTCTCTTTGTTCTCCATTTGTTCCTCCATCACAGACATTTCTCCTTTGTTCTCCATATAGGATTAAGAAATCTACTGTACACAAAATTTAGGGTTAATCCTATTTTAGTATTTTTTAATGAAAAATTATTTAATTTTAATTATTAGTTGAGCTTTTATCGATGTTATAGTTGAGGATTGACTATCATTAATCATTTAAAAATATGAATTTAATAAGTTGTTAAAGATGACCAGATGATTTTAAATTTTAGGACTTTATTTAAAATTTGAGACTTGTGGTCATTTACAATAATTGATTGTACTGGCTTACATTTCCACGTGTTATATATATATATATATATATATATATACTCTATATATAGTAATATAATTCAAAATTTAGAAAACTATACGTACATTTTTCTAATATATTTTATCATCATTTTATTTTCTGTTTCTCCATTTTCTTTTGTATTTGCATATTGATAGGTCATAGTCAAAGCTAGATAAATTTTGCTCTTTTTAGGGAAAAGAACATAAAATTGTAAACTTGCTTGATACAAAAATCTCTTTATTTTCATTACTTGCAAATTTGGTTTGGTTTGGTTTGGCTTGAAGGATGATTTAAAAATATTTAATTATCTACTTCCATTTTTCTGTTAAAGCAGATAGAGGTTGCAATGGCTTCCCCCCAGTAGAATTTGGTTACAAGAATTTAGAAAGGTCTACTTATAAATACTTGAATGAACTGGATTTAATGTATGATGTAGGATATATTGTTTAGTTACTTCATAACTTGGGAGGTTGATTATGATGGTTTTGTAGTTTGTGGTAATGGTCAACCTTTGTTTTTCCATCTTTGATAACCCAAAAAAGAGGGGGAAATATCAATAAATCAGTCTATTATCAGACTAGATCCAAGGAGCCTATGGTTGATGAAATAAGTTTGGAGCTAATAATTTTATTTTATAATTGGACTTACACCCTCAAATATTTGAGTAGATTGTGTTTAGATATATCCTCTTGACTACAAATGGAAATATAAGTTGATTTCCAAATGCTAACAATGAAATATCTGAAACATGAAAATGATTTCTTCTAATATTTTAATTAAATTAATGGATTATTGACTTCAATTATCTATTTTAATAAATCTGATATAGGGTGAGTGAAGTGTTGTTATGAATGAAAAATTCCTCCATTTGTTTCTTTTTGGGTTTACTTGTTGGTACAGTCACATTCAATTGGTTAAAAATGAATGTGAAGATGCATCTTTAGTTCCCGATCCCATTCCTGACTTGGTATTTTCTCATTATAATCAATGGCTATAAAAAAAAAATGTTCTCATTACAATTTTGTTAGTTATACTTGAAAGGCTAACAAGTCTCCTAAGTCAAAATTGAATCTTAGATGAGTCCATTCTTAATTTGGTATTTAGTAGTTTGCTATATCTTCCCTGATGGTCCATTCAGTCATGGAGGACATAGGATCAGAAAAATCCAAATGAACATAGTACAACATCAATAGATAAATAAATAGGTCACCGATACAAAATGCATTGCTTTTTGGCCATGTTGCCATGAATTTGTACAAAGTTGTATTTCAGAGCCCTCGTACAAAGGAGACTCTGCCCGATTTTTGTTAAATCCTGAGTCCCGGGAAAAGGGAACTCAATGGTGTGGTGTCAGGTTACCCGACATCCATGAATATTCCGCGGGTTGACGGGTTGTCAACGGACTTCTGGTTTGGGGCACATAGACACTATTTCAAAAATATCTCTACTATTTGAAAATATTATAAACTATTTGAAATTTTATTATTAATATATGTTGTGCTATATTGTGCAATTTTTTTTTATTTTTTAAATTTGTGATATTTCAATATTGTAAATTGTATATATAATTTAGTGTTGTAAAAATCAGTATTTGCATACTTGTAATATTGTTATTTTTATTAAATTGTACATGAGTATATAGAATTAAAAGTTGAGTCATGGAATTGTGACATGTCAGGAACTTGTTGGAACAGTAGTTGTTGCTTAATTTGTCAGGTTAGTTGTGTCATCAATTTTTTGACTTCGAGCTTATTAATAGGTATTTTTATTTTCAGTTAATGGTATACTTTTGCTTATTTTAGAAATTAGGTAACCAATAAAAATAAAGTACCTTAAATCATTTGAACAAATTAATTATTTTTGGACATGTAATTTAAACTTGATTATTATTTCACATTTTATAAATATAAATATGAGTTCGGATAGGCAATGGATGTATGCTGCTACATTGCATAATGGATGGATAAAGCCTGGGAATTTATAATAGGTTTGAGTAATAGAATTTGCAAAAATGCATCCAGAATGTATGGACAGTGAAAAGATAAAGTGTCCATGTAATCATCGCAAGTGTCAAAATAGGAATTATTTAGACGAGGATACTGTTAAAGTGCATCTTGGAAGAAATGGATTTGTAGTAGATTATTATCGTTGGTATCATCATGGAGAAACCTATGTGCCTCAGCCAATAGAACAAAATGTTGGCCGAATTGATGCTTTTGTACATACAGAGCATAGTGAGACATTCAATGCAATGTAGTCTATAGTGTATGATGCTACAGGTCCCTCTTTTAATTCGATTGAAGTAGAAGAGAGCCCAAATCCCACAACACAACATCTTTTTTATATGCTCAAAGCATCAAAGCAAGAGGTGTGGAATGGGAACCCTTATGGCCATTCTCAATTATCTCACAGTGTCTCGCATTGTTGAATATTAAGGCACACTATATCTCTCGAAGGTGTTATGATGAAATTTGTACATTGATGAAAGAATTGCTTTCTTGACCGATAATCTAATGTGGACAGATAACTTTTATAGCACAAAAG
Source organism: Tetrastigma voinierianum (assembly GCA_016808115.1). Classification (NCBI taxonomy): domain Eukaryota; kingdom Viridiplantae; phylum Streptophyta; class Magnoliopsida; order Vitales; family Vitaceae; genus Tetrastigma; species Tetrastigma voinierianum. The sequence goes on along the minus strand of JAEQBH010002487.1, from coordinate 355,928 downwards.
AAGTTAGTGCGAGGTTCGGGTTTGCCAGCCTAAGATTGATTATTGCGAGAATAATTGTATGCTATATCGGGCGAAGATAATGACTTAAGTTAAGGCAAGATTTGTTCTCATCCTCGCTTTTAAGATATCAAAGCATGGATCTTCCATGCATAAGAAAAATGTTCCGTATAAGAAAATGTACTATTTTCCTATAACTCCTCGTCTACAGAGATTGTATGTATCTGATGCAACTGCGAAGCATATGAGGTGGCATGCAGAGCAACCACATGAGGATGGTCATATCATGCGTCATTGTTCAAACTCTCCTGCTTGGAAGAATTTCAATTTGACTCATCCATCATTTTCATCCGAAAGTCAAAATGTGAGATAGGTTTGTGCACTAATGGGTTCCAACCATATGGACAATCGGGTCAACAGTATTCATCTTGGACTGTAATATTAACTCTATACAATTTTCACCTTAGATGTGTATGAAGGAAGAGTATATGTTTTTAACTGTCAATGTTCCGCTAAAAATCCTAAAACAAGTCGATGTTTTTCTCGCAACTAATTGTCGAAATAAAGAATTATGGAAGTTAGGTGGGAAATGATATATTGTTTCTAAGAAAAGAAATTTTCAATTGCGAGTTGCTCTTATGTGGACACAAGTGATTTTCCCCGCTTATTCGACAATACAAGTTGGGGCATCATGAAAGTATAAGCCATTCTATTTCAGATGAAGATTTAGATGCATTTTCTACAAAAGGAGGAAAATGTCATGGTTTGACAATCACTAAAGTTTTTGCCAAAAGATCACGAGATGAAGGAATAAGAGATGGTTTAGGAAGTGGACGAGTTGTTCAAAAGTGCACCACCTATATGGTCGTGACCTAATTAATGAACGATATTCTTGCTTCAGAAAGTGACAGAACTTGGGAGAAGAGATAATCGTAGAATCCAAAATCATGTGGATAGTTGAAAAAACAAGTATCTTTTTTGGGTTTACCTTATTGGAAACCAATCTTATTAGGGCACAATTTGGATGTTAAGCACATTGAGAAAAAATTTTGATAATATTTTTAATACAAAGGATGAATGTTAAAGGAAACTAAGGATAATGCAAAGTCTAGGGAAGATTTGAAGAATTTTGCCATCGTCTCCGAAGTTACACTGATGAAAATAAAACAAAACTGCAATTTGTTAACACATTGGATAAATATGTGGTTGAGCAACTTTGTATGGATTAAAAAGTTGAAATTTCCAGATGATTATGTTTCTAACTTGGGGAGATGTGTTGATTTGAGTGGGAATAAATTGTATGGAATGAAGAGTCATGATTGTCATATTTTTATGCAGAGGTTAATTCCGATTGCATTTCGTGAGTTATTGCCTGCAAATGTATGGCAAGCTTTGACAGAGTTGAGCATTTTTTTTAAAGATTTAATCGTTATACTACAACAAGAGATGATGAGGAAACGTTTGGAAGAAGATATTCTCATTGTGCTATGTAAGCTAAAGCGCATATTTCCACCAAGTTTTTTTGACTCCATGGAACATCTTCCAATTCATTTAGCTTATGAAGCAAGAGTTGCTTGCAATATAGATGGATGTATCCATTTGAGCGGTGAGTTTAAAAACTATTATGTATTGATACATATTAATAAAATTTATCTTATGTAATAATTAAAATCAATTCTTATTTTAGGTACCTTCGCAAGTTAAAGAATAATATCAGGAATAAAGCTAAAGTTGAAGGTTCAATATGTAATGCATACTTGGTTGAAGAAGCTTCATCATTTTGTGCACATTATTTTCAACCTCGTATATACACGACATCGAAAAGTGTCGCGCAATAGCGATGACAGTATTTGATTTTGGAAGAAGATTCTGAGATGCTTTCCATATTTAAATGTGCCGGGGTCGATCATTAGGAAAAGTGCAAAAACTCAGACGCGAATCGATATGGAATACAATGCACGCGACGCATATTGCTTTAAATTGTGATTAAGTAAAGTCATATATTTGGTTTTTAAATTTTGCAAAGCATAAATATAATATAAAATTTACTTTATGAATATAGAATTTTTGAAGTAGAGTTGAGTACTCAAACTCGAGTTGGAGCTTCAAATTGATGCGTAACTTGAGACAAAGTTTGCATTATGGTTTGAGAATTATGTAAGTAATTAATTTGTAGAATATAAAATGAAAAATATGTAAATATTTCTATAAGTAATTAATTTCCTTATAATTGCTATATATATAAAAGTAAATTCCACAATCATGCAACATCTCTAACCAAATGATCAAAGACCTTGCAAAAGGACCACTTTATAAGGTGTGTGACGCCCCAAAACCCGGGGGTCCGCGGATCACCACACCATGAATCACTCGCGGAATGTCAGTGACCCGACATTTCTCACTAAAATCGCGCAGTCTCCTTACTGTGGAGTTCTACCCGGGATACATAACCTGTACATAACCTGTCCCAATAATCCAATATAACAATCCATGAGTAAAACGACCACTTGGGCCCACAAACCAATATTCATCCTAATAATTTCCAACTATATACAATAGTTTCAAGAGTTAAGAATTACTTTATAATAAAACATATATTAAAATGAAAAACATTCTAATACATGTAGTATTATTAATAAACCAAAGCCACAACCCATTTTTCTTCTCAAACTCTACTCTAGGACGAGCCATCTCCCTCGCACGCCCTCGCACCAAAATGATATCCTCGGCTTGTAGTGAGCTAATGCTCAGCAGTGGAATCACCCTTAAATGGGCTACTCTCCACCCAAGTGCATGTAATGCTCCAAAGAAAACACACATTCGGGCAAATGTACGATCCTACTTTAATGCCCACCGAACAACTCATACCCCTAGCGCTTTGCAAGCAGGACACTATTTTCAACAAAGATATTTGCTTTACTATATCACCTCCATAAATGAAGATCCATCCATGTTATATTTAGTGACTACCCTCCGAGATATATCAATCAGCCGACTCGACGATTGATATTTTGTATGGACTACCCTCCGATATAAGTAATGGACTCGACCGATATTTATTATTATTAGTCAACCTCGAACCACTCTCTCTAATGAACCATCTCATGCACTCACTTATCGCTCTAGTGGTGCCCCCGTGCATATGGAATGCATGATGCCAATTCCATATAATTATATAACACATGCAAATATATAATCATGAATATATTCACAATTTAAATCACACAAACATGTCATGTAATTTCACACCATTACACCAAAAAAATTAGTCCTCACTTGGGCTAATTATCAAACATGAGTAATTCAACTTGGAATTACTCAACCAAACACATTATTTCACAAAATATTTATGAACATCATTCCTATGAACATGAAACCTCGTTACTGCTCCCAAATCACCAATCATCGGTTCACTTTGTGAACCCGAATTTCACGGCCATTTCCGGCCCTATGCACATCACAACACAATCCATGGCATAAATTACACAATTATCCACCCAAACAGTCCGTGAGCAGTCACAGACTATAAATTTGGGTTCCATAAATTCAAACAATTCGGTCCCAAGTTTTGGGATCGATCAAACGGTCATTCAAGGCCTCAATCCAACCGAAACATTATAAAACACTTAAATAAAGTGTAAAACCCAAGTAGGATAAATCCCATACCTCTCGGAGTTTGACGAAACTCCCTAAAACCGGAGTCCACGCGTAGGCCTTTTCGCGTAGAGCAGCTTTCCTTCTTGGCCCGAAGGATTTTGACGGTCGAATTTGCTAGAAATCTAGAGAGAAGTTGCTTACTCTCTCTCTAAAACTCAAAACTCCACTTACTGCATCTCTTTTTCTGGTTTCCCATGTTTTGGTCTCAATCTCTCATTTGCAGGAGACTACACTATGCATGTTTTGTCTTATTATCATTGCAGCCAATTTCATAATGCCATCTATGTCCCTGCTTGATTTTTTTGACATTCGCACTATCTCTCACCCTTCCGTTCGATTTCCTCATTTCTCTACTCATACAACATGTGCCACATGGGTACATGTTATATGTGACTTTCGTCACGTCACATGTCATTTTACGACACCCGATACGCGATGCCTAAAAACGTGTCAATCCGACAAATCGACCCGACGTGCTAGCTAGATTGCGAGATCTATTCCAACGATGAAACTGCTTCATCATCCGAGATCTAGAGAATAAATTTCGTATTTTTACTAAAATTACTATTTTGCCCTTTTTGAGAAAATTGGATTTTCTCGGGGTTTCACATTCTTCCCTCCTTAAAAAGAATTTCATCCCGAAATTTCATACACATACGCATCCAACCACGTGCATATGTAACCTCACTCAACTCCAAGACCGTGTCGGGTATGATAACCCGGCTAAGGTCCCAATTACTGACAACCCGATGGCTGTCAACTCATACATGTCAAGAATGACATTAACAACCAATACGTCTACCACCCTAAGGTCCACCACGCTTCCGCTGCGCAACTCTAATCTCTAGAAAAATCAAATCTCTCCCTACATCCTAGGGAAGAATTTTCCATCATATTCCTATTTTCTAAAGGCCTCAAACCTTTATGCCCAAACCTATCACACAAGATGCATTAATGAATGAACATGATGCATCCAATTCAAACGCCTACCTAGTCAATAATTGCAAGAGAAACGCACTAGCGTTCATTTCATTATCCAAATCCCTAAGGTATGCCTCCTAACCTTAGCATTTACCCTTTTCCATACGCATTACACCATGCATATAATTTCCTTATCCATCACAACTGTATATGTCATTTACCTAATTTGAAATACAAAATCACGTAATAAAAACATAACACACTACGATCTCAAAGGATGTAAATGCAGCCCGAGATACTATTCATACATGTAATCGCAGTATATTTCAAGTCCCTGCATTCATAAGCAATGCAAGACCATTTATCCAATATATTAAATCATATGTATCAACAAAAATTTTATTTTTAAAAATTTCGATTTTATTTTTTTAATTTGTCTCTCATTTTATTTTATTTTATTTTTCAAAAAAAAATTTTTTTTTTTTCAAAATTCACTGCTCACGCTGACCGTTAATCGACATCGTTCATCGATAATATTCATCGACACTGCTCATCGACATTATTCACAGACATCAGAGACGACCTAAGTTGCAATACAATCCTCAGCCCCAAGTCCCTTCTTAGCCACAATACACCATGTATATTGCAATACAAAAAAAAAAAAAAAAACACTCCTTTCAAGCCTCAAGTCACAATACAGACAGAATACAATTTCCACCAGACACCTCTATATCGCAGAATACAATTTTCCAATTAACAAATACCTCGGTATATTGCAATACACCTGCGTCCTCAACAATCTGGTCAACAGTTTCTATCGCAATACAATTCTCCACTACTCAACCCTTGCTCTTGTCACAATACAACTCAGATAGAATACTATTTCAAAGAACCAACCTACTAAGTTGCACATACCCATGTCTTGCAATACACCCTTAATAAATTTCACCTACAATACACTTTTGTATTGTGACACAACATTTCCTGTGCTAAAGCCACCTTCCAAAGAATACAATAGTCAGATTAAGCGATACAATTTTCAACAGCCACTCAAGCCTTTCCCACTTGTAATATTAATCGATTGTATTAAAAATACAAAACCCTCTTTTGTAATACACCAAGTAACAGCCCATTCCAAATTTCGCACCAAATTCTTTTTTTTTCGCTTTTTCATCTCTTTTTTTTTCATTTATTTCAAATTAATGGAAATGCCTAAAAAAATACATATATACATTTTTTTTTTCACACATGCTATTGGAAAAATACCCAAAAACATAAGTATACATTTTTTTTTCACATTTTTTGCTACTGGAGACAAAAAAAATTACTTAAATGTTTTTTTTTTTTCATTATTCTCAAGTACATCAAATAAACTTAGTAAAGTTTATTTATTTGATTTTTTTTTTCCAATTGCACACCTATATCCTGGAACATCCAAAACCTTCATCCAAAAAATTTCAACACCTCGTCTAACACTAACAAAATAAAATTATTAAAATTTTATTTCATTATCCAAAACCCAACAAATTTAATAAATTTCTATTTCTTATTTTCTTCTTCCGCTTACTCACTCGTAACACTCCAAGATATTTTCTAACACATCACTGTAAAGCAACCACTACACACATAAACAATCTCAACACATAAAAACCATGTTATGCACATTTTTCACACAACCATGCATCGAATCACACAAAACACACCAAACACATGCATGTAGTGTCCTAATTTTGTCCCGTGATTTCCTAGGTAATCTCATACCTAAACTTAACATCGAACCACACCTAGTGGTGATGTTCTTACACCAAAGACTATGGCCTAAGCCCAAGTTCCTCAATCCCTAGGTTTTCACATACCTAAGTTTCACATTCTAAGACCCGTGGCCTAGACCCAAGTCCCTCAAGCCCTAGGTAATCGTATACCTAACTTATCAACACTAAGCTCTAGGTATTTATAAACCTAGGCTCTGATACAAGGACGTAGCCGGCATCGTGACTAAACTTATGACTACACCCACCGATCCCCAAGGTAATCGCTTACCTTAGCTTTGATACCAAGTCAGAACGCCCCCAAATCCCGGGTCCGTTGACTACCGTCAACCCGCTGAATCACTGCGGAATGCCCAGACTCGACATTACTTAAAATCAAGCGTAGCTCTTTGAATGAAGCTCAACCGATACATAATACGTAACATAACCCGGTCCCAACAACTAAGCCATAACAACTATGAGTAAACGACCACTTGGGCCCACAAACTACTCATCCTAATAATTCCCAACTATATACAGTTTCAAGAGTTAAGAAATTATTTTATACAAACATATATTAAAAATGAAAAACATTATAATACATGTGTACATAATAAAACCAAAGCCATAACCCGCTTCTTCTCAAACTCACTCTAGACGAGCCATCTCCTCGCACGCTCCCCGCACCGAAAAATGACATCCCTCGACAGGTGAGTTTAATGCTCGGGCAGGAATCACCCTAAACGGGCTACTCTCCACCTAAGTGTATATGCAATGCTCCAAGAAAAACACACACCAAGAATGACGATCCTATCAATGTCTACCCGAACAACTCATACCCCGAGTCCTTCACTCACTTCACACTCTGCCTGCCACATGAGAAACATTATTTTCAACAAAGATATTTGTTTTATTTGTGACTACCCTCCGATATAAGTAGTGGACCGACCATGTTATATTTAGTAGACTACCCTTCCGAGATATATCAATCATCGACTCCAACGATTGATATTTTATATGACTACCCTCCGATATAAGTGCAATGACCGACCGAATATTTATTATTATGAATCCTCCGAAACTCACTTCAATGAACCATCTCATGCACTCACTTATCGCCTAGGTGCCCCCATGCATACGGAATGCATGATGTCAAATTGAACATAATTATATAACACAAGCAAATATATAATCATGAATATATTCACATAATTTAAATCACACAAACATGTCATGTAATTTATAATTATCACACCAAAATTAGCTCACTGGGGCTAATTATCAAACACGAGCAATTCAACTGAATTACTCAACCAAACACATTATTTCACAAAATATTTTATGAACACTATTCCTATGAACAAAGGAAACCCCTGCCAATGCTCGCAAATCTAATCATCAAGTTCACAGAATCAAATTTCACACTACTTACCCTATGCACACTACAAACATAACTGATGGTATAAATTTACACACCTAGTTTACCTGAACAACAGATAAACATCAGAATTAATCAATTCAAACAATTCGTCCCAAGTTTCCTGGGACCGATCAAACTACTGCTCGCGCCCTCAATCCAACCAAAACATTATAAAACACTTAAATAAAGTGTAAAACCTAAGTAGGATAAATCCCCTACCTCTCGGAGTTTGACGAAACTCCCTAAAACCGGAGTCCACGCGTAGGGCCTTCCACAGAGCAAATCTTTTCCTTCGCCCGAAGGATTTTCGACGGCTGAGATTGCTATAAATCTAGAGAGTAAGTTGCTTACTCTCTCTCTAAACTCAAAACTCCACTTTCTATCGTGATCTCTTTTTCTCGGTTTCCCACGTTTTGGTGGTGGAGACGGCACTATGCATGTTTTGTCTTATTATCATTTAAAACAATTTCCATAATGCCATCTATGTCCCCAAGCTTGGATTTTTTGACATTTGGCACTATCTCGGCCTTCCATTTCGATCATTTCTCTGCTCATACAACATGTGCCATATGGGTACATGTTATATGTGACTTTCGTCACGTCACATGTCATTTTACGACACTCGATACGCAATGTCTCGAAAAACATGCCAACTCCGACGCCTCTGACTCGACGAGCCATAGATTTTCCTCATGAGACGACATAACTATGGAAACTAAGCCACATCCGAGATTCAGAGAATACCTCGATTTTTACCGAAATTACGATTTTGCCCTTTTTGGGAAAATTGGATTTTCTCGGGGTTTCACAAGGTGAAATCATTTTCAGGGTATTATGTTAATGGATATAAGTTCCACACAAAGGAACGTGGTTCAAATAGTAGAGTAATAAAAAGTGGAGTGTGCATAAAAGGTTTTAGCCATAGTGTAAATGAGCTAGAGTACTATGGTCAATTGCAAGAAATTTTGGAGTTAGAGTACCCTGCTCTACCAATAAAGAGAATTATACTATTCAAGTGTTCATATTCATCCAATCTTGACCGTGGTACAAGAATTCACCCACGCACAAACTTCAGAGATGTCAGAAGAGTGGAAGAGTATTCAATAAATATGAACCATTTATTCTGTCGTAAGTCAAGTGTATTTTGCATCTTATCCTAGTTTGAAGATAAATGTGAATGATTGGTTAGCTGTTTGCAAAATAAAAGCAAGGGGAATTGTGGAGGTACCAAAGTCAAATGCATGTCTACCTTCTTATATGATGGCATTTCAAGAGGATGTTAGCGATCAACATGGAATTGATGCGACACTAGATGACAGACATCAATCTCTAAACGATGAAAATGGTTCATTTGTTTACATGGATAATATTGAAATTGAGAAAAATGCTGAATTGGTCTTGCAAATTGAAGATGGTGAAGACATCGATGTAAAACAAGAATTTGATGATGATGATGAAGACACCGATGTAGAGCAAGAATTTGATGATGATGATGATGATGAAGATAGTGAGGGAGACAAAGAATTTGATGATGATTACGATGACTAAATAATTAGATTCATATTTTGTTGTAATTTTTCAAACAATATATATGTAATTTACTATTTAATGTTATAATTAATGTAAAACTGTGTTAATATTTTTTACTTAAATTTTAAGTATATTCACCATATATTTTTATAGGCTATGAGCAAGATACCACCACTTCGGGTGCACATGGTGAGGATGTCCTCACCCCACCACCGCTATCTCCAAAGCACGTATTATAGCTATAGCTTCTTCGCAGCATCACCATCGATGGAACAAGTGTTAATTATTGATTAGAGTTGAAGCAAATAAGAATAATTTTTCTATATAATTTTATCTTATGTATTATTGTTGGTGTTTCATAGTGTGTATGACATTGTTGTTTTCAAGTTTGTGTGTTTATGATATTTGTAATGGCCATATGATTGGTTCTCCCATTTATTTTTATGTTTAACATTACTTTTTCGTGTTGGTTCCGTAGGTAGCCCTTTATTTCTCCAGTCAAGCAAGATCTACTTACATGCTTGGAAAAAATTTGTAAGACAAGAAGCAATCAAGGTATAGTAGGAAGCATCTCTCAAGAGATAAAGACTTTTATTGGGAGGGAGTTTAAGGTTAAAATATTTAGTGAATTTTTGTGTGAATAAAAATAAATTTAATAAGGATTTCATAATTATTAATTTCTATTGTTATATTTGACAAATAAAAATATTCTTATTTCATTTTTTATAATTATTTTGTATTGCAGAAGAGGTACACTTGGGACCCAATGGATGAAGAGGCTATTAAGAGCTGTTGGTGGCAAAATGTTAAAACGCAGTACACCAAACATGTCCACATTTGGAGGCATTCTAAGAATGGAAATCCTGGTTATGTGACCCAAGAAATTTGGGATAATTGGCAACAACATTGGAACACTGCAGAATGGAAAGAGAGAGCTTAGAAATCTAAACAGACTCGTCTAAGTGAGACTGGTGGTCCCGTACCAAATACCGACTAAGCATACATGTGGATCTCGATCTATGGTGGAACATTCTTTTAAAAATGGTAAATTATTAATTATTTAGTGCTCTAATTTTTTAGTTTTTAGGATTTTTTTCAATTTAAACTAGAACATGTAATTACTAACTTATTGTGCTTGAAGACCGAAGAGTTGCACCCGTCGGCCCAATAGTCGGGTGAGTTATTCAAGAAAGTGCACATGAAAAAAGATGAATATCGGTATTTTTCAAGTCAAAGCAAAGTGAATGTAGGTTCATCTTTTATTATTTAGTAATTTTAAAGTTATTTAATAATTGTTAAATCATAAATTTTAATAATAACTTGAACAATTTTTTTAATTTAGGGATCGCGGCGAAGGAGTTGGTGTCTTCATGCCTCACTTTTAGATGATGGTTCACAACCTCCACAAGTTGAGATAGACACTCTTTATTTTGAGGCTGCAGGTGGAGAGAAAATGAGACGTGTATATGGTCTTGGCTTACGGGTTGCATCTATCTATCCTTCCTCCTATCAGAGTACCGGGAGGTCACACTCCATCAAAGATCTACGCCGAGAGGACAAAGTGCCAGAGTCAAGTAGATAAGAAAGCAGAGATGGATAGAGCAATTGCTGAGTTAACTGCTGAAAGAGAGAGTTTTCATGAGATGCAAGAGCAGATGAGGCATTTCATGGAGCATATGCAATCTAGTCAACAATTTAATGGATCAGGATCTTCTGCATTTTAAGCTTGGTGATGACTTCTTTAATGTTGGATGTGTAAAACATAAATGTTTATTATTAGTTATGCTTCATTTATATAACTTTTATTTTTATTTTTTATGTATACTGTTTAATGTTTTAGCATATGAAATATTTTAATTATTGAATTCCTTAATTTTCTTCTAATTTTATTAAAATGTATCAAAAATATATTCTAATTAAAAAATAACATTTAATTTATAAAAATTATATAAAATATAATATGACAAAATAATAGTGACTTAATAGTCAAAACGTTAGTGACGTATTTCTTTTTGTTACTAACTGGCTACAAAAATTGTAAAAGATTTATATCATTTGTCTTGGTCATAATATGACGGATTTTTGTCATTTAACGTCATAATTTTGTGACGGATTATCACTATCTTTTTTTCACAATTTTGTGATGGATTCAGCCACTATTCAAGCCACAATTTTGTGATGGAAATAACTTCCCATAATGCAAATTTTGTGACGAAAACTATTTCCGTCACAAAATTGTGACAGATTATAGTCACAAATCCGTCACAATTTTGTGACAGATTTGTGACTGTAATTTATACCATCACAAAATTGTGACGGAATAGTGATAAAAATCTATCACAAAATTGTGACAGAATAGTAACAAAAATCCGTCACAAAATTGTGATGGAATAGTGACAAAAATCCGTCACAATTTTGTGACAAAAACACCTTCCATTACCACTGAATTTTTTTGTGACGAAAACTATTTTCGTCACAATTTTTTGACGGATTTTCATCAAAACTGGCTACAAATTTCAGGACTGAATTTTTTCCGTCACAAAATTTAGTGACTAATTAATATTAGACGACGAAAATTCGCCACACAAATCATTACTAAACATGATTTGTGACATAATTGTGATGGAAATTTTCGTCACTATTTTGGTTTTTTCTTGTAGTGCGTTGGGGTGGGGATGAGAGAGAAGATATAGGAGAAAGAAGAGAAAACATAATAGAGAAGGAGGTGATCCAAGAGAAAGGAGAGAGAGAAGATGAGAGGCATTTTTGGCTTAAAAGTGGCTTTATTGTTCCACGGCATGTTTACTTTATTTTTATGTTTTTATTACATGTTTTAAATATATGAGAAACCAAATTTCTATTTTCCTTATTATGGTTCGTTCATTGCATTTAAACACAATGCCCTTTGATTCTTTTTGTTAATTTTGATGTTCTCCCATAAAGGATAGAAATGTAACCTCTTTTATTATCGTGGATTTTTTTGGTCTTTCCTTCTAGAGGTTTCCCTCATAATTTAGAGGGCATAAAAATTCCCTTGAAATTTTTGGAAAAAAAATTGCTTATATTGAGAATTGAGCTCATGATCTTCAAGTTTGAGATAAATTGTCTAAGCATGGTATCACAATGATCCCCTAAAAATAAGAAAAAGTATGTATCAAGCTACTAATTTCAAAATAATTGTATATGCATCATCAAGAATTGAACTTACATGGTTCAGGCTACCCCATAAAAAATAATTGTGATTATGCACATAGAAAGTACACAAGCAAAAGTAAAAATCGAAAATACCCTTCATTAATCAAGCTAGAATTTAAAAAGAAAAAAAAAAACAGTTTGGCTCTTCTCCTTCATCCCTTCTCGCTGTGTGAAGATTCCGTTGGTGGTTGTGTTTCCGACAAGAATTTTATTCCCTCTGTCAACAAGTAGCTGTCGGTCTGAATATCCCACTTCCATTCATTTGGGATCTCTTTAAACCCTAACTAAGCGTAAACGGCTTAATCTTTCCAAAACCCATTTCAATCTCTTTAGGTTGTTCTTCCTTGTATTGCGAATTAAAGGTTAGATGATTAGTGTTGTTATTTGTGTTTATGATTAAGTCCGTGGACTCATTTTGATTTTCCTTTTTGTTTTGATCTCATTTGGTGAAGTTTCAGCATATGTACTACAATAACAGTGAATATATTTTTGTAACTAGTGAATGTACTACCATAACATGTTTCTCTAAAAACCTCACCATTTAAGCTTGTATATTTGTTAATTGTTGTTTGGATGGTAAATGTCTAGTATGATTGAAATAGCCCAAAATTTAACCATTACCATAAGTAGTTAATATATTACTATAACTAGTCAATGTACTACTATAACTTGTCAATGTACTATAAAGTGAATGTACTATCATAACACCTACATCCAAAAACCTTACCATTTAATCATATAGTTTGATTGTTAATTAACGTCAGGCTAGTAAATGCTTAGCATTGTAGGACTAAAATAGCCCATATATAAAAAAAAAATAACAATTTTAGACTCTGATTTGTTATTTTGCATGTTATGTATTGCTAATCATTATTACATGTCCTTTCAGGTAAGTAAAATGACAACCTATTACGTGATCTTTGTTGTTGGCTATTGTGGAGGAAAACATTCTTGAATTTCTTGTGAAGCAAAATCAGAAGACACGATGCAAAATGTGCATCCTTTTGAACTATGTGAATTGAATGGCCTTGACCCCACCTTCCGGTGGCGGGCGTGCAGGCCACTCCGCAATCGGTAGTTGCCTCTAACATTTAGAAACTCTGTGAAACGGCCGTCTATTGTACCTTCAAAACCTCCTATAAAATTTTCTTTTCTAAACTTATGATTTTATAAAATTTTGGCAGCACCTTTAATTGCATACTGGACATGTCCCAAATCCTGTATACATCCAGTTTACTATATCAAAATATAGCCTTGACACAACACATTCTCTGAAACTACTCTATGTACATACATATGCTCAATTATACAAGTTCAAAGTATTTCCTTACACAATATTCTTAATTACAGCACTGATATAAATGTCAGGAGAATCTAATCTGCTCCATCGTCCGGAGTGTCTATGTACTGGAAAATAGTTTTTAAAATACAAAATAATGAGCTAAACGAGCTCAGTGAATTATGTCTTTATAAAATGTTTTGTTTTTTGGAAAACATCTCAAAACTGTAAAACTCTCTTTTACAAGATATTTTCGAAGCCTTACTTGCTTACTTTAAAGTTTCTAAAACTTTACATGCCCTTGCTTTTAAGTTTCTAAAACTTTCTTTGCACCTTGCTTGCTTTGCTTTTCTTTAAGCTTATAAAACTCTTATTGTTTGCTTGCTTAGGATTTATGAGCTTCTCAAATTTCTTTACTTACTTTCTTTATCTTGTTTGAAAAGTTTCTTAAAACATTTCACAAACCTTTTGCTTTAAAAGTTTCTCAAAACTTTTTCATAAAAGCAGAACTGGGCTCAACCGCATTCTTTGAAAATAAAAGCGGAACTGGGCTCGACCGTTTGCTTTAAAACTCTCGGAGCGGGCGGCAAGACGATGGTTGATTTTTTCAAGCGTATATTATGCTCATAAAACATCAACACTTTGAGCTTTGTTACACCTTCTTTGTACCACTAGTGAACCTGGAGGCCTGGCGGCCAGGTGCGGTGAAAGGACCTGGAGTCGCGTCCCTTCCGTGAATATGGTGGAATTGACTGGAGTCGCCATCACCATAATTTAGTTAGAGCTTCATGTAATATATCTTTCACCCATCGTCATACGGTCTCCTTTAAATGCATGATGTATGTCTGGTTCTTGAAATAGAGACCATTCACAATCGTCTGAGATCTAGCACCACCGGGTGCCGTATGGAATACCTACGACCGGTTTCTTGCGCCCAGAACTAGGGAAGGCTGTTTTCACAAGCATTCTTGCTTGCTCTTTGAAAAATGGTTTACAATTTAAAACCATTTGCCCTTTTAACGAAAAAATGGTTTAATTATTCAAAACCATTTACTTATTTGCCTTGAAAGATGGTTTACAATTTAGAAACCATTTACTTGCTTTTTAAAATGGTTTTAACTCAAAACCATTTGCTTTCTTGCTTGAAAAATGGTTTAATTATTCAAAACCATTTACTTACTTTTCAAAATTGGTTTAACTCAAAACCATTTGCTTGATTTCTAATTCATTGCTTGCTTCTTGAAAATGGTTTGAACTCAAAACCATGAAATACCAGTGCAAAACAGTTTATAATAATAATAATAATAATACACTAGTATTTGGAAAATGAGTTTAGAACACTCGCATAACAACTGCCCAAAGAAACGGCAGCGATTCAACAGGCTCCCATGCTTTGCTTTTAGCCACACACTCGATGTATTATTAGATCTGTCAGCCTGACAAGCAATTTGCACACTTTGTGCTACATTAAAATTACAAAAACTCTTGGGCCCAAATGTCATTCAAGGCATGTAGCTAGATTCTAGACTAAATGGACTTTCATATAGTCTAAAACACCAGCATTTTACGAAAGTGCATTCGAAGACTGTTTGAATAAAATCCTGAAATTTTAACCAAAGCGTCGAAAAGCAGTCAAATTCAGCGGTTAATAGAAAATAGTCCCTGAAATTTCTAAAATTTCCTAAATTCTAAACTCAGCTTCAAAATTTTGGAATTGAATTTATGGCCCTACAGAATATTCAAGCCATTATATAGCCTTTAGGCTCGAAATAATACAATGGAAAATTTCCCACCTCTTCAGAAGTTTGACAAAAGCAATTTTGGTGTCCACGCGTAGCTCTCGTCGCGTGATAGAGTAACTAAACTTTAGTGAAAAATTCGACCCGCTAGAATATTTATAGATCTGAGAAAAACTAAAAATTTGGGTTTTTCGCATATTTTAATTACCACGTGAAATCTTGTGTTTTAGTGCTCGCGTAGCCCTCGTCGCGTAGAGCACTTTTCGTGTTTATCTCGACGAAATCCGACGGTTAGAAACTCGGGAATCTGAGAAAGAAAACTAAAAGAATAAAAATAACAAAAACTCTCTGCACCTGGACGCTCTCTGCCGTCCGTCCATACACCCATTTGACTTTTAATGTTTTAAATTATCTTTTTTTTTTTTAATTCTTTATGTGGGACCCACATGTCCCTTTTCTTGCTATGAGTCCGTTTATTTTTGAAACAATTTATTTTGTCAGTTTCAATTTATTTATCCTAAATAGATATTCTTTATATACTTGCCATTTTCGAATTTTTTCAAAATCCGTTTTCGAGTTTCACTCTTTGTCAGTCGCCTAAAAATTACGTAAAATATTATGCGTCTCCGAGAGTGTAAAACTTTTCTGGAGTCCCTTTAGATTTGTGAGACGAATAACATTTCCAGTCTAGTTTCGTCATCAGAGATACAGAAATTTTGAGACTTCTCACGAAAAATTACGGCAATTCATTATTATTATTTATATTTAAACTTTCATTAATTATACTTTCCCTTTCAAACTTTCGCCAATTGCAAATCCAACTTTTGAAATTCCTACTATGGCCCGTCTACAACTTAATTATGCCTTACATATCCCTTTTACTAAATGACAATTGTACCCTTGTTTTTAAAGTACCAAATTAGGGTTCAAAAAATTATAATTTCTAATTTCATCACCAAAATACTCTGATGTGACACTTAGTACTCTTATACACCCCTCTGATCATGTCTTGTACACTCTCCCGGGACGGGGTGTTACAAAATCCTCCCCCCTTAGAACATTTAGTCCTCGAAATGGAATAAACTAAACTCAAAGAAAGAAACAAAATACCTCATCAGGAAGATAAGTGAGAATGCGTGGCGCATGCGGCCTCACAGCTCCCAATTTGCCTCCTCTCATGATTCTTCCATAAGACTTTAACTAATGGAATCACTTTGCTTCTCAACACCTGTTCCTTACGATCTACAATCTGCAGGTGTCTCTTCATAGTCAATTCTCCTTTAAGCTACTGATATTTTGCTCTCTCGATACATGTGAGGTTAGGGATATATTTCCTCGACATCGATACATGGAATGTATCATGAATCCTTGATAGTGCAGGGTAACTTCAACTTGTAAGCTACGGCCCCACCTTGCTCCACAATCTCATAGGTCAGTATACCTCGGACTAAGCTTGCCTCGTTTCCCAAATCTCAGCACACCTTTCCAAGGTGAAATCTTTAAAAGACTTGGTCACTATCTCGGCGCAAGTCTACGACGGTTGTCGCGCCTTTTCTGTCTATCTCTTGCTATCTTCAAGTTATCACGGAGCAACTTTCACTTTCTACGAAGTGATCTGTACTAATTCGGGACTGCTAGTCTTCTCTTACCAACCTCATCCCGGCCGCAGTGGGTTCTCGTTTCCTACCATACAATGCCTCGAATGGAATTTATATCTATGCGGCAGTAAGCTGTTGGCCAGGCAAGCTCCATTAGTGCTAAGTGAATCGACTTCCTTTGAATTCCATCACATAAGCTCGGCCATATCCTCTAGCGTCCCGGAATAGTCCTCTCTGATGACCATCCAGTCGAGGATGGAAATCTTTGTCTTGAGAAATGTGGCCCCGAGTACTAAAAATTTGTTTGCCAACTGGAAGCGAAACACGGATGTGAACCTGGGTTCTCGATCTAAAACTATCGAAGCTGGAACCCCCTGAAGTCTCACTATCTCGTCCACATACAATTGGGCCAACTTTTCAGTGAATCCCTCAACATTAGTGGTAGAAAATGCGTGATTTCGTGTCCAGTCAACTATTACCCATGTCGCATCATGTTACTCTGAGTCAGTGAGAGGCACGCCCCTGAAATCCATAGTAATCTCCCATTTCCACTTTGGAATGAGAGTAAGCGTATCTTCCTGTGGGCCTCACGATGCTTTGCCTTCACCCACTGCTAACGGGTTGACACCAAACGAAACTTCCTTCTCTTTCTTCATCCCGTTCCACCGGTAATGTTTCTTTCAAAGTCCGTACATTTTGAGCACTACTGGATGCATAGCATACATGAGATGAATGTGCTTTCCATAATGTCTCTTTCGGTTCGCCATATTCTTTACACATTCTACGCCTTTCACTATCATGCCATCATCTCTAATTTGAAACTCTGCTTTCTTTCCTTTTTCTATCTCTTCCTTAAGCAATCATCGTGGATCCTGCGACGCCTGCTTTAGAATCGATCCCTTGGGAAGTCCCAGCATGAACGTGGCTAATAAGGCTCCTGAATCGACCTCCAATATCACTAAAGCTCTTAGATCCACCAATAGTGGAAGATAACCTGATCTCATGGCCAGAGACAGAACTCTCGGTCGCTACTCTCGGGGCATGCGCTACGACGGTAGCTTTCTTTGGATGGTGCTCGATGAGTACGAGTCGTAGTCTTTAATCGACTGAGCCGTCTTCTTTGCCCCTCGGGTTTAACTCTTTTTGGGTGAAAATATATTGAAGACTATGATCTTGTAAGATCCTACAAGGAACACCATATAAGTAATGTCTCCATATCTTGAAGCGAGCAATTGCTGTGACTGAAGTCATGTGTAGGGTAATTCTCCTCATGCTTCTTGGTGTCTAGGCGTATACGATCACCTATCATTACGCATGGCTCTGACAAGGCCTTGCTGGAAGCATCACTATAAACCACAAATCCATCTTTCCTGGCTGGGTAAAGCTAGAGCGAAATTTGAAGTCTGATCTACTCTTGACTCCTCGAAACTCTTCGCGAGGCATCTACCCGATCATATTTAACATCTTTCATATCGAAGCAGTCGATTAGGGTTGCTATCTTGGAGAACCCTAAACAAACTTCTGTAATACCACAACTAAACCAAGGAAGCTCTTAACCTCGACACATTCTTTAGTGGTTTCTAATTTACTGCCTTTATTTACGAGGATCTGCTCACCCCCTACGGTGAAAAATCACATGACTAAGATACCGCCTTGTCGAGCAAGCCGACACTTGCTCGACTTGGCATCTGTTGTCGCTCCCTTAGAGATTCTGCGACCACAATCCTCAGGTCTTTCGGAATGTTCCTCGAACTACACAGATACATTAGGATATCATCAATAAAAACTATGCGAACTATCCAAATCTTAATTTGGAATACTCGGTTCATCAAATCCATACTTCTTCGGAGCATTAGTGAGCCAAATGGCATTACGAAAACTCATAATGCGTAGCATATCTGAATCTGATCTTAGGAACATCACTCTCCTGCACTCTCATCTGATGATACCCCGACCTCAAGTCTATCTTGGAGTATACTCGAGATCCTTGGAGTTGATCGAATAACTCATCGATCCTAGGGAGTGGATACTGATTGCGGATGGTAACTGTTCATTTGCACCGCCAATCTATACACGTATGGCTCCGTCTTTCTTTTCCTGAAAGGCTGGAGCTCCCCATGGGGATATGCTCGGTCAGATGAATCCTGCTAACAATTCTTCTAGCGAGCCTTAAGCTGCCTCGACTCTACGGGGCAAATCCCCATGGGAGGAATGGAAATGGGCTCAGTCCCTGGGATCAAATCAATGGTGAACTCCACCTCTCTTTCTGGAGGAAATCCTGTAATATCATTTGGGAATACATATGGGAACTCTCTAACAACTAGAATCTCATCCACTAGAATCCCCTCCTTCCCTGTCTCCACCACATAAGCTAGATAACCCTGACAACCCTTACGCAGCATTCTTTGCGCTGCCATGGCGGAGATCATATTGGAAGATAATTGTCTACTTATTCCTCTGAACTTTACCTCCGATTCCCTTTGGCCTGTGAAACTGCTTCCTTTATAACAATCGATGTGATACATGGAGAACGACGATCATCACCAGAGAACCTCATCGAAGTCCCTCGTATCTAAAGCTACAGATCCATTTGGGAACTCACGTCCCTCAATCGAACTCTACTATCTCGACTACTCACGTACGCGGTAGGATCTCAGTGGAAGGAAACTCTCATACGACCCTCTAATGGTTGGGTCTACATCACGAAACAATCTAAGAATGGCTTGGGCTGTGAAATGAATCGTAGCTCTAGATTACACTAATGTATAAGCATCGTGATCAAGAATGAAATAATACCGGTGACCACATCTGGGCGCATCCGCATCTTCTTTGGAGTCGCGCGCCTTTTCCCAGCACGGGTGTGGGGCTCACGTACCGTATCCCTTGGGGCCTTTGCCCTACCTACACCACGTACCTGCGCGGGACACCTCCTGTGGAGCTTACGTATGCTCATCTGCGAGAATGCCCGGGGTAGCTAGGTAGCTTCTTGATGTTTACCTGTCGGTGAGGCACTCCTAATGAAATGGCCTTCACGGCCCGCGGTGGAAACACCTATCTTGAATCCTCCCCCGCATTTCTCCATGGTGTCGTTTCTGACATATATGACATACAGGAGGAATACTCTAGGTGCCACTTGCTAACTTAGCTGGGGGCCTCAACGATCCACCCATTAGAGATAGATCCTCGACTGCACCTTAGCTCTCAACCTCTTGCTCATTTGCTTTCTTTCCTCTTGTCTTGTCACGAGCTTTGTTGGGACTGTGCACAGTGCCTCCTCTTCTTTCTTACTTTCTTGTCTTTCGATACATGGTACATGGTGCTAACCCGACTCAGGCTGGCCTACACTAAGTCCCCGAGTCTGTCGAGGGCAGATAAATGCACTGACGATCACGTGGCGCTAGTCACGATAAAACCTTTTGCACTTGAGGACTTCGCTCCAAGCTGAATATAGGGAACCAATCTAACTAATTACGAGAACTTCTTCTCGCCGACGACATGTTCTTTTGATACAATTTGAAGAACTCCTCAATTTTAAATCCTTATGACTACGAGGGGAAAGAATCTGTCGGTGAATTCTTACTTAGAAGTGGTCTATGATATGCCATGGGATGCCTCCTCTCTCTGACATCCCACCAATCCTTAGCCACAATCTTCCATCGAGAAAAATGGAAAACAAGACTCTTTACTCGTAGTGCAGCCAGTAACTCCATAAACCTTATTGACTGGTCTAGCCATAACGGTACCTTACGGATCACCAGCTGGAGTCATATGGCTTGGCGCCCAATTTATGTACTCTTTCTATCGACCTCCGGTTTCTTGATAACCTCTAGAATTGGTGGTGGAGGTTCTTATTCTTGACAATTCATTATAGCTACTCTCCCGAGCAATCGTGCCACGCTCTGCTTAGTAAATATCTGGCACTTGAGCTCCTGCAATTGGCCCAGTGGTCCGACCCCAAACCTCTGTTGGAGGCTGATTCATAGAGGCGGTAGTGGAACCAAACCCGTGCTCATCTCTCACGAATGCGGGACGGCAGGCTTGCATTTGGAATAACTCTCCTAGGACATTCCTCGTCTCTTCACGACAAGTCTTTGTGTTACAAAACTCAAGCTGTTGAATCACTTGTATGTATGTACTTTAAACTTATCATGCGTGGTTGCCAATGCCACTCTGATACCATGTTGCTTGGTATCATCTCTTCTCAGCATCTGGGTCATTGTATACAACATGCTCGATGCCACCTTGCGTAATTTATCGTTTCCCTCAAGTCCTAGGTCGTTTGTATCATTTATACGATACCACCTTGGCCCACACCCTTTAGCCACCGAGTGGCGGCGTCTTGGAAAGCCGCTCTGAAAATCCCAGTGGTTACCTCTATGACTAGAGCTCCTGACCAGTAGTGTGTACTAAAACCTCCTATAAAATTTTTCTTTTCTAAACTTATGATTTTATAAAATTTTGGCAGCATACTTATTTACATATAGGACATGTCCCCGTCACATTATACATCGATTTACTATATCAAAATATGGCCTTGACATACCAACACATTCTCACAAACTCTACATGTACATACATATGCTCCATTATACAAGTTCAAAGTATTTCATACAATATTCTTAATTAAACAAATATAAATGTCGGAGAATCTGTCTGCTCCGGCTCAGGAGTGTCCCATTGCACAAGGAAAATAGTTTTAAAATACAAAATAATGAGCTAAACGAGCTCGATGAGTGTATACTTTATAAAATATTTTGCTTTTACGAAAACATCTCAAACGCAAACTCTCTTTTACAAGATATTTTCAAGCCTTGCCTTACTTTAAAGTTTCTAAAACTGCAGCCTTGCTGCTTTTAAAAGTTTCTAAAACTTTCTTTACTTGTACTTTGCTTTTCTTTAAAAGCTTATAAAACTCTTATTGTTTGCTTGCTTGAAGTTTATAAAACTTCTCAAATTTCTTCTTGCTTTCTTTATCTTGTTTGAAAGTTTCTTAAAACCTACAAACCTTTTGCTTTAAAATTTTCTCAAAACTTTTTCATAAAAGCTATGAGACTGGGCTAATAGCATTCTTTGAAAATAAAGCGGAACTGGGCTCGACGTTTACTTTAAAACTCTCCAGGAAGCCAGTGACCAAGACAATAGTTGATTTTCAAAACTGTATATTATGCTCATAAAACATCAACCCTTTGGGGCTATTTTGCTTCTTGTGCCCTAGTGAACCACGGAGCACAGGCGACCGTCTTGGGTGAAAGGACACAGGTCGCATCACCTTTAGGTGAATATGGTGGAATTGACTTAGATTAGCCATCACCATCGTTTAGTTAAGACTCGTAACCTTATATACTCACATGGTGCGCGGTCTCATTTAAATGCGTGATGTATGTCACCAAGGTTCTTAGACCGGGCGAGCTCTGATGCATGTATGAGATCCTAACACCACCGTGCCGTCTGAGAATACTATCTGACTAGGTTTTCTTGCTTAGAAGCCCAGGAAGGCCTGTTTCTAAACATTCTTTAACTTGCTTACTTGCTCTTTGAAAAATGGTTTTACAATTTAAAACCATTTGCTTTACTAACAGAAAAATGGTTTAATTATTCAAAACCATTTACTTACTGCTAGCAGAAAGATAGTTTACAATTTAGAAACCATTTACTTACTTTTTAAAAATGGTTTAACTCAAAACCTGTTGCTCTTAGCAAAATGGTTTAATTATTCAAAACCATTTACTTACTTTTCAAAATTGGTTTAACTCAAAACCATTTGCTTGATTTCTAATTCATTGCTTGCTTCTTGAAAATGGTTTGAACTCAAAACCATGAAATACCCGATTAACGTTTATAATAATAATAATATCACGCTGGTATTTGGAAAATGAGTTTAAATATTCGCCTCTTTCTTTGCTAAACTTGAGCACGAGTTACAAACTTTCCCGCCTTTGCTTTTAAGCACCACACACTTTCGATGTATTAGATCGCGCGTCCAGCCTGACCAAGCAATTTGCACACTTTTGTGCTCTGATTAAAATTTTCGAGGAAAATATGTGGGCCCCAATGCCGTTCGGGCATATGGCTGGGTCCCCAGACTAAAGGGACTTTAAGTATAGTCCCAAGCAATGAAGCATTCCCGAAAGTGCATTCAGTTTGTTTGAATAAAATCTGAAATTTTAACCAAAAATGTCCAAAAACTTGGTCCAGAAATTCAGCCGGATTAATCAGAAAATAGTCCAAAAATTTCATTCCTAAAAATTCCTAAACTCAGCTAAAAAATTTTGGGGTGAATTTATGGCCTCTAAGAATATTGAAGCCATTATATAGCCTTTAGGTTGAGAAATAATACAAGTAAGGAAAATTTCCCACCTCTTCAAGTTTGACAAAAGCCAAGATTTTGGTGTCGCGCGTAAATTTCGTCGCGTGGGAAGTAAACACCCAAACTTTGGTCAGAAAAATTGACAGCTAGAATGACGTAGATCTGAGAAAAACTAAAATTTGGGTTTCGGTATATTTACTGAATTCTCGGTGAAATCCTGTGTTTTTGAGATAACTGCGCGTAGCCATAGTCGTAAACGCTTTTCGTGTTTATCTCGTGAAATCGACCAGGTTAGAAACTGAGATATGAGAAGAAAACTAAAAGAATAAAAATAGCAAAAAACTCTGCCTTTTGGACAGCTGCACTTCGTCCGTCCATACATACATTTGACTTTTAATGTTTAAATTATCTTTTTTTTTTTAATTCTTTATGTGGGACCCACATGTCCCTTTTTCTTATTCTCGGTCAGTTTATTTTAAAAACGATTTATTTTGTGGTTCGATTTTATTTATCTAAATGAGATATTAACATATCTTTGTAGTTTTGAATTTTTCAAAAAATCGTTTAGTTTAATTTCTTTTATCCGTCTTTAAAGTGCGTGGAAATATTAGTGCGTACCGAAATTGGCGGCTTTTACAGGTCAACAGATTCGCGAAGACGAACTTAACGACTCAGTCCGTTTAGTCATCCGAGATCTAGAGAATTTTCGAGACTTCTCTGCGAAGATTCTGACGATTCATTATTATTATTTTACTATTTAAACTCATTAATTATACTTTCACCCCTCAACCATAATTGCAAAATCCAACTTTTGAAATTCCTACTATGGCCCATCTCTAACTTAATTATACCTTACATATCCTTTTCTTAAATGACAATTGTACCCTGTTTTAAGTACCAAATTAGGGTTCAAAATTTATAATTTCCCTATTAATTTAAAATCTCAATCTTCTGATATGACACTTGGTACTCTTATACCTTACACGGTATCGTATGCATCTACGCTCTCTCGGGACGGGGTGTTCTGAACCTTGGATGCAAAGAAAGCATTAGCTAAGTAGGCTTAGAATGAAGGTTTTTTTAAGTTACCCCACCAACTAATGCAAATCCTCTTGATAGGTTCCTGGTGGATGTACATGCTTTTATGTATAACCCTTTCACATAGCTTAACCTTTTTCATTTTCATGGTATAATTTTCTATAAGGTTTTATGTTCTTTCCATTGTTGTTCATCTAGTTAACATCACATTCATATGGTTTTATTTTGTTAATGCTTTTCTGTTATAGAATTGATTCTTGTTTTAACATAATGGCACATACTCGAAAAGAGTTACATTATACATAATTAAAGAGAAAATATAATCATAAAGAAAACAATTTTTTGAACATATGGTTTCATGAAATTTTGTGTGGATCAAATTCTTTATTCCAATTTCATCTTTGGGCAAAATTTAAGTGTAAATCTTTTAAAAAGCGTCTTTCATGTTTTAGTAAAACCTTCGAAAAAATATTTAGAAATAACGGTTGGTTGTTTTCACTTAACTAAATTATTGCTTAAAATTAAATATAAAATTGTTTTTAAGCAAGTTTATACCCTATTTGTGAATAGTCTGAAATTGAATTTTGATGTTGATTTAATCACCTTCTCATCCATAGAAGCCTTAGGAGCCAATTAAAATCCATTCCCCACCATCCACCCATGAATTTATAAGTATGAATAAGGGTATTTGATCTTAGTCAACAAAATTCTCATAGATATTCAATCTTATAAAAATTAAAACTCATTACATCTCACAAAAATAAAATCTTTTGGCTTGGAATCTAAAATGAAGAAAATAGAAAGCAACGCGGCATTAAAAGATTATTTTCACCTCCCATTTTTTCTCTTACAGTCTACTCTTGTTTTTCCTTCCTTCCTTCTCTTCTTCCTCTTCCACCAAAAACACCATTATCAATTGTCAAGATACTGACATCAAAATTACCACCACCAAGATCAAACACTTTTGTCCAAACCATAGGCAATGGTTGTTGTTGTCGGTTCATTGATGATTCTTGCGACATTCAGTCCAGCTATAGCACCTGCATCCTTGGTGTCTTGTCTCTGGGCATCATTGAAGTAAGCTGTAGGTGTAGGAAAAGAAACATAAGCCATCCCACCAAGAAAAATCGGAATTTACTTCATCCATGGAATCAATCTGTTTTACATCCTTAATTGTCTTTCCATTGAAAGCTTCAACTGTCTCCTTCATCTTTGTCACAACCATAGTACATGAACTACTTATGGTAGTACATATGCTAAAAAAGTGTTAAAATTGATTTTAATGGTTAAATTTTGGGCTATTGCAATCATATTATGCATTTTCCATAAAAACATCAATTAACAAGATTAGCGTGAGATTAAATGGTGAGGTTTTTGGATATAGGTGTTATGGTAGTACATTCACTACTTATAGTAGTACATTGATTAGTTATTGTAGTAAATTCACTAGTTATGGTAGTTCATATGCTAAAAATGTGTTAAAATTGATTTTGATGGTTCAAATTTGGGCTATTTCAATCATACTATGCATTTACCAGTCAAACAACACTTCACAAATACATAGTGGGCTTAAATGGTGATGTTTTTAGATAGACTAGGTATGGTAGACACTGATTACTTACAATAGTACATTGACTGTTATGGTAGTACATATGCCGAAATTTCACCAAAATGAGATTAAACAAAAAAAACGAAATCAAAGTGGTCCACAAACCTAATAAAAAACCGCAAATAAAATAGTATTCATTTAAATCGGTGATTATGATTCAGGAAGAACAACCTAAAGAGATCGAATTAGGTTTTGAAATGATTAAGATACTTTCATGTAGTTAGGATTACACAAATGGTGGATGAATGGAAGTAGATATTCAAGGCCGACGGTTACTTGTTAATGGAGGGAAGAATGCTCACCGGAGAACACAACCACCAATGGGATCTTCACATAACAAGAATGAGGGAAGAGAAGGGGAATCGACAAATTGTTTTTTCAAAATTTTAATACTTATTTGGATTAATGGTATTTTGGGTTTACTTTTAGGTGTGTACTTTTTGTAGGGAACCACAATTATTTCTTTTAGAAGGTGAAGTGAACCATGTAAATCAGATTCTTGTTAATGTATGTACATATATTCTTAAATTAATACCCTAATACATACTTTTCCCCTAAAAATATTTGTGACTCGTAAATTTATTTTCTGGATCCGTCATTGGTGGTGGAAAATTAAGGTCAAACTTCCTAAATAATTTTTATTTCTCTCTAATTGTGGAAAGAATTGTACATGTCTTTTAGGTCGTAGCCTTACCCCACAATCGTTTATCTTTTCTGAGTGTGATTTGGCGTTCTACCTTCCGTGCGCTAGTGGATGATCTCTCCTTGGCTCAGTTCGACCTTTTAGTGTGGGTTCTAAGTTGCCTTACTTTGGAGCAGGACTTCAAATGGGTGTTGACCTTGAAGAACATATAGGGGAGTCGACCATCCTGGGAGTTCGTTCCTCGAGGCGTCCGAGAATAAACTTTTCGATACCGGCGATGCAGAAGCGAGGGAATGGGTGCTAAGCAACTTGCTCGTGTGCATCAAGGAAGGGGCCTACGAGGAGATGTTTGAAGAAGACTTGGGTCTTCGATTTCCTATCATGCCCTCGACTAACCCGACGTTGCCTCTGATGAGTTTAAAAATCATCTATGTTTTGAGTTCATTTCACAAGCTATTTTGAACATTTTATATCCATATTCATGTAAAACTCATAACATTTCCTCTAAACATGGTTTTGCAGGATTTTTGATGGAAATCAAGTGATTTAGTAAGAAAATATGCAAAATGTTTCCAAAGAGGTGGCCCCAGATGTCTCCTATTCGTCATTAAGAAGATAAATTTTTATGTATCATTTGGAGCATCAAATGGTTCAAATATACTCATGATTACATTCTACATTCAAAGTTCTTTCCAACGATACCTCACACGCCCAAATCCGAGTTAAAACGAAGAAGTTATGGTCTCGACAAGATGGACAAAGAAAACTATGTTGCGACAGAAAAACTATGTCGCGACAAAGTTTTCTGTTGCAATAGAGAAAACGACCAAGTTTTCTATTGCAACAGAGCAAACTCTATCGTGACAAAGTTTACGATGCGACAAAGAAACTCTACTCCCGCGACGAGTTTTTTCCTATTGCAACATAGAAACTTTGTCACAATAAAAGAAACTTTCTGTCATAGCGAAAAAGCATTACATGACGAGAAAAAAGCTGTGTCGCAACAAAAACGTTGAAAAAAACCAAAAAAAGGCTAAAAATGGATATTTTGGCTTGTTTTCAAGCCCATTTCATCCTAGGACTATAAATACTAATTTCTTAGGTTTTTAGGGCAACAAGAAGGTGGGAGAACACCTCTCATGGGGTTTCTCTCTCTAAACTGCCCATTTTTCTTAGTTTTGCAACATATTTTTATTTTTATTAGATCTTAGAGTAGTTTTAGAGAAGATTTTTATTTCTATTGAAGAGATTTCGGTGTTGTATAACAGAGATTCAGATTTCATTAAAACATATTGAAGCTAAAATCTTGATTTTTTTTCTCTCACTCATTGTCTCTTGATTTCTTTCTTCATTTTCTTACTTTTTGTTTGATTGGTGATGATTGGAGTCGATAATGGAACGTCGCGCCTAGAGGTGGGAATTGGTATTGAACATTCAAATTTGCGATTTCTCGGTTATTTTGTGGGTTTGAAAACTGAATTTATATAATTGGTACTGTTCATATAATTAACTGTTTGAAATATTAGTAGCTTTTACCCCAAAAAAAGCTGTATCTTTGCTCTGACTTTCAGGAGGCCTTTTGAGTGACATAGACATGGAGATTCCTGAGAGTAAAGAGCAGTAGCTTTGGGGTATGTTAGACTAATATTATGGAACTAATGAACTCTAAAAGATTACTTTGATAGATCACTAATTTACTCATGATGTGAGGATTAATTAAGATGATGTATCGGTTGCTCTTTGATCTCACCTCTAAATTGATAGAATGATCTTGTTAGTGTTAGCAATGATTTAATCCAGGAGATAGAAAATTGTATTATTAGATTTAAGGGCGAGATACCCGATTAGATTGGAGAAGGCTTGCATAATCCTGTCTATGGGGGTAAGAATTCTTCGAGTCTAAGAAGTAGTTTGTGAAATGGAAGAAAAACAATCAAATCTTAAAGAGGGGCCAGATTTTACAAGTAACTAATTAGACTCATGTCTGAAGACATGATCTCAAATTAGTGAAATGTATGGTGTATGGAGAAATCAAAAGCTATACTACATTGCTCTTGGACAAATCAACATTGACTCATAAATATTATGCTTTCGAAATGCAAGCTGTTTTTGTAATAATTATCCCGATCATAGTGCATCTCTTCATACCTTTTTTAAATTAAGTAGGTTTTATTTGGTAGATTTTAGGATGGGTTTAAATCGGTATTTATTTTGATTAAATTGATTTTATTCCACATCTGTTGGTGCTAAATAGTGAAGAACCCTTATGTCGGGAGTGATCAAGTCAATTAGAGAAAACCTCCAATCCTCTTGGGTACAATATTCGGACTTTTAGAGTACACTTTGTTACTTGTATGACCCATGCACTTGCGGAAATGGGTTGAGCGTTGGTAATACGTTTCATTTATGTTTTTGAGTACACTTACTTTTGTTTCTAATCAGTTTTTGAGTATTTACCACATTCACTTCCTTGGCCATATTTTCATATATACATCATTTGGTAACAACAAGTTTTTGACGCTGTTGCCGGGGATTAGATAATACTTCTTTGGTAATAGTGTCATAAATTTGTATATGAAAATGGTCGATAAGTTTTGGCGTCGTTAGTCGAGGATTAAATACTCCTTTAGTATGATGTCGTAAATTTGTATATAAAGAAATTGGTCAACGACCTCTAATGCCAGAGGCCAAAGAGGGCGAACTCAGGCACGGTCGTATCTCAACTACGGAGGAGAGTGAGGGAGTCAAACCCCACTAGATGTAATGGTGTCCTAGTGGGCGAGAGATCCTACTATTCCAATCGAGGCTCGGGGATCTCGATCTCACCCCAAGGGCAGGGTGCCCCCAATGGAGCCGCGAAGAGCATGGCCGCAACAAAAGAGGCTACTAGGGCCAAGGGAAAGGGAAAGGTTTGTATTATCATCGAGTCTCCCTTGGATAAGCTGGCGTCCCCACCATCTCTCGAAGGCCTCCTATTCTACCTGTCCATGTATGAGGAGATTCCCTTGGAGGTCCTTAACGAAAGGGCATTCTTCTCCTTGGGATACTTATTTAGTGGGGAGGTGATGTAGAAGGCGCAAGACCTGATGAAGGATGATACTCCTTTCAAAGTTGTTGTTGTTGTCGTAAGTGCCTACTTCATTTTTTTAGTATTATGTTTCTTGCCTTGTTTCGATTTTGCACGTAGATAGGTGTTTTCGGTGTTTATATGGCTAGGTATTGTGTCAACCGACAACACTAGCTTAGTCAATTCTCTGTCATGTGCAAAAGTGCTCGAACATTGTACAACCATGTCCAAGTGGAGTCTTAGGTGCCCTAAGCAGCTAGAGAGGCGATCTGAGTGGTGCTATTTGGTTAAATAGCATTAGTAATTGGGTTGTCGACTAAGAAGATAAGAAGTTTGAGGTCGGCTGGCTGAGACCGGAAAGGTCATGTCCCCAGCTTTGGGCATTCACGGGCGGATGGAGTAAGGATGCTTTTTGCGAGGCTGAGAAGGATAGGGTCGCCAAGGAGCTGCAAGAGACACATAATGCTATGCTGCCTAAGAGGGATTCACTACAGTTCAAGGCAGGGTATTAGCTAGGGTACTCAAAGGCCAAGGAAGAATAAGCGGAAGAACACATGGGAGGTTTGGGTGAAGCATCGATGCCCGACATTCCCGTAGAGGAAGTGTTTGAGTCGAGTCGAGTTGGGGAGGTACGAGGACAAGCTTCTACTGAAGGCGAAGGGGGATTAGGCGCGGTCTCAAAGGGAGTTGCACTTTTGAACCCTCTCATGGGCCCAATTATTTACATTCTGCCAATCCTTTGCCCCTCACCGACATGTCTTGTACCCCTACTACCGGCGGGTTGTGCCTAGGATTGAACACACAATTTTCAAATGAAATGTTCTAATTTTCTTAGTGAATAGATATTCAAATCTTGCTCACTGTTGCTTTCTTTTGGCCCAACAATTTTATGTTTGAATTGGTAAGGGTGAGTCGCCCAAGACATAAGGACATTTGGAACTGACACCCTTAGGTTTGTGGGCATTTGGAGGTGCAAGTTGCTCGAGGCCTAGGCCATTGATGGTTAATTGCGCCAGTAGGTTGGTCTTTAGAGAGAGGCGTAAGCTACCCCGACCCTTAGGGTCCGTCGAGGGAGCGGGATTGCATTAAGCGATGGCCACTGGAGGAAGGAGTTAGCTGCTTTCGAGGCCTTGGGAATTTTGCTTGATTTAGTTGTCTTAAATTTGTGGCCTCTTTAGAGAAGGCGTAAGCTAGGAGCATAGGGCCATTGAGAAATTAGTATCCTTGACCCGAGTGGTCTCTTTGGAGGAAGGTGTGGCTACTCGAGGCCTAGTTACTTAGCTGGCCCGATGGCCTCTTTGGAGTAGAGGCGTGGTACGCCTAAGGCTTAGGGCCCATCGGGGCTAGCGCAGTAAGAATTTCAGTGGCCTCTTCGGAGCGTGGGCGGCCAAGGCATGTAGGGTCATCGAGGCTAAGGCTTGTCTTAGAGCGAGTGGCCTCTTTGGAGACTTACCCAAGGCCTTAGGTCATTGAGGGCAAGCTGCCTTAAGCAAGTGGCCTTTTTGGAGAAGTTCGGTATAAGATCAGGAGAGTTGAAGAGAAGACACGATCTTTATTCAAGCCTCCTATTAACTAGGGCCTATTCTTAACAGACAAAGCAAAAAACGATACTACTAGAAATATTTCTTTAGATAGGCCAAGTTCCAGGGGAAGTATTCGATCTTTCATCGAGTATGTATGTAGCGCCTTTGATCCATCATCGGCCCGGGCATATAAGGGGCCTTCGAGTAGTGTAAAACTCATCTATGTTTTGAAGTTCATTTCACATGCTATTTTGAGGCATTTATATCCATATTCATATAAAACTCATAACATTTTCCTCAATTGGTTTGTAGTTATTGATGAAAAAGAAGTGATTTGGCCAATAGGCGATATATATACAAAGAAGAGTCAATAGGGTGTCTCACAGCGTATCAGAAAGATGAATTTTACATGCCATATGGAACATCAAATTGTTCAAATTCCCATATAGATGTATTCTTCATTCAAAGATATTTCAAGGACACCTCACACACCGTCGAGTTCAAGAAGCGAGAAGAAGTTATGTCATCAAACAAGTTGGAGAGGAAACAAGTCCTTAGAGATTTTGTTGCGTAGCCAGTGACAAAGCTTTGTCGCAACAAAACCATATTTTGTTGCAACAAAGCCAGTGACAAAGCTTTGTTGTGACAAAACTTCATATTTGTCGCGACAAGCCCGATGACAAAGACTGCTGACCAAAGTACAGTTTTGTCATATGAGTTAGTAACAAACTGCGTAAGTGACAAAGCTGGGCCCTGTTCTGACGAGTTAGCAACCGACTGCGTGGTGATTTTGTCGCGACATAGTTAGCAATAAACTCTGTCGCGACAAAACGAATTTTAATCGCTGACCAGGCTTAAGATAAAGCATTTGAAATTTTTTTTTAACAAAACAGAAAATTAACTTTGTTTTAATTTGTTTTCAAGCCCATTTCACCCTAGGACTATAAATACTCATTTTTTTTAGGTTTTTAAGGCAACTGGAAGGTGGGAGAACACCTCTCATGGGGTTTCTCTTTCTAAACTGCCCATTTTTTAGTTTTACCACATATTTTGATTTTTAGTAGATCTTAGAGTAGTTTTAGAGCATTTTTTTTTTTGTATTGAAGAGATTTCGGTGCTATACATCAGAGATTCATATTTCATTACTGTTCAGACAAAGATTGAAACTAAAATCTGGATTTTTCTCTCACTCCTTGTCTCTTGATTTCTTTCTTCATTTTCTTACTTTTTGTTTGATTGGTAATGATAGGAATCCATTAAAGGAACATTAAACACCCTCTAGGGGTGGGGATTAATTGTTGAACATTTAGATTTGCAGATTTTCAATTATTTTATGGGTTTGAATAC
Source organism: Tetrastigma voinierianum (assembly GCA_016808115.1). NCBI lineage: Eukaryota > Viridiplantae > Streptophyta > Magnoliopsida > Vitales > Vitaceae > Tetrastigma > Tetrastigma voinierianum. The sequence continues at coordinate 323,310 of JAEQBH010002487.1, read as the reverse complement.
TAAATTTATATAATTGGTATTGTTCATATAATTAACTGTTTAGAATATTAGTAGCTTATACCCAAAATAAGTTGTATCTTTGCTCTAATTTCTAGGAGGCCCTCTGAGTGACACAGAGATGGAGATTCTTGAGAGTAAAGAGTAGTAACTTGGGGTATGTTGAGTATCTTAATGGAGTAATGAACTCTAAAAGATTACTTTGATAGATCACTAATTTACTCATGGTGTGAGGATTAATTAGATGATGTATTAGTTTAATGTTTAGAGGTCTCACCTCAAATTGATAGAATGACCTCGATCCCATGTTAGCATAGATCTAATCAAGGAGAGAGAGAACTTTATTAGATTTGATGGCTAAGGTATCAATTACATTGGAGAAGGCTTGCATTACCCTGTCTATAGGGGCAAAAATTCTTCAGTCCTAAGACTTGGGTATGAAGTACTGAAAAGGAAAAATATCCAGATCATAGAAAGATGACATTATTCTACAAGTAACTGATTAGACTCATGTATATGAAAGGAACATGGATCTCTAATTAGTGAAATGTATGGTGTATGGAGAAATCCAAGCTATACTACATTACTCTTGGACAAATCCAACATTCAACTCACAAATGTTGCGTTTTCAAGGAAATATATTTGTTTGTAAATAATTATCCTTATCCACACAGTGCCTCTCTTCATCTTATTTTTAGAATTAAGTAGTTGTTTATTTGGTAGATTTTAGGATTAGTTTTAAATCAGTATTTATTTCAATTAAATTGATTTTATTCCACATCCTATTTGGTTGCCTAAATAGTGAAGAGACCTTGTAATCGGGGTGATCAAATTCCAATTAGATAGAACCTCGATCCTCATTAGATGCGATATGGGACTTTTGAAGTCCACTTTATTACTCCCTGTATTGTGCATAGGAAATGGGTTGAGTGTTCTTCATTTAGGTTTGAGTACACTTACTTTTGTTTCAAATCAGTTTTTGAGTATTTACCACATTCACTTCCTTGGCCATATTTTCATATACACATCATTTGGTCACAACACCTTCCTAGTTTGGCTTAAGTTTGCCTTCATCAAAAGTCTGTCGAAGCATTAAGTCGCCTTCTTGAAGGCTCTGGGTCTGATTAATTTGTCCCTTTGTCATGGTGCTCAATGCTGGCATTCAACCATACATATTGTAGCTATGTCTTTCGTTTCTTCTAGCTCATCCAAAGTGAGGGCAAGCTCGATGGTGTCATAGATGCAAGGGCGTCTGGTCGGACTCCACTAGGATTAAATAGCCCGGCTCCAAGGCTAGGGTGTAAGGCGTTTCTCTAGTGGGTTGCCTTGGTGTTGTACGTTAGGCCTAGAGCGCAATCGGCATCTCGTCGACCCACTTGCCCTTAACTAACATTAGTCTCTTCTTGAGGTAGTTGATTAAGGTTTTGTTTGTTACTTCCACATAGCCATTGAGACAAGGGATATCTAGGGGTGGTGTAGATGTTTTTGATCCCAAACTCTAAACAAAACTATTGAAATTACTTACTTATGAATTGTGGCCAGCTGGCTAAAACCTTAGCATGTAGGACTAAATGGAATATGATGTTTCATCATATGAACTAAGTCAAGTGGCCTACCTTAATTATGCGTAGAGCTCATCCTCAACCTACTTTATGAAATAATTTGTAGCAACGATTAGAAACTTTCTTTGCTTTTATGCAACCGGAAGTAACGATCCACGATGCTCGATTCTCGCATATAGAAAGGCCCACGAATTTGAATCTAGGAGTAGAGTTTAATGGCGAGGATGCTTGAATAACGTGTGAATTTTGGGGCATAGATCGTAATTCACGACAAGCGATTTAGATTGGACCCATTTCATCATACGCGATGAAGTCTTGTGTCATGATTATGTGACCTGGCAACTGATCCGTGATGTGGCAAATCCCCTTAAATGCCTCCATGTATTTTCTTGATGATGTGGTTGGCTTCCTCACACATTGCTTTTAACTGGTGAGGAGCTGAGAACAACACAACGGTATAAATTATGCATTTATTATAGCATACTTTGTTTGCTCGGGCTTTATTTTGCGCTTGACTTTCTGTTTCTAGAAAGGACTCTGTTTTTCAAATGTGCAGCTATCGGAGTTATCCACGAATTGTTAGTTTCGATTTCAAGGACTAGGACCGCCTCCTTGAAAATTGAGGAGTGTGCCAAGACATTTGACTCCACATGGCAGGGGGACGAAGCATTGGAGGCTAAATTTGGTAGGGCATCAGCCATTCTATTTTTCGATCTCAGGACTTGGGCAACTTCAAATTTTGTGAACTAAGTAATAAGCCAATGCACGAGAGTCAGGTATTGAGCCATCCTCTCGTTCTTCCCCTCGTACTCACCCTGAATCTGGGATTCCACTAACTGTGAATCACATTGAAGCTCTATGCTCGTGATAGAGAGTGCTTTGGCTACTCGAGGCAGTAAGATAGCCCTGCGTGCTCGACCTCGTCCTTTGGAACCAGAAACAAGAACTTAGCTGCCTAAGAAACTAGTAGGCCATCCATAAACAGTAACACCATGCCAACTTCGCCTCCTACCGCTTTGGAGGACCCATCAGTTTTGAATATCCAAAGCGATTCAAGGAGGCTAACTTTGGACCTATTTGACAACTCGACAATGAAATCGGTGAGCGCTTGATCCTTGACGGCAGACCTCAGGCAATATATGATATCAAACTCACTCAAATCAATAGCCCACTTCAAGAGTCTTCCTGATGCATCATGCTTGTGGAGTATAGTCCTTATGGGGTAGCGAGACAGAACAACTATCGTATGGGCATGAAAGTAAGGACATAGGTTTTTGGCTGCCACTCTTATGGCCAAGGCGATTCATTCAAGATTTGTGTAGCGAGATTCGACATCTGTCAAAATCTTGCTCTAAAGAATCTTAGTATCTGTCTTAGATTCGTTTTACTATTTTATCGACGGCGCTCACCATCGCGGCCCGAGCTAAGGTAAGGTAGAGCTCTTCCCCTTCTTGGTGGAGACGAGACTAGGGAAGCGAGGTACTCCTTGATGTCTTGGAAGGCCTTATCACGTCTGCATCCAGGTCCACTGATGAGGCGCTTTTTGGGACCCTAAAAAAAAAGAGAGTGAGCGATCCAGAATGCCTTGATGAACTATTCAATAGCTGCTAGTTTTCCCGTTATGTCTTATATATGTTTCCTTATTCAAGGAAGTTGAATTTGTAAAGCGACTCTATCTTGTTTGGGTTCCATTTAGATACCACACTTACTCACAAGAAAGCCAAGGAACTTCCTGGACTCAACCCCAAAGACGCATTTGTCATGATTAAGTCATAGATGGTATAACCTCATAAACTAAAAAGCTTCTCGCAAGTGGGTTACATGGTCGCTGCGGGATTATGATTTGACTAGCATATCATCAATATATACTTCCATTGTTTTCCTCGACAAAGGTTCAAATATACAAGACATCATGCGCTAATAAGTTGCCCCAGTATTCTTAAGGTCGAATGGCATCACATTGTAGTAGTACATTTTGTTGGCGTTATGAAGAACCTATTCTCCAAATCAAGAGGGAACATGGGGATCTAATTGTAGTCCAAGTAGGCGTGTAGAAAGGACAACTGATCATGCTCTATGGTGGCGTCCACTATCTGATCAATGCGAGGGAAGGGGAATGTGTCTTTTGGACAAGTGTCATTGAGGTTGGAGTAGTTTATGCAAACCCACCACTTTCCATTCTTTTTGGGGAAAATAACGACGTTGGCTAGCCATTCGAGGTATTGGATTTCTCAAATGAACCCTTCCGTTAGAAGTCTGTTGACCTATTCTTTAATTAATTCTTAGCATTAAGTTAGAAGCATATAACTTATATTTGTATTGGTTTTGCCTACCTAAGTTAAGTTGGTGTTTTGCCATAGTTTGGCCGATATCGAGACATATCATTACGTGACCAAGTGGAGATACATTCAAATGCTCTTACAAAAGTGATAAGAAGCATGACTTCTTTCACAGGAAGGAGGTTCGAGACTAGCATTAGTCGACGGACAGATAGAGGAGTAGCTTTTAGAGCTCCACTATTCTAGATTCATCTTGCTCGTTCAAGCGGACCTCAAGTTGTCATTTCTATTGGATGGTTGGTCTTTGTTCGGTGATTCCATTCACGACCAGAGACCTTGCGACTTTAGTGCTCACACGGATATCAATCTAACCCAGCGGGGGCCCTTCATGGCATGGATCCATGTGGCCTAAGATGAAGTGAAAGATGAAGGTTCATCAATCATTATTAAAATGGAAAGGTAGTGGTCGAAGCCTGCATATCTGGGCAATACAATCTCCCTAAGCGAGGTAGTTTGTGTTCCATTGAAACCATTTAATTCTCCTTGGATTCCACAGGTTATCGGTGTGAGTCGAGCTGATGCAGTGGAGTGGGTTGGCTTGATTGCTCTTAGTGATGGATTAAGATGTGCATCGGAGTAACATCGAGCTTCTAAGGTTAGGGCTAGCGCATCATCATGGGATATGGGTAGCTATCTCGAGGGACTCGAGGAGAATGTTGTAGGTGCGTCACATGTGGCACACATGTTGTTGGGGGCAGGCTTTATTGAACCGGCCACCAAAGTGCCTATTGATGGTTGGCCTCAAGCCCTAAAAGCCATTGGGCCAGCAAGGATTATGTCAATTATGGGCCTAGAATTTTCTAATGTGGAAAATCGTGAGCCTTATTGCGTGCCGACATGGCTCGACTGTTCAAGGTATTATCGGAAGAGTCCTATTCAGGCTATGAATTCCAGTAACCTCTATAATTGGTAGCATTGGTATGTCAAGTGACCATGCTCTTTTTGGTAATCACATAATTTAGATTTGTTTCTTCAATCCGGGTTGTCCCTCTGTGGGTTTGACTAAGTGAACCCCTCTAAGGATTGTATAAGCAGAGAGGCTAAGGATTGGGTCATTGTCGTCGAGTGTGTTCTATGCACTTTCTCGCCGGATCATCTCATCATGGTTCCTTGTTCCACTAGACTATTCTCGGGGAATTGGTTCGTCCCAAATCATGACATTTGTGCTTATCTCTTCTGTCCTAGCTATCATAGCTCCTTTTCCCAGTCCACGCGGCTTCTCATACGCCTAAATCGGTCATAGGCTACGGTCTCTTGTGGTTCTGATGATCGTGTCATCTTCCAGCATGGCATATTGGTTCATCTTTTGAAATAACTCGTCTACTATTATCGGGGGGTGTAGTGAGAGTGAATCAAAGAATTGAATGTCAGGGTGAATGGCTTGTTTGACTGCCTGTAATACCATATATGTGCTCCTTGCTTCAGAATCTTGAGGATTCTTGCCTAGCAACCATGCAAAGTCTCTTATCCTTCGGATTGTCTCATCCTTACGTGGAATAGGCTGGTGATGCTCTGCTTCCTCCTGATTTAGCATATACATTGGGTAAAAAATTTCTCAGATAAAGGATGAAAAGATGTTATCGTGTTAGGCAAGAGGCAATGGAACCATGACAGAGCCGGCCCGATGAGATTGGACGGGAACACCTTATACGTAGAAGCGCATCGTTGCTACTTTAAAGCGTCATGAATTAGCGGAAGTGCATCAAGTGGTCAAAAGGGTCCTCTAGTCCATTATACTTTTGGAACATGGGTAACATGAAGTGTGGAGGAGCATCTTGGGGGAGGATGGCAGGGACGAACAGAGAGGCCGACATGTCGTCTAGTGCTCGTAGAGTAGGATCTTGGCTTCTAGGCGGAGAGGGAGTCATGTTCGTATGTGCTCGATTCCTCTCCTTACGGTTCTGTTTTGGTTAAAATGACGGATTTGAGGCTCATTGGTTGATGCCGATCTTAGGAGCCTCTGGTGCGTTGGTTGAGACCAGCGGGTCCATCGTGTGGGGATCGTCCATTTATGACACCCTTATCACAGGGTCGTTAATGACCGTCGACTGTGGCCGGTGGGTGTTGGGTAACTGACGCCGTCATGTCCCATTTATCGGGATCCATAATTTAACAAAAAAGTGGATAGAGTCTCCTCTATCACGAGCTCTATCAAATACAGCTGCCAACAATATATCCCACGCGACCTATCCGGGCTCAATATACCACCTTGTCATTCTTGAGCCGTAGTGACCACTCGACCCCATTCAACCATACCCTGAATACTATACATGCAACTATGTATTGATGATATGTTTACAAAGAGTTCAATTATGCTCACTTATACAAAATGATATTTAAAATGATTGTTCTAATATACATATACAAAATATGGTCAAAGCGAATCCAGCTTTAACCGTATGCGGAGTTCGAATGCGGGTCGACCATACGCACGGCACGTACACGAAGGGGTCCCACGGCGGGGTAAGCAAAGCCCGGTGTTTGATAATCTCACTGAGATTCTTTCCACGCTAAGTGCTCATACAATGATCAAACCAACCCTTACATCAGAGAAAATGTCTATGAATATGCATTATGTCAAGCATGGAATGTTTTCATGCCTATATCTCGAGTCACTCATGACTCATAGCACATTCTTATCTGCGAATGTGTGACGGTCACTAGTAGTACTAATGACACACGTATCACGAGAGCCATATCAACTCACGTTACCCGATACAGGTGCTATTGGGCAGCTAATCTCGAGTCGATCCAGGCTCATCACATAACTAAAGTCACATGTGATAATCGTGTGTCTTATTTTGGGCTACATAACTTTTCAAATCACACCGCGGGTCTCTTACACCCGTGTTCCAGTGATAAACATGACCATGTGTCTTCTTTGAGCAACGAAACTTTTCAAATCACACTGTGGGTCTCTTACACCCATGTTTCAAGCTTTTCACGGATCTTTGACCCCCTTCTTACTCATGACACACATTAATTATATTTCACTTTATGCTTTGAATGGTAAGGTCATTTATTGGGTATAAATTCAAGTGACTCACTACCCATTCATCAACAACGATGATGGATGACCATACCATCGCGCAATATGCGATGTCCATGTGCATATCACGTCTTATCTTGTTTCACGATTTCTCGTATTACATGTATGATGCACACTACATGAACCATTCTCATGATTGTATTTCATGTCAATTTACCATGTAACATATATCGCCAAGCATAGAGGGTTTCAGCATATATTTCATGCCAATATATATATATATATATATATATATATATATATCTCATATATATACCATATATATCATTATCAGCGTAATAGCATCCCATCGATCCATGACTAAACCAAATAATGTCATCTGATATTCTTAGGCTAACTAAACAGCAATTCTACCAGTAAGTAGCACAACGTAATCATCACGTTAGTCATGCTCAAAGCAAACTATTCACGCCGACCTGACCAAACGCTTTGCACATGTGAAAACATAGATTTCAGAAAACTTATGATCACCTTTATCCTCTCGGGCTATGATGAATCTTGACTCGATGACCTCCATAGAGTCAGAGACCATGAAAGCGGGTTCCATACCAAAGAAGTTATGGTCGTCTGAAGTTGGAGGCCAACAATAAGAAAAAATGACAATTGTGTCCCACCCGGGAAATTTCTGCTACACCTGACGTATTGCTCCATCTTTGAATAATTTAAGTCGAAAGGTCGAATTTGGATATACCTATTTCAAGGAGATATATTTTCCTATAAGTTTAGTTGACCCAAATATTTGAATCACTCAATTCGGATTAGTGATGACCAAGTTATGGCCAAAACATAGTCATGAGGTCGAAGGGAAAAACTTGATAGCACTTCCCTTAGACACACACACACATGCCCTTAGACGAGAATTCATGAGAGTAGAAGAAAAACCTACATCAAATGGCTGCGATTTCCTAGGACACATATTTATCGATTTTCATGAAAAGCCAGACATGGACCTTGGCGAAAATCACGCGTTCCGGAACATGCATACCTATCATCGTAGAAACCTTTAACTCTGACGAAGTAGTTCGATCGGCAAAACCTTGTAGCACCGTCGTCAGAAAAGCTTGCACTTTTTTTCTCCTCCTCTCTCTCTAGCGTTTTGTTTCTAGACCAAGTGTGAATATTCTTTATTTTAAGATATTTTCTTGATATTTATTCATGAGACACGGCTCATGGCGCGTGCCTTCGTCAGTTTTTCTGTGAAACGATTTATTTGCGTCAGGTTTGAATTTTATCTATCTTAAATGTAGACATTATTTAAATATTTGACATTTTTGGGGATTTTCTAAAGAAATCCATTTTGGGACCACTCAATGCGATGGCGAGGTCGGAAAATCTGATGGTCTCGAGTTAATTGAAATTTATGCAGGTGACTAGATTTATAAGGCGATTTCAACGGTGAAGTCAGTTTAGGTCATCAAAGTTTAGAAAAATTACAAGTTTTAATTAAACCATTCAGATGAAGTGCCATTTTGCCCTTCTAGCTAAATTTAAATTTTTTAGCTTTTTCATAAGATCTTCTGATCATTAAATAGAGGCGAGTATTCTGTGTCAGCCAGATGTGTTGCAGAAGAAAAATGAGCTACCTCTAATGGGACTCTTCTGTTCTTTAAATCTGTTCCAAACAGCATTTGTTGTTCGGCAAGTCTGGTCGAAGGTCGGAGCCAGCCCGTCACGCAGCCTCAGAAATGAGTATGGTGATTTAACAGTACAGATGAAGTGTGGAATAAGTCCCATGGCACCAATGGAAAAGCTCAAACTTCCCAAAGAATTTTTATTTTTCTCTAATTGTGGAAAGAATTGTACATGCCCTTTTAAGTTACAACTTGATCAATATACACTACTAGATTCTACCCTATGGTGTCCCAAAAGTGATTCCTGATCCCCCATGGTAATAGAAGTCATGGGGGCGTAATGCTTAGTGGGAGGCTTGGAAGTGAAGTTTGTGGTAGTTTATGTGTCAGTCCACGTCCACATTTTGACTAATTCTACATCATCGACAAGGACAGGGTCTTCGTAGCTCTGTCTGCTTTGGTCGAGCAACGAGCTAGTCGATTTTCGATCTTTGGTCCTCGGGCTCAAGGAATGACATGCCCGGGGTGATGCAAGGAGTATGGTAGACTAGTACTTTTGCGCAAGTGCCCAATATAAGAGTGTCAAGGGTTGGGCTTGACACTTTGAGCTTGGGCCCCCTAGCAAGTGGGAATTTTCTTAGTTGGGCCTCACATGCGCAAAAGGCTGTGGGATTAGACTTATCCCATTCCAGGTGGTATAGCTGAGAAATGAGTCAACCTGGCCTAAATGGACCGAGCCCATTAGGGTCATGGGCCACCAAGCCAATTTGGCCCAATTTTTGTTAGCCCAACCCAACTTTATACAGGTCGAGGGACCAAAACATAACAAAATGGGTCGAATATAAAAAAAATTAAAAATAATGAAAAACACTTTTACAAATTTTATATTCTGTAAAATACATTTTCTTTGAAATACTTATAGTTTATTCTTATGCTCTTAAAAGATTATATAAAATAAATTATTTTAGTTATATTTATATATTGTTTATTCTATATTAAATCATTTTTCATACTAGTATTATTTTATTATATTAAAAACAATTATTTAATCACTATTTTTTTTCTATAAACAACTATTTTATATTTTTCATAATATAAAAACTAATATTTTACAATAAGTGAAGATATTATGTAGTCATTAAAATTTTAAATAAATAAAAAAACAAGCCAAAATGGTCCAAGTGGTCTAGCCCAACCCAAGCCTTAATGGGTGAGGCCAATAGGCCATAGTTTTATTTGGGCTACCATTTTCTAAGCCCGTCCCTCAAAAAATGCAAGCCAATTTGAGCCGACCCATCAAGCCAGGTCCATTATCCCACCTCTAATTGGCATTTACTCTTTAATCCCAACAGACACAGAGAATAAGTAATAGCTTCTAAAAATTGGGTTTAATCATGGGCCTTATAAATTGATGAGTCATTGTTATAACATTGACTTGGATACATGATCGGCCATGTTTTCTTTGCTAGATGAACCGCGTTCAATGTTTTAAATCGAATGAAACGAACCCCGGAAAAGTTATCGTATCATTAGTCGAACCAGTGACGTAATAAATACAATTTATATTTTATTTATATTAAAAAATAATTAAAATTATATAATTAATAATATTTCAAATATTATTCTATTTTATATAAATAAATTAACATTAAAATTTTATTAAAAAGATATGTATAATATTTATATAAAACAAAAATTAAAAATTAAAAAATAATATATATAAATATATTTATTTTAATGTCATTACATTTTATTTTGTTAAAATTTTGTATTATAATTAATAAAATATTATTTATTCTATATTATAGAAATAAATTAATATTTTAAATTTTATTAAGAAGAATATGTAAATATTAAATATGGAAGATAAATCGTGTATGTAAGATATATTTATTTGTAATGTATTTTATTTTATTGAGTTTTGTTGTAAATGTAATGTTTGTGGTTAAGTTTCACGTTCGACTCATTACTATGATCCTCATCCCACGTCCAAAGGGAGAGGAAAAATAGAAAGGATATTGATCTCCACTGGCGAGACATTATGTGGGCTATTTGAGCCATTAGCGAGTGGGCCAAATCACATTGATTATGTGGATTTTCTTCCTGTTGGATTTATGACAACCTTCTTCCACATGTGTGGGAGGATGCATTTGCCAAATAATAAACTTCATTTGTTGTTAGTTAAGCGGAAATGACCATTTGTTGAGGCTGTTTATGGGTTGGGATCATGATTGGAAGCGTTTCGTCTCAGTTTGATGTTGATCAATGAAAGGAGACGTTCAGATCAATTTTAAAATCTTCCACTTTTCGATGATAAGATCATCTTCAAATCTTGTTTGCTCGGGCGCATATCGATTGTTTCTTCAACCTCAACGCCTCTCTCTAAAGATTGTAATACAATCTGAATTTTGCATTAAAAATGGTATCCGTACCAGCTCAAATCTTTAACCATTTGTATAGATCTTTAAGTATGTATTGATACAGTGGAAAATATCGGTGCAGGGAAAGTAGTTTCTTACTCCTTGAAATATGATGGACTTTCAAGTTGACCGATAAACCAGTTTGTGATATATAAATATGTGTGCCAGCAGGTCACGCAGCGTGTCGCCTCGATAATATAATGACAATGAAGATTGTTGTGGGGTGATTTGCCCAATTTTAACTTTCTAATCTAATCTATGTTTATTTGTTGTTGAAGAATGCACGAAGAAACCGAGGAACACTGATACGGCATGCAAGTGATTGTGTAAAGGCTAAAGGCCTTAGGAACCTAGTTCACTAACAATAATGTGACTTATCTAAACCTTGGTAATGGTGATCATTTCATGTAGAAGATGGCGTTTTACTATTGACCAGATCTCATAGAGCATGCTTTTCATCTTGAAAATGTTATCATCTCATTAAATCATCATAACTAAGGATGCATTGAACCCACATAAATCTTAATACCACACCCAATCTCATTTATATCTCTATCTAATGATAATTAGATGGTAAATCATCCATAGTCTAATTTTAACTCTCATATCAGATTTTAGATTATCATTACAGTTCTTCAAATATTATTAAATGCCCTAAGCATTAAGATCAAGATAGGAAAATACTCAACATAAATATGAAAATAAACATCAATCAATATAAATTAGGAGAGATTCATACAAACATGTCTTTAGTTACATCTAAACCTAAGAAAACTAACTAAAACATAAGTGGAAAAGTAAATACAACCATCAAAAGAAGAAAAAGCTTGAAGGAAGAGAGAAAACAAATTTGAGGTTGGCTCCCTTCTTCTCCTCCATTATCTTTTCTTCTATCAAGTGTTCTTCCCTCTTGACAGACCTAAATCCCCATCTAAGAACAAACTTAGATATTTCCACCCAAAGGAGCATTCTCCTCAACACCCAAAATCCATCCTAAAACCGTCCTCCTCCGTTGTTTCTAGGGTTTGAGCTTCATTTACAATTATAGGCTAAATCTTGTTAAAGTCGCCCGAGCGTCGCGATGTCATGCGACAGCGTCGCGGCGTCGGGATGCTCGTTTTGCTGGCAGCTCTGTAGCGTCAGTGTGGTTCTAAAGTCGACCGATTGCTACAGTCCCTGTTTTTGCTCCAATTTTGGCAAGGCCATAACTATCATCAAACTCCGATTTGGTGTTCTTGTGCCAGATTGAAAATCTCTTGAAGTAGTAGAACTAGATGTGTCGGGAAAAACGCACGATCATTATAGGAAGCCCCGAATGTACAAAATTCTCCAACTAGTCACTTTTCAGCTCTCTTCTCTTCTTCGCCAACTACCAGATTCATAACTTTGTCATTTGGAAGTCAAATGGAGTGAATAAGGCCTCTTTGGAAGCCGAGAAGTCTCTATTTATCCATATCAATATTGTGGCAATTGGGGATCATTGTGCAGTGAAACATCAAAATCTCAGTTACTCTTATTGCATGTAATTGTTTTATGATTTTAGGCTTTATCTCTTTGTTTTTATCATATTGGCTCATGGATGACCTAATCACAAAATTGAACATTTAGAGCATTAGATTACTTATTGATATAATAAAAATACTAAAAATATAAGTAAAACATAGGGATAAAATGAGTATAAAGTATACTCATCAGTTATGAAGAATGGCTTTTAGGGTGGTCAGTACACCCTATGGAAAAATATTTGCTCTTTAGTTAAAAAGTCAAAGAACACAAAATTAAACCCTAAAATACCCCTCGGTAAAGTCTTCCACATCATCAGTCGATTTGTCCTCTTTTTTTTCTTCTTCTTCATTCTTTTTCTTCTTCTTCTTTTCCTTCTTCTTCTTCTTTCAACTGGATTGACAAACTAACTTGACAAAGAAGACCTTAAATAATCCTCTGCCCCAAAACCGATCTGCCTCGTTTCCTTCGGCTGGCTTACTTCCTCCCTCATTGGTAGGTATGATTTTTTGGGTCTCCTTTGGTTTTTTCCCCATTCGATCACATCTTCCCATATTGTATTTCTTCTATATTGATAAGGGTTCTTATTTACTTTCTATTTGATTTGATTTGATTTTTTTCGTTTGAAGTATTGTTTTTTATGTTCATAAGTTGTTCCACAATGTCAATGATGAATATGTAATTCATAAGTTGCATTTTTTATTGTGTTTTTTAAAAAAAAAAGCGAAATTTTCTCAAATGATTGTAAAAAGATGAATTTAGATAACATTTAGGGTTATAGAAGCTTCAAATTTGTCCTAGATCGTATTTACCATAACAAACAAATCTAATACTGTAATATACTAAAGCTACTACCCTAACAGAATACATATACAACCATTAAACAAATAAAAAAAACCAGTACATATACGACCACTAGTAGTTGTAATTCCATTATTATGTGATAAATCTGTATAAGATATGAAATGCATTCAATACAAAACTCATTTACATAGCATAATGCATAGTTTACCTAAACCACTATCATAACGGTTTAATATACCACCTAATCTTGACTTATTACAAAAAAAATATGTGGAATTGAAAAAATAAAGAGATTTATGGAGCTACTACAGTACTTGTTATATTTACTGTTATAATATGTTGGATCTACTACCACAATTGTTATATTTACTACCATAATATGTTTGATCTACTATACCGTAAATATAATTTATTTACTTCAATTTTCATATGATATTTTTATGTTTATTCTCTTGAATTAAATTTTAATTTTTGAGAATTTGTATTTCAATTGATCAAACTTCAAGAAACAAAATAGAATATACTAGTAATTAGGAATTGATCACAAACTCAACTATTGCTTTAAGTTTGATTTTCTTCTTGTCAAATTTTATATGATTTTTATTTTTTATTTTTTATTGAGATTGATCTCAATTTCAGACGATGGAAACTTGAAGTTTGGTTCAGTTTTTCTCCTAACCTTTTCCTTTGTATTGAAATTAAACATACATGATTTCTTTTTCTTTTATTTTAGTGACTTGATTTTATCACCTTTATGCCAGATCCATATGTATCAACTGAAATTTTTTTTTTCTTTTTGGTACTCACTGAATTTGGTTGATTGTTGATGGAAGATTCATGGAGTTCTAAATGTTGTGAGTTGGGGAATTCTGTTTCTAGTGGGAATCAGCATTGCAAGGTACCTTAGGACATTCAAGTCTGCAGATCTAGCTTGGTTCTATCGTCATGTTGACTGATAATTATTTGCTTATGCCATTGGAATTGTTGGCTAGGCCACTAATCTTCAGCTTGGAAGTAAATCCGAAAGTCTACTGTATAATGCTCATTGCAATCTCAGGATCTCTCTTTCCTTGTTGAAGTTGTAACTGAGCCCAAGTTCATTATTGGATTTGTATTTTCTACTAAAATTTTAATGAAAAATTGAAAAGTAATTCTAGAATTAAATTATGGAAATTTTGTTTTGAAGAACTTCTTTAAGATTTTGAGATCCAGAAGTTATGAAAAGAGTTCATAATTGATTGGAAATTTCATATGCATTGAAATCACATGTGATTGGAGCTCTTATCTTTTTTTAGGTATTTCTTATATATTGCACTAAGAATTGGGAATATCTGACTAATATGTTTAATATGCTTTTATCATAGTTTGTTTTTGCTCTCTATTTTATAAATAGGTATGCATATGTTATTCACAACTCGATTGAAATAGATACTACCAATAGAGATTGTAACATGAATTGTTTGTTCAAAATGATGAATGAATTTTTTTTTTTTTTTTTAGTTTTGAATGCTCAAAATAATAAAGACTACTCTTATTGTGTTTTGTTCATAGTTTTGGGATGTTCCAAGCTAATCAAAAATTTTCCTTACATGGCCAAGTGCAGATTTTTGCATTGTTTTCAAAATTGAAGAAGGAGCACAAGGTCTATTTCTATTGGAACATCTACCACCATGGTGTTGGATATGCGATACTCATCATGGGAATCATCAACGTCTTCAAGCAATAAATGATAGAAATATCGAAGGGATGGATGCGATCAAAGAAGTTCAGCAACATATGAAGCCATTAAAGGCTAGAGATTGAGAAGGAACTGATGAAGTCAATGAATTGAAGAGAGAGTTGAAGGGGTTGAAGGAATTGAAGGCTTCATTCAAATTGAAATGCATTGCTCTGTTTTGTGTACTTGTATGCTTTGTTGTAGCTAAGTTCATGCAATTTTTAGTGGAAATGTGATTATAGAAGACTTGATGTCAAATTGCTTTGAAAGCAATGTTAAATGAATACAATGTTCATTTAAGTTCATTACTCTGTTCTGACATGATTTTATTTTTAACATGCAGTTGGTTACAATTTAAGAGCATGTTATTAATATCTTGTCATAATACACTGTGGAAAATAAACTAAAAATAGATTAAAACTACTTAGTGGCCTTAATTGTGATTGTTTTAGGATTTTTAGTATAATATTATATGGAGCAGTTATGGTAATAGTTGCAATATATGATGATAATAGTTTTAGTATGTTATGGTAGTAGTTTTGCTAAACTATGTATTATGTGCTTGAAATTGTATATCTACTGAAGGATATACTACCTTAACTTTGATTATGCACCTAAAAATGGATTAAACCTACTTAGTGGCTTGAATTGTAGTTGATTTAGAAGTTTTCACTATTGTAATGGATTGAGCAATCGTGGTAGTAGATTCAATATATTATGGTAGTAGTTTCAGTATGTTACGGTAGTAGTTTAGCTAAACTACGACATGTGAATCCAGTCAATCTATAGTGTGTCCGGAAGCTCATCTGGACAACAGATGAGGTGTGTGTCCGTTTAATCGTCTGTTTCATTAAAAATCCCCCTTTAATGCATCATTTCAAAAAATGGTTGCTAGTTTAACTATTATATATATATATATATATATATATATATATAATACTTTATTGTTTGACATTGAAAAACACCTAACATACAATAAATAATGATGTTTGTATAATGTATTGCAGTAATTTTCCAATTACAATTGGGTACAATAATGATGTTAGAGATCCAATAACAAAACATAACAGCAATGCACTTGCAATATCTTGCATGTGTGGTTGTCTTCATGTCCATATTTGGTACTCAATGAAAAGGATATTGCAACTACTTTCGTTCTCTTCCCTCTCTATAGATAAAGTACCCAAGCTCGTATTGCTTCATCGCGAATCCTATAAGATTTTTAAAACCCACCTTTATAGAAAAACACCCTTCGTTGACATTCCAACCAAGAATCATAAACTCCATTTTTCTAACCAACAAAGACAACGTAATAGGTTGACATCTTCTTTCCTAAAATGAGAAGTAATCATGGTTAGTCATACATTATAGCTTTCAGGAATTAAGCAATAAGTAATAATGGTTTACAGCTATGTATGTTATGGTAGTAGATTCAATATGTTATAGTAGTAGTTTCATTAAGTTATGGTAGTAGTTTAGGTAAACTGTGTAGCTGTTGTACACCTGGCCAGATGCTATACCATAGCTTTGATTAAGCAACTAAATAATGAATTAAAGCTACTTAGAGTCCTTAATTGTAGTTGGTTTAGAAATTTTTACTATGGTAGTTGATGTAGCAGTTATGGTAGTAGATTCAATATATTATGGTAGTAGTTTCAGTAAGTGATGTTAGTAGTTTAAGTAAACTATGTATTATGTGCTTCACATTGTATATACATATGTATTGAATGTTATACTATCTTGACATGGATTGAGCACCTAAAAATGCTTTAAACCAACTAAGTGGCCTTAATTTGTAGTTGATTTACAATTTTTCACTATGGTAGTTAATGTAGCAGTTATGGTAGTATATTTAGTATATTATTATAGTAGTTTCAGTATGTTATGGTAGTAGTTTAGGTAAACTATGTATTATGCTATGTAAATGAGTTCTGTATTGAATGCATTTCATATCTTATACATATTTATCACATAACAATGGAATTGCAACTACTAGTGGTCGTATATGTATTGGTTTTTGTGATTTGTTGTATGGTTGTATATGTATTATGTTAGGGTAGTAGCTTTAGTATATTACGGTTGTAGATTTGTCTAGTATGGTAGTAAATATGATTTGAGACAAATTTGAAGCTTCCATAACCCTAAATGTTCTCTAAATTCATATATTTACAGTAATTTGATAAAATTTCCCTTTTTTTAAAAAAAAACAAACACAATACAAAATGCAACTTATGAATTACATATTCATCATTGACATTGTGAAACAACTTAGGAACAACAAAATTAATTTTGCAAACGAAAAAAAAAATGAAAAAAAATAAAATAGAGAGTAATTAAGAACCCTTATAAACATAGAAGAAATACAAGATAGAAGGATGTGATCAAATGGGGAAAAAAACCAACGAAGACCCAAAAAATCATACCTACCAATGAGAGAGGAAGAAGCCACAGAGGAAGGAGGGAGGATTCGTCGGTGGTAGGAGGACTAGTTGGAGCTCTTCTTTTTGTCAAGTTGGTTCGTGAATCCAGTTGAAAGAAAAAGAAGGAAAAGAAGATGAAGAAGATGAACCAACTGATGACATGGAAGACTTTAATGAGGAGTGTTTTTTTTTTTGGACAAACTATGCACTTGCCGTATAGAATGAGGGGTATTTTAAGGTTTAATTTTGTACTATTTGACTTTTTAATTAAAGAGCAAATTTTTTTCCATAGAGGTGTACTAACCACCCTAAAATCCATTCTTTATCACTTATGTTCAATAATATTTCTATGAGTCTATAGAAACCTACTTTTAACAAATTTTTAAAGGGGGAATTATGTTTCAGAGTTAGAGGGTGTCTTATACTTAATAAAGAGTATGTTAAACCACTAAAATTAAATATAAGACTATATAACTTGATGAGACAAAAATGCCCCTTAATAGATTAACTTTCTCCCACAAAACCCACCCCAACCCCACCCACCCAAGTCCAAGACCCACAACCAACTCATCCAACATTTTTTCATTTTTTTAAATGCATCAATTTTAAGATTTTTATTTTTAATTACTTTGATAAGATAATATCTTATTTTCAATTATTTGATAAGATAAAACTATTTGTTAAATTTTATTTATTCATTACTTTTTATTTTCTTTATTAGAATTTTATTTTGTATAATAAATATATTAGAGTAAATTAACTTTTAGTTTATAAATACATTGACATATATCAATAATTAATCTAATAAATACTAATATTTTAGATTATATATATTCATAATACTTTTAATATATGATTTTCATTTTATTTTCTTATTTTTTATACTTTTATATTTTAAATTTTTATAAATCTGAAATTTTAAAAAATAGAAATAAAAAATACTATCCACAAGTTACATTATTCTCTAAATAAAGGTAAAAAAAAAAAAGTAATATAAAAATATTAACTATTTAACAAAAAAATAGTGATACTAATTTTAGTATTTAATTTTAAAAATAATATTTGAAATGAATAAAATTAAATATTTGAAAGTGTGTGTGTATATATATATATATATATATATGATTTTAAAATATTAGTATTTATTTACATTTTATTAAATAGTCAATTATTATATGTGAATGACAATGTATTTATATATTAAAATTAATTTATTTCAATGGGTTAATTATACGAAATAAAAATAGAATAACAAATAAATAAATTTTAAAGAATAATCTTTTAATTAAGTAAACCTTCAAGTTCCTCTCAAGTTATACAAAAAAAAAAAAAAAAAAGACAAATAGGGGTTTGTTAACGAATTAATAAAAAAAATAAAGACAAATAAGGGTTTATCAGAGTGTACAAGGTAATTACACTAAATGTACAATGAAAATGTACTAACTGTACAAAGGGTGTACACACTTGCATTTCTTAAAGAATTTGAATATTTTTTTTATCAAAATGTTTTTTCTATGTTGTATGCTATTACGACTTATGACATGCCTCGTATTCTTGAATCATCTATCGTCATCATTATATATGTTAATTTTAATAAGGAAAAATAGAGATTTGATGTAATGTTGCTCCACTACCACCCAAACCACTACCACATCCTACCCCACCATGATTTAGAACAGATCTTCACCGTACTATCATAGAAAGCGAGGCCACTTAATCTGACGATTGTCTGACGGCCCAGGACACATGTCATTCGAACTTGATTGATCAAAGGTTTGATTGATTTAGGATGCCGCGATGACTATAGACCGCTCCCCACTCATGACGCTAGGCTATACCTCACCCTGGTAATTGTACATTGATTGAGTTTTGGGGAAGCCCCGAGATATTCGCTGATGGGATGGGATGGGATGGAAGCTCAGACCAATCGGTTATACACGGAGACTCATATTTTGGTGGACCACCTGCGGCGAGCCTGTCCTAGGCCGTTCAAACATCCCGGATAGGAGTTCCCGGGCGGACTTCTATTTCACTCGTATACTTGTAGCATGTATCGTGAAGTTCATACCGCAGGCAGCGTTATCACGATCTGACGGCGGAGATGTTGTTACTTCTTACGGTAGGTGTTACATATCATCCATGTAAATGGATGACCTATTTGGCCGGAGTTTACTTTCGATGAAGTTCAGGTTGTCGGTTTAGAGGATGACAGCGAGCACAGTGTTTATGTCTTCGATCAACACGGCGACCTTGTGGTACTAGTATGATGAGAGAGTACTATCCTATATGCTGGCGAGTTAGTCGTTGCCGGCGAAGTCGTGCAAGTGTGCTTTTACAGTTGATCACGACATACCCTATGGGTTAGGTTACACTCCTACAAAAGACGATGCACGTCATATGGTGCGGCTTCAAACCCAGGAGACGGTGAGGTGTAAAGACGAGAATTTCAATTTACGGAAAAATGGCAAAATCGTAATTTCGGTCAAAAATCCAAAATTTCTTCTCTAGATCTTGGATGACAAAACTGATTTCCGTTGGAGATCATCTGCGTGGAAATCTAGCTAACAACGTCGAATTTAGTTGAATTAGGGGCGGTCGGGATTTGCGTTTCGAGACGCAGATTATCGGTGCGCGATATTTGATGTGATAAAAGTCACATATAACATGTACTCATGTGACATAAGTTTCATGAGTAGAGAAATGATGGGAACGAACGGCCGAGATAGCGCCACGTGTCAAAATTCTAGAAAAGGGACATAGATGCCATTTTAGAATTTTAAATGATAATAAGGACAAAAAGAGGAATAGTGGTCATCTCCTACATTTGGAGAGACCCAGCGTCTGTGAGGGAGAAGTGAGATCTACGTAGCAGATTTTAATTTTAGAGAGAGAAGGTGCTTCTCTCTAGATTTCGAACAGTCGACCGTGGTTTCTTCGAACAGAAGGAAAGTCGCTCCTACGCATCGAGGAGCCTACGCGTGAGCTCCGGTTTAAGGAGTTTTCAACAAACTCAGTGAGGTAGGGGTTTATCTCTTGTTTCGCGTATTTAAGTGCTTTGTTGATGCTTGTGTTGGGTTGGCGAGTGAGTGGCGTTTGATCGGTCGAATCTTGGGCAAAGTGTAAAATTTTTTAGACATTTTGGATGATACCTTGAGCGTCTGAAACTGATTGGGCTGTTTATGTTGGAATTTATGCATTAAATTCTGTTTTGGTGAGTAGGAGACCGGAAATGGGTATGGAATTCGGTTCTACCAAGAGGAACCGATGTAGGAGGAGTGGGCTGCCCGTGGACAGCCCACTTGCTCTGTTTTGGGATTGTAAAAATAGTCCCAATTTGTATTAAATGGACCATAAATGTCCATGTTTTTCGGCATTGGAATTGTTTGATGGGAGTGGCTTGATTTGGTTGATCAAAGAAATTAATAGGTTAATGCTTGAGGTGTTAATATGATGTCACAATTATATGGAATATAATTGTGTGTATAGGCTTTCATTGGAGATGAGGTGTAGTTTGCTCAATTATATGGAATATAATTGTGTGTATGGGCCATTGGAGATGAGATTGTGTTTAGCTCAAGTGAGCTAATTTGGGTGATAGTTGATATTGTTGAATTACATGTGATGTAATTGTAGAATTGAGAATATATGCATATTGGGTATATTAGGTATAAATTGTGTTGAAATATGAATGAAACTTGATTTGTGTGAAATGGATAGGTTAAAGCATGACTTCTGTATTAATATGATGTCTGATTATATGGAATATAATTGTGTGTATAAACCATTGGAGATGAAATTGTGATTTGCTCAATTATATGGAATATAATTGTGTGTATGAGCCATTAGGTGGGGATTGTGTTTAGCTAGTGAGCTAATTTAGGTGATAGTTGATATTGTTGAATTACATGTGGTGTAATTATAAGAAATTATGTAAATATATGCATGATGGTATATTTGCATGTTAGTATATATTATTATTGAAATGGCAATGCATCTCATATGCCTTTGGGGTAGCTGAAATTAGGTGAGTGCATGACATGAAAAATTGAAAAGCAGCGTTTTTAAAGGGAATTTCACAAGATGAATTTAGGAGAGTGGGGTTGAGAAGGCGGTCCAGCGGATCATTTCGGATGAGGACCATGGCCCATTTGGAAGGTTCTCAACATTTGCCTGGGGTAGTCCCATATTTTGACCGATCGCAGTGGCATAGTTTGGCTTGACGAAATTGTTTTGAAAAGATGTTTTCTCCTTACGTGGCAGGCAAGTGTGAGGAGTCGGTGAGACTGGGACGTGGATAGTCATTTAGACATTCAAGTAGGATCACAATTTTCCTTGAATGTGTGTTTACTTTGGAGCATTGCATATGCACTTAGGTGGGGAATGGCCATTTAGGGTGATTCCACTCTTGGGCGATAGCTCACCACGTCGAGGGATATTATTTTCGGTGCGGGAGGCGGTCGAGGGACGACCATCCACAGAGGCCGTTTAGAGAAGAATAGGGTTGTGGCTTTGGTTTTGTTATATACACATGTATTGGGAACTCTTTAGAGTTTGTTATATGATGTATAAGGACAATTTATTACACCTCTTGGGGACTATTGGCCATATGGTTAGGATTTGTTTGGATGAGTATTGGTTTTTGTAGACTAGTAAGTAGTTTCACTCATATAAATGTTATATTAGTTATTTTGGAACAGTTTGTATTTGGGTAGAGCTCACATTACAAGGGACTCTGCCAGATTTTAAATGAATGTGGGTCACCCGACATTCAATGTTCCATGGGTTGACGGTTGATCAACGGACCCCAGGGATTTGGGGGCATCACGGAGGCTCGCTGTCTAGGGTTGGTCAGATTATCCCTCGGCTCAAATGAAACCTTTCAATTGGCTGACTAATTTATTAGAGGATCAAAGCATGCACCTTGCACAAGGGGTACTGATCATGCTTTAGAGATAGATGGGATCCAAGGCATCTAGTAGGTCCTGGGATAGATGTGTTTTAGTTCTAAGACTACTGAGGCACCTGGTGTCACCGTGGTTGCACCCCCGTCACGGGCCCCTAAGCTAGTGCTCATTTTCTATATTGTTTCCACGAGGAGGTCATGACTATGAGCTATACCTATGGATTTAGGGGATGATATTGATGGAGTGACTCTTCCTAAATACTTACATAGATAAGATGGACACTTAGTCGGCTTGAAATAGCGTATCTACCAGGTGTTGAGCCTCATTAATAGCTTTTTTGACATGTTTGGAGCTTTATATTGATTTGAGAATGTGACACGTTATGATGCATGTGCTGATCTGTAATAAAGACCATGATGTTATTGGCCACATTCTGCAGATGGCTCCCCAGGCCCCATCACATTTTTATATGTTTGGGATTTCTAAAACAGGATAAATGATGATGATGGACTTGGTACTGCGTGTGTCGCAATACTCTTTTTGTTGAGGAGCATCCATTCAAATGGACCCACCTCTTTCTTTTCCAACATTCATGTTGAGTTTATCACCCCACTTTGATGATATTACAGTAGTATGTGTATGAGTATTTTGGGAGTATTTTCTGTGTCCACGATACTTTCAACCCAGTTACACCACCGGCCACCTACAAGCACATATATATGATGTTTCGCGATCGCTGGAATATTGACCCACTAGGTGAGCGTTAAAGTGTGATTACGTCTGAGGACAAGAAAGTTACACCCATTACTGGTAGCATGGAGTTGATAGATTTTATAGCAGGATCAGCCCCGAGGAGATTAAGTTGGCTCTTTATCTCCATTAGAGAGAAATAGATTGAGTTGACACCTTTCAGTCATACTTGAAATGTTGCATGGTCATATGAGGACATGCCGAGCCTTGACTCTTTAATAGTGCAGCATCACACCTTGAGTCTGCCACATGCTTGGCGTTGAAATTGAGAGACTACACCCTCGATGGGTTACGAGGTTAAGGAAGAAATTTATAAGCAACTTAGTGTTGTCTTATTGATGTTGAGTATCCTAGAGTAGAGTTGTGTGTCCACTGTTCCTAATAAGGATGGCAAGGTTAGAGTTTTTGTAGACTTTCGTGATCTAAACAAAGCCCGATCCCCTGGGATGAATTTTCCTTCCCACACACATGATATGTTGGTTGACTGACCTTCTGGGACATTGATGTTGTCTTACATGGATGGATTTTCTAGGTATAATCAGATTATGATGGCTCCAGAGGATATGATTTAGGTTGAAGAACGCAGGAGCCACTTATCAGAGAGCTGGTACTACTCTGTTCCATGACATGATGCACAAAGATGTCGAGGTATATGTGGATGACATGATAGTGGGGGAATCTGAGATAGGGAAAATCACTTGGCGACCTTCAGGGGTCTTTGAGAGGAGTTAGGCGGTTCGGGCCTAGGTTAGACCCCAAGAGTGCACCTTTGGGGTAACTTAAGGAAATTGATAGGACACATTGACAGTAAGCGGGGGTATAAAGTTGATCTAAAGATTAAGGTCATACTTGAAATGCCAGGGAATGAGAAAGAGATTAGAGGCTTTCTAGAGCGATTCTGATCATATCAGTCGTTCATTACTAAGCGACAAACATATGTGAGCCTATCTTGATCTTCGAGAAGAACCGACTGCAATTTGGAATGATGATTGCGTGCTTTTGAGAGAAGATTAAGTGTCTCCTTTCTGCGATTTTAGTACTCTCTCCCCATGCCGGGCGCCCTTTAGTACGTATTTGTCGGTTTGAGACATGGCCTTGGGATGCGTACTGGCTCATTGATGATTCGAGGAATGGGCGAAGCCATGTATCGAGTAAGAGGATGCTGGAGTATGAGTCTGCGGATACAATATGATTAGGCGCCTCTGTTTGGAATTAGTTTTTAGACCCTTCAGAGATTAAGACATTGTGAATTCCATACTTTTGGTGCGATTTGGATCGTTGGGGAGTATTGTGTTATTTTGTTTGATAGGCTGTTTTGATCGGTAGAAAGCTCCTTGAATGGTTAAATCTCTTGGCAGAGTTTGATAATGAGTATGTCATAAAGAAATCCCGAGTAAAAGGGAGCGTTGTTGCATATCTATAAAGCTTCTTCTGTATCCAGATAGCCAGGACCGATTGATGATGATTTCCACTGACCAGCAGGTTGTTTTTCGTGACCCGATGTCGCGGGATAAGCGGTGTGCTGATAGTCTTGTCGATTTGGATTTGACATTGGTATCCTGTTAATATCACCACAAGGTGATCATATTCCCAATCCAATAGTCCAGGTTGGCGTTCCTGCGATCATCATCGGTTGATGAATAATATAGTTGAGTATGAGGCTTGCATTATAGGCATAAAGACTGCACTTGATCTTGGAGTTAGACTGTTGGAGATCCACGGGGATTCCAACAGCTGTCCATGAACTTAGGGTATTTGGAGGGCTGGATGAGAAGCTGAAGCCACTATATTACTTGCTTGGATTTATTAGTTGATAGGTTTTATGAGTTGTGATATATACATCTACCCAAAGTAGAGAATCAGTTTGCTAAAGCGTTAGCCACCTTGGCTTTTGTAATTGAGATTCCTGTGGGAGTGACTATGCGACCATTGTTGATCGAGACTAGATGCACTGACTTCTTGTTGTTGATTGGAATATTAAGATCGAAGATGAAATTTGCCACAGTACCACGATATTTATCGATTTAATCTCTGTACTCCCAGTCGTCTCGGCCAAGGCTAAGAGAGCATTAAGACATTTGGCCTCCAGATTTGTTGTTTGTGGGGATGCACTGTATAGGAGATCGCCCGATGGCATGTTGTTATTATGTCTAGACCGTGCCTCTGTAGATCGAATGATGAGAGATGTTTATGCAAGAGTTTGTGGCCCACACATGGAATGTGACACCCCGATCCCGGGGGTCCGTTGACTAAATTCAACCCGCTGAATACTGCGGAATACGGGTGACCACATTTTTCATTTTAAAATCGTGCGTAGTCTCCTTTGTAATGGAGCTCTACCAAAATACGTAACCTACATAAACCTGTCCCAAACAAATTCAATATAACAGCTTTATGATTTAAACGGCTCACTTGGGCCCATAAACAGTACTCAATATACATGCCAACTGGGCGAATCCAACTATATACCCAATAGTTACAAGAGTTAATATGTTTTTACTCTTATACAATACATACATTAAACTTAAAAAAGTTCTAATACATGTATACATCAAAGCCACAACCCGGCTTTCTTCTAATCCTCGGTCTCTAGGACGAGCCGTCCCCTCGCACGCTCCCTGTACCTGTAAAAATAATATCCCTCGACAGGGTGAGCTAATGCTCGCAGTAACTCGCCCTGCCGAGCCACTCACCACCTAAGCGCAAAGGCAATGTTCCACGAGGAAACACACATTCAAGCAAATGCATGATCCTACTAATGCTCCATGACTAACTCAGATCCCGAGTCCTCGCGATTTCCATCACACTCCCGCCTAAGCCTCGATGAAAATTATTATTTTGTTAGTGGACAACTCTTCCGGGCGTATATATATCAATTGGGCCGCTCCACGATTGGATATATTATTTGCTTGCGGGACTACCCTCCGATGAATATCAATCAGCCGCCCGATGATTGATATTTTAATTTGACTAATCCGATAATTAATATTTTTAGACAACCCTCCGAACCGGCTTTCTATACTCTGTCTCATGCACTAACTCCTATAGTCCTAGGATGTTCCAAAGGCATATGGAATGCATGTATGCCAATTCCAATACAAACTAATCACATGCAAATATGTAAACATGCAATATTATTCACATAATATCCAATCACACAATTATGTCATGTAATTATCATTTCAAACATCAAATTAATTTCACGCTTAACGATCAAACACCAGCACCCGACTCGAATCACTGACCATACACATTTTCACACAAAATATATTTGTAGAATTATTTCGGGAATATGAAACCCTGCTACTATTCCCGAAAATTCAAATTCACTCCAGCTCACCCCAGGAACCCGCATTTCACGGCCATTCCCGGCCCAATTTCAATCAAAGCATGATTTATTTCAATATTTCCAAACTTAGAAAAACCCATCAGTCGTGGTAGTCATGGTTGCACCAATGGTTGTTCAAAAATTCACATCAATTCGGTCCCAAGGTTTGGGACCGATCAGACGACCCCTCACGGCCTCACACGACTCAAACATTTGTAAAGTACTTAAAACGGGAATAAAACGCAAGTAGGGAGAAACCCCTACCTCTCGGAGTTTGTCAAAAACTCAAATCTGGTACCACGCCGGCCCTCTCGCTGTGAGAGTAGTTCTCTTCGTCCCAAAGACCGCCGGCCTGGCCTGATCGCCTGTATTTCCTAGAGAAGTGAGACCTCTCTACCACAACCTCCATTTCAAGCACGTGATCCCAATCTGCTCCCACGTTTTTTCTTTATTTCAATTTGAGGAGAAGAGCACTATTCAATTTTTTGTCATTTAGTGACTTAAACTTTTCTAAAAATGACGTTTATGTCCCTCTTTTCCCAGTTTTGACATTCAGTACTATTTCGGCCATCCATTTTCATCATTTCTCTACTCATACCACTCATGGCACATGATTACTGCAGAAAGAGTATGTGACTAAGCCGCGAACGAAAATCGCTTTTACGGCACCCGAACCGATGCCTCAAACGTAAATTCGACCGCCTGACCCGACAAAATTTTACGTGCTAGTTAGATTTCCGAGACGATTCCAACGTGAAACCGCTTCATCATCCGAGATCTAGAGAATAAATTAATGGATTTTTTTTAACCGAAATTACAATTTCGTAACCGAATTACGATTTTGCCATTTTTCCAGAAATTGGAATTTCTCGGGTCTTACATGGAAGGTCATTTGATAACTCGTAAAATCATGAGGATTGGTCTACTTTTGGTTGACCATGGAGACAGATTGTTGCTAGTTTGTACAGAGATGTTCGGAGTGTCAGATGTACGAAGACTTGATACACGTGCCACCTTCTAAGTTGCATGCATTCACATCCCCTCGCTATTTTCAAGATGGGGTATCGATATCGGTTGGGAAGATTCGCCAAGTCTTCCAATGGGCATGAGTACATTTTAGTTGCCATTAACTATTTCACCAAGGGTGGAAGTCGCCTCCTATGTTAGATTAACAACGCCGTGGTGGCTAAATTCATCGATCGCGTGATTATCTCGCCCATACTAGGGTCCTCACGAACCGATTTCGATAGGGGTGCATTTGGTGGGCGATGACACGTTTGATTCAGAGTATGGCATTCAAAGATCACGACGTCGCAGATAGGTCGCTGCACTAATGGGGTAGTTGAGGCCGCGACTAAGAATATCAAGAGGATTTTGAAAAAGATGGTCGAGACTTCTCAGGATTGGTCAAAGAAGCTCCCTTTCGCGTTATGGGCTTATCATACATCTTTTCATACCTCTACTAGAGCTACCTGCACTCTTGGTGTATGAATGAGGTAGTATACCAAGCCGAGATTGAGATGGGATCTTTAAGAGTAGCACTAGAGCAATAGATATCCGAGGTCGAGTGGGCCCAATATCGTTATGATCAGCTTAGCCTTTTGGATAAGAGGAGATTGAGGGCAGTAGATCATGTTCAGGCCTATCAGAGGAAGATAACCCGTACATTGTCAAGCCCAGGAAGTTTCAAAAAGGCGACCTAGTCTTGAAAGTCCTTAGAGAATTGATTGGTGACCCTAGAGGCAAGTTTAGACCGACTTAGAGTAGGCCGTATGTTATTCGGGATTTGACCCGAGAGGGAGCAACCTAGATGATGTGACTCCAGACTTTAAATCAGCTTCATGGATCCAAATAATGTGGATCACCAAGAAGCTTTATGCGTGAGATCATTAAGCTGAGATGGTAGCTATCACTGAAAGTGTACCTATCTCTATCAAGCACCCATACATCGATATATCATATTGCTAGTCTTCGAGCCTCACGGTTTATTATGGCTTTTTTTATTCAAATTTTGCATACCTTTTCTAACTCGGGTTAGGCCTACCCCGCGCTAGATGACACTAGGATCCACAAGATTGCGGAGCATCATGGTCATTCTTCGCTTGTTCTTTCTCGCACTACCACCGTTTCTTCTCCATTTTGTATCTTCACTTTGCTTGCCTTTGAGTTTTGTTTCTTTTCACTTTTATTTTTCCTTGTGTGATGATGACACGCTCATGTCTCGGAGCTACAGGTGAGGCTGGTCACACCCTTTGTTCCACCCTTAAGATTTGATCCAGGAGTCTTAGTTTCAAGGGACCATTTAGGTTTGGGATTGGACGTTCATTGGTTAAATTGTGCTAGTGTGGCATTCATCTTACTTTGATGATTGTTCGATGCAAAAATACAATAAAATACAATAAAATAAAATAAAAAAGAGTTATGCTCACTCGATATTCACTTCATTGGTATTTGGGATTAGCATGGTTTGTTGACGGTATTATGGCTTGATCATCAAAGGTCATTTTGGATTAAGGGACTTATTTTTTCCGAGCGGCGAGAGCAGTATGATCCTTCCATGGATTCGGGAGACACATCGAGTGGATGGCTCGGGGTTTCCCTTTCTGCACTCAGGGTCCCCCGGGTCATTATCCATATCACCATTCACATCTCGTGATGAGTGGTTGGTCATCATTAATTATCACACTCAGATCCCACATCGTTTCCTACTTCTTCTACATCCCTTTTCATTTTCTTCTATCTCATCGATTGTCAGTCTTCGCTCATGAACGATGTGTCTTTGGTGTACATCACCTATCGCTGGGCATTGTTCACTTATGTGTTAGTTAAGTCGCTTGCTCACATAATTCTCCGACATTTGGCATTGTGCACACAAGGGCTCGCATTATCTATTAGGTGCCTGAGCCTTTGTCTCCCATCATTTCATTCACCTTTCAATTCCTAGCCTACATTACAAATCCGAAATGTAGCGACCACCTGAGGCCATGAGATCTTATGTTTGCTTTGACGCATTTTATATGGACAAGTTCGCCACTTATCGAAAGTAATGAATGATGATAAGTCTTCGTTTCTGTGGAATATCGAGGTCACATAATCGTCGACCCGCTTGCTCGCCTCGTCCATGATCAAATACGTGATGATACGTAGAGTTGGGACCGCTGACCACAGGATGTGCATACCGGGCATTCCCCATTCATTGTCCCGTCATCGCACACGATCGGTTTTCAATGATGTATTTCAAGGTTTTCATCGAGATATTTAAGTTTCAGATGTACATACAAAGCATACCCCTATCGCTTGCTGGTGGATACTGGATGTTATGGATTAGTGAGGAGGGCTTTTCCTTAGGAATGAATGTTTGTAATATTTCAAGCTTTGTGACTTTGACTTTATGTGCAGTGGTGGGTTTCTAACATGGTATTGATGCCTTAGACTGGGGCATAGCCCCTTCTTTACGCCTTTGGACACGTTTGATCCTTTTTTTTGTTTCGGGTTCTCAAGCATCGCGCCCAAATTTGATCCCTTCATTTTGTTTCGGCTTCTCCGGCATCGTGCCCGAATTTGATCCCTTTGTTTTGTTTCGGGTTCTTCGGCATCGCGTCTGGATTCGATCTCTTTGTTTTGTTTCAGGTTCTCCGGCATCACGCCCAGATTCGATCCCTTTGTTTTGTTTCGAGTTCTGCGCCCAGATTCGATCCCTTCGTTTTGTTTCAGGTTCTCCGACATTGCGCTCGGATTCGATCCATTCCTTTTGTTCAGGTTCTCCGACATCACGCCCGGTATTCGATCCCTTCATTTTGTTTCAGTTTCTCCTGCATCGGGCTCGGATTCTATCCCTTCGTTTTGTTTCGAGTTCTCCTACATCGCGCCCGGATTCGATCCCTTCGTTTTGTTTCGAGTTCTCTGGCATTGCACCTAGATTCGATCCCTCTTTTTGTTTCGGGATCTCCGGCATTGAGCTCGGATTCAATCCCTTTGTTTTGTTTCGAAGTCTCCAAAGATCACTCGGATTTGATCCTTCATGGTTTTTAGGTTCTTCTAAGATCGCACTCCTGATTCGAATCCCTTCTTTGTTTCGTTCCGGGCATCAGGCCCGAATTCGATCCCTTCGTTTTGTTTTAGTTTCTCCTGCATCGGGATTCTATCCCTTTTTGTTTCGGGATCTCCGACATCACGCTCAGATTCGATCCCTTCATTTTGTTTTGGGTTCTTCGGCATCGTGCCCGAATTTGATCCCTTCGTTTTGTTTCGGGTTCTCCGGCATCGTGCCCGGATTTCCCTATCTTCACCGATATCGTGTCCAGATTCCTTATCTTCTCTGACATCATGCTCGAATTTCATTATCTTTTCCAACATCATGTCCAGATATCCCTATCTTCACCGGCATCATGTCCGGATCACTCATCTTCCCAAGCATCATGCTCGGGTTTCTCTTAGTCCTTCAACAGGCGGACTCATTGTTAAATTTCCCAGATCGTAAGTGGACAAAATCTGTCAATAATCCGGGTTTTTCACTAAAGTTCATTTTACTCTTGCATCACTTGCACTTCGCACCCACGATTTACTTGTTCATTCATTCTACTGAAGAGAGGCATATTTGTAGACCCTCAATTTTGTCCCTCAACACTTGCATTTATCCTTTGCGTGTTACACTCACCCATTGTTCTCATGTGGCACCGTTAAGGTCCTTTTAGGCTTAGTTGGTCTATGAGCCTTGGGTGGGCTTATGTGGTACATTAAGTGCGTATGTAGTTATTGGCATCGTGCTATAGGAAGCAAGTGGGGCTTCCTGAGGTTTTAACTCAATCGGAGTTTATTGAAGTATGTTGAATGATTGGGGGAGTTCTCGGACTGAAGGTGTGAAAAATTGAGTGAGCTCAAATGTTTATGAAGGATAAATACAAGCAAAAAAACCATGGGTAAAGAGGAAGGGGACAAACAAAAAGAAGCCAAGAGG
This sequence comes from Tetrastigma voinierianum, assembly GCA_016808115.1. Classification (NCBI taxonomy): domain Eukaryota; kingdom Viridiplantae; phylum Streptophyta; class Magnoliopsida; order Vitales; family Vitaceae; genus Tetrastigma; species Tetrastigma voinierianum. The sequence goes on along the minus strand of JAEQBH010002487.1, from coordinate 291,989 downwards.
AAAAAGGGGAGAGAAGAAAAGAAGGGACAAAGGAGGAAAAAGAAAAGGATAAGAGATTCTCTAGATCCGCAGAGTGGTCTCTATTTCAAAAGGATTTCAAAAGTTTCGAGGAGTGGATACCCGGGGTTTCCTTTGAGGCAAAAAAGAAGGAAGACAAAGGGGGAGTAGCCGTGAATCCTACAGGTATGAACGTTGTATGCTTCTCCAGTTTCTTTTGCACTTGTCTGCCTTTGAAGTTTGCAACCTCGTTTTAAGGCACTAGGAATTGTTTGGGTCAGTTCTCACTTATTCAGAGTTTAAATTGTATGCCGTTTATTTTTTTGGATTCCTTACTCTGTAAGGAATCTTCTGAAAAATTTTGAGAATTGTTCTCAACTGGCTCAATTGGTTAGGGAACAGGATCAGCCGGTTCATTAGGTTCTGTTTTCAAGAACAATGCTAGGGCACGTATTGCCTGGGCCGCCTCACTATCTGAGTCGAATTGTACACCGTTTATTTTGTTGGATTCCTTAATCTATAAGGAATGTTCTGAAAAATTTTGAGAACTATTCTCAACCGGCTCAATCAGTTAGGGAACCGGATCAGCCATTTCATTAGGTTCTGTTTTTAGGAACAATAGTTAGGGCACTAGGCATTGTTTTGGTCAGTTCTCACTTATTCGGAGTTAGAATTGTACACCGTTTGTTTTGTTGGATTCCTTACTCTGTAAGGAATGTTCTAAAAAATTTTAGAACTGTTCTCAATCAACTCGATTGGTTCGGGAACCATATCAGCCGATTCATTAGGTTCTATTTTCAGGAACAACAAGCCAGAATTTTCAGACATTGTTCGGGGCCGCTCTCACTATCCAAGTTGCAATCATACACCGTTGCTTTACACCATTGCTTTTTTTTGGGTTCCTTACTCTGTGAGGAATGTTCTAATAACTAGTGGGGAAACTAAATCAACCAGTTCGTCAGGTTTTTTTTTTAGGGATAGCAAGATTTTAGTTTAATTGGAGCCCATGACTTTTGTGAGTCAACCTCATTCACTCTTGATCAATGTACAGCTATGTTTAAGGTCTAAAATGGGGTTTATTTCAATTTAAAGTGGTCCCATTTTGGATTCATAAGAGTTAGGGTCAATGGGGGCAGAGGGTGGTTAGTTAAGCACTAGTAGTCTAATGTTTTGTCGAGCCCAATTCTTTGAGAAGAATAGACATGTTTGTATATACACAAGTGTTGTAGCATCACTGAGTGGCTGGGATGCGATGTATGGTTTCTCCCGGCTTCTCACATATTTAATTTTAAGAGATCGTTGTACGCTTCAAATGCAGTAACTAACCTTCCGCAGGCCAAGATGGCCAGTGACCACATGTGCAGTGCTTAGGCTTTGGTATTTGCATTTATATGCTTACATGGTGTTTAGACTTTGATGTTTGTGGTTCATTTGAGCTTGTTGACTGGCCTCTTATGCAGTGCTTCGCTAGGGACCACAGGTACACACCCATTGTTTTATTTAGTCGAGTGTTTATGCATGTTAGATACTGAGTAGGTCAGTGATTCGAGTCATCCTGCTTTTGAAGATGAGTGATCTGACGATCTTTGACCCATATGATCCTACACCCAATTCCATTAGTGTGAGACCGAGTTCCAAGCCCAAGGGTGCTAATCGCACGAGGTACCGGCTCACTGTGACCAAAAAAAGACATATACAAATTTATGACACACTACTAAAGGATCTTATTGTCTAGTCCCCAACAATAATACCATGAAACTTGTTTGTTATATTTCTTTACAATTATAATGATTAAAAACATTTTTCTTAAGAGTAGATAAATTTCTTTCTGGTTTTGATCCATGATTCTGCAAGTATACAGATCGAAAAAGTAATAAAGTGGATTTAAGTCCAGATATCGATCCCACAGAGATCTCAAGAATTCTCAATCAATCAATTTAACTACTCAAGCTCTATACTATTCGACTGATGATCATAAATTGATATATCCCTAGCAACCTTTAAAATAATGAAAGAATAAAGATATTTAAACTAAGAACAAAATGAAATAATGCTTAAACTAAAATTAAAAAAAAAATAAAAGAAATAGACTGGTCAGTTAGCTTTTAAAGAAAGCATTGAAAATACAACTGTTGTGAAACATCAATTTCTGCAGACTACTCTGTAGCTTTACTTTATGAACCTCAGATTTAGAATCCTTCCAAGGAAGAATGTAATGCCATGTGGATCTCTCCTTAATGACACATTTCATCATCTAATCTTCCCTGTTTCTTTCGAATGCAGAGGATTAGATAACTACTTTTAATTTGAGTTGCCTTGTTCTGGGTATTTTTCTTTTTCAATACTTCATACCCAGAACATGGACTATAAACCTTATCTCCTAAGACATAGGCAAAGCATGGGCTTACACTATACTGGTTTCATCCTCAAAATCGGGAACAGCTTCATTCTTTCCTCGACAAACTTTCGCTTAACACCTGGGATTGAACTTACTATTCGAATCTGAGAAGGAACTCCTCTCAGCTTCATTTTAATTACAAGTCATTCAACTCATTCTCGAGACTTCAAGAGAGAAGAAGATTTATCGATTATAATTCACAAAGCCCATTGGGACTTCATTGCTAGGTTCGTGATACCTCGAGATATTGTTCAATACTCTCAGTGAATGCCTTCTCTGCGGTCACTCCGTAGGGCCTCCTGAAATCAGAGCATGAAACAATCCTATTAAGGTGTATAGGACAATTAATATTTGGATCAGATACAACAATAAACAAAACCAGCAAGTAGATTCGAGACTGAAGTTCAGCAGACTCTGATAAATTTCTGCATAAAAGATAAATTCTAACAACAGAGTAATTTCAACGGAAGCTGGGTTTCTAAATTACTATTACACCAACGTAGCTCTCGATCAAAAGAACTAACAACCAAACTCGGGAAGTCAATTCCAAAATTTGTTTGGACTTCAAACTAACGATAAGAATTTGAAGAAAATAACATTCGCATTCAAATTTCAACTTCAACAACTAACATCCGTGATCCGTAAATTCAAAATGAAATAACAATCTACTCTAATCAGAATCAAAAATAACAAGAAACAAAGAAAAAGAAAAAGAAAATTAAACTACACGAGCCTTCTACACCAGACTCTCTTCTCGAGCCGCCAAGAGTCGCCTTCCTTTAGTAGCAAATGCACCATGGGGAGTCTGAAGTCAGTCTCTAACTTCGATGCACCTATTCAGGATTTCAAAAAATAACCCGCCCATTTGTTTGTTCATGTCGCGACCCATTTCGTGTCAATACCTTGACTTGATGTCGCACTTCCTTCCATCGCGACTTCACTGCTCGCTTATGAGTCAGCTTTGATGTCGCCACTTCAATCATACGCTTTACCTCCACCTTTCGCGATTGTGAACTCTTTCGCGTCGCCACTTCAATCATACCGCCGCGATTTCGCTTTTTCTCGTCATTCTACTGCTTTTATCCGGGTAGCCACTTTACTTAACACCCCTTTGATTCGCATCGCGACCGCTAAATGACGCCATCAATCGCCTTCCCAATTGACGTCGCTGACGATCGAATGACGCCGCTACTGCACCTTCGTATTGTGAGCTCTTTGAGGTCGCGATTTCAATCATACGCCGCGACGCCAATGTTATGCTTATGAGCTCTTTCGATGTCATGGAAGCTTTGCCGGACTTGTCTTCTCAACATCTTTGATATGATGTCGCGAATGTTTTAAATGATGTCACTAAATTTCCATTCTTGTACTGATGTCGCTGATCATCAAGGACGTCGCTACATTCTTTCATTGTAACTGATGTCGCGACTACTAACTGATGTCGCGACCATAATACCTTGCAGCTGATCTCGCGACCTCTGAAGGATGTCGCGACATCTTCTGATTCAGTATTTGATATCTCTAGTTGTTCTAACTGTCGCGACCTCTATGTTCAGTCTCTTTGAAAATCTTTTGTCGTGAATCCTATTCGTCACGGACTCCATGTCTACGCTGCTTAATTCCGCCGCGACTGCTGGTGTCGCGACATCATGTCTCGCTTTCTTCATTAATTTCGGTCGCTCTAATTTGGAGTTTTTGTTGGGTGTAATCTTGGTGTTAATCTTCATTACCGGGTCAAGGTCGCAACATCAAGTCCCTTCTTTCAAAATTAAGGCGAATTTCTTTTACTTGAGAAGGTTGTTCTCGTGGCTTTCAGACACTCGTCGCTAATTCTACGGTGGTCAGCGATATCATTTATCTCTTGTGTCGCGATATCGCAATGATGTCGCCGACATGAACTTTCATTTGATCGCTTCTCTTAATCTCGACTAAGTCATTTTTTTGTCTCAACTTTTTCAGTCACAACTTCGCTTGTTCACTCTTCGCTTTCTTCAAGGCCAAATTTGCGATGTCGTGACTTTGAATTCTTGGCCGGAAACCGACTTCCTGTCGCGACTTAAATTCCAGTTTTGACTTCATTTCTGCTGTAGGCTGATTTCTTATGATTTTTGTTAAAATTTGATTTTTTCACAGATTTTCCCCGCAAATTGGAATTTTATTCACTATCGCTTGCCAACAATTCAACGTTATTCTCATTATAAACTCGTAAAATGGATTAAAATCTCATGAGTTTTTGGACTCATCAAATTCCCCCAAACTTAAAATTTTGCTTGTCCTCAAGTAAAGAAAAGAAGAAATTGTTTGTCCTCAAACAAATAAGCTTAGAAAATTTTTAAGGACATTTTTCTGATTTATTCCAAATTCTTTCTCATTCCACTCTTCTAATCTGGAATTAAGAGATATCACTATTATTTCAAATTTCAGTTTTGATGCAAGATCAAGGCATGGTGTACTCTTATTACAAAATTTCTTGATAAACTATTGTATTTAAACAGTTTATTTAACAAGTCTTGTTCTGTGTGTGTGTGCAGGTCATCAATCCTCTTCAACTTCATGTTGAATTTAGTTAATCTTCTGGGAGTTTTCTGCATCGCTTTTATCAAAGTCCTATATGCTTGTTTTTCATATTGACTCACTAATGTAGGTAAATTCAACCTTCAAAATCAATGAGGTCTTCAAAGCTTGTAATGTTGGGCTTAGGTAATTGGGTAGATAATGGAAAATTTAGGTTGTAAATTACCTAGCTTCCATCTTGTCTCTACATCATGTTCCAACTTTCTTCCTTTTTCTTCTTTGTTCCTTTCGATTCTACTTAATCTTAGCCCGATTCCTTTGAATTCTTTTATGGAATCTCAACTTCCATATGTACTTGATTCAGCATTCCTTCGTTTTAACCTTTGCCTTTATTTCTCTAAGATTCGGGAATAGTGCAAATGTTTTGTCTTCTTAGGCTTTCTATTACTCTTAGAGAATCCTCACAAGCAACTCCCATACCAATCAGCATTAGGGTGCTAGGTGTTAAAACACCCCTACGAGCTTAATTGTTCAAGGGAAATAGGCCACAAGACAAAACTTATTCCTATTTCACTAGCCGCTCTTTACTTTTCAACCCCCTTCTTATCAAATTAGAATATTATTCCCAAACTTGTTTCTTCCTTTATACTAAACTTCTCTCGAACTAGAAACTGAATAATTCCGGGGTTCTTTACTGCAGGTTTATTGCAAGGAATGGAATTTGAGTTTTCACCATCAAGTATTGAAGAAATAAGGCTTATTTGGCTCAAATCAGAACTAGAGAATATGCTAAGACATTTCGAGGGGTAGGCTTAAAAAAGGCCTGTCGCCATGATGGCCTCTATCATTTCTTGTTGGCCGTTTTCACCTAGAATTTCGCCTCAATCAATAATCAAACAAGTTCTGCGAGGGACCGCGACTCTAAATCTCGACCCTGCTAAGACGCTCCTAATTCCTATCAAAGTTTCATAAGTTTTGTTGACCGATGTGTATTATTTCTTCAAGACTCAGACTTATTCACCGCTTCACTTACATTATTTAACCAAGTATTTTGTTCTATCAGCACTAACCAATTTTCCAATTTTTGCAACTAAACTGAATCTAAACATAACAGTAAATACTCCTAATTCCAGTTTCTTTATTCATGCCCTGATTTTGCAATTATTTGTGTTCAAGTTTATCTCCTAGTCAAACTACTTCAACTAGTTCAAGCAAGCTATAAAATAACAATAAAATCTAACTGCAAGCAAGCAAACATTTTTCACAAATTTTCTTGTTTTATTCATGATGTTATGCAACAGTTGAGAACAACAATCAGGAAGAGGGGAAAAGAAGGATAAATCAATGGGAAGGTCTATTTTTTTCTTTTTGAGGGACGAGCAAAAATTTTAGGAGGATCCAGATCAAGAGTAAACAAACTAGGGGAGAATTTGGGGAATTTCATTTCCATTCTCTTCTTCTTCTTGTCACTCTCCGTTTCTATATGTTCTTCTGGGCTGATCGCTTCATTTGTGAAATCAACCTCTTGTTCGCATCATCTCGCCTCGTGCCCAGCAAGGCGCTCGTTGTGCTCCATTTTACCATGACTTCTAAAAATTTAAAGATTGTTGCGATCAATCCAAATTTTCAGTTTTTAATTTTCTTCTAAAGGCATCTTTATCAATGCTTCGACATCTCTCGTCTTCATCCTTTCGAAATCCTGAACATTGACATGTATAGGAACTTGAATCCCTTGATCCGCTCCTTTGGGGCCTCGCTCGACCTGAATCCCTTCCTTTACGAATAGAGTCGAGGAATCACGATCATACCGATTGTTGTAGAATGATTCATGGCTTAGCTTTAACTTCTTCAAGATCTTACCTCTTTCCTCCATTTCTTAAATTTTTCCTCTTGTCGTCTGCATCTTTTCATCCGTCTTCCTTCTCGCCATCTCTTCTTCCTATCGTTGATCTCTTCTTTCATCCTCGCCATATACTTCTTCTTTCAAGCCTTCATCTCTTCTTCCCATTGTCGATCCTTCTCTTTAATTCTTTTCATAAACCTCTTCTCCTCGAACTTTGGCCGAGGGTTCCATTGCTCTTCCCTTTCTTCCACTTTCTTTTGGATGGAATTGAGCATTTCCATTATTCGACATTCTCCGGGTCCCTGGGAGCTTTCACCAAAGTTCTCCAACCACCGTCTCATAGGAGTCGCCGCTGGGGCTGGAGAGAAATCTTATCAGCTTCTCTATCTTCTTGCTCTCTATCCTCCGAAACATAGTATTCCTTCTTGATGTGCTTCTAGATTTTCTTCTTCTTGCTCGCCACCGAAGTGTGTCTTCTTCCCAGATTGCATTTTCATTTTCATCCTCGAACTGCTTTCTACTACGACCCCCTTTTCTTTTGATTCTTCGTCCCTTGCTTACTCCCACTGGGTGAGGGTGACATTTTTAGGGCATTCTTCTTCTTCTTCTCAAGTTCCCTTCACACCAGCCCTAATACATAGCCTTGTGATGGTTGCTGGGTGAGGGATCAAACCCCTTTTATTACCTTCATGATACCTCATTATAGAATTTTCACACTGCTCCAAAGATCAATCTCAGACCTCTTCGCATGGCATAGAGAAGGATTGCTTGCTCTCTTACTGTGCAGACGTGTTTAGACCATAACATGCTAGGAAGTAAAACCACACTTTGGCCTCTTCTATCAAATCTCCCCTGCTCAGAGTCTTTTGCTCTCCTTTTCCTTTCTTCCACTACCCTTTACCGTCTGTCAATTTTTTCGCCATCTTCTCACGGTTAGGGTTGTTCATCAACTTCTTGAATTTTGATCCATTCTTCTGCCCTTCCATTCCATATATTTCATTAATAGTCTTCGCTCCATAAGGCACCAAACTCCTCTAACATAAACAGAGTTCTCCTTCCTCCCAACCAAATTGGAGTAAAATTCTCGGACGACTGCTGCATAACCAGACTTTTAATGTTTGCAAAATTCTCCCCAACCTCTTTCTCTATTAATTCCTCAAAGGAGAGATGAGCTATCGGGGCTTTCCTACTTAACCCCTTTCCAAAGATAAAGTTTTTCCGCACGGAGAAAGCTTCTTCTGAGACGAACTTGTCTTCCTCTACTTTGTCGCTTTTCCCTTTTCCTCCACGCTCAGAATGGTCAACTTCGGGGTTGTTCCCGACCTACCATTCTCCCTTTCAGGTTCCAGATGAACTTCCCCTTCGGTCTGAGTATACTCCTCCATGATTTCGCTTAGATTTGGGATGAGAGTTGAAGGTTCGGCCATTAGAGAAATCGGAAGGTTTTTAGGAAGAAGTTCGAATTTAGGGTTTGCAAGAATCGAGAACCGTAGAACATAACATCTAAAGGTCAGATTTAGCTTCAAGGAAGGAGATGGTATGAGGGAGTTTCTCAACAATAAGAATTCAATTATTATTGTGGGCCTCTTTATTACTTCATTTATTTGCCATGTCGCGACTTAAATTTCAGGCTGCCATTGTGTGCTGTCATTAAATTTAGAGCAAATTAAAACCGCCTACCGCACATTTTTCTCCGATGTCGCGACTTATTATCGTTTTCACGCGACATAAGTAAACCTGTGAGGACAAGTTATCATCAGCCGCGACATCAGGTATTTTAGGAAATAATTGAGTTGTCGCTGAATTTCACCACTCTTTGAAGGTCGTATTCTTGTCACACCACTCTCGGCCGCGACATAAAATCTGGTCACGACTGCGCCCTTTGCTCTTCCTTCCGCATCGACTAAGTCATGGATTCAACTCGTCGCGACATCAATCTCTGGTCGCGACTTAGTCTGCACTTGCCCTTTAATGATCAGATAGCTTTTCACTCCTTATTAATTTGCACATTCTTAGCATCTATTTAATCATTCCCACACAGCAATTCAAAAATGTATTCTATTCAATTTTTCGCGTAATTTATGTAGGAGAAAAGTACTCTTTTCGAGTCGTCATTCCGTGAAGTGCTTGAGTGGGCCTCCCGAGTTTTTGCTCCTCGCCCAGCCATTTGATTCTTAAGACCGCATATTGTAACAATTCCAAAAAGGATTAAATTAATCTAGTACTAACCTAGCAATTTCTAACAAATCATGACTAGAACTAAAAGAAAATTTTTCAAAAATGCGTAATAATAAAAAAAAAATTCTAAGTCTATATAAAGAAACTAAAAATCTATATGGTCACTTCCCATGAGTCGCTCTGTTTCGAGTCTCTTAACCGGGACTAGCTGTTTTAAGCTTTCTCTCTCAATTCACCGCCTGGAGTTCTTCCTTTCTTTCTCCCGCGATAGTGTTTCGCCTTTGCCCATTAACTTTGAATTCTTCCCCAAAGACGTACCTCGAGTGTTACTACTCCAAAGATAATACTCGACACCACCGTATATGGTCCACTCCATTTTGATTTCAAATTTCGAAATAATCTTAATCTGAGTTAAACAAAGAAGACTCCGATCCTCGCTCTCGAACTCTTCCTTAGAACTTTTGATCATGCCATTTCGTCTTGTCCTTGTAAACTCTAGCATTGTCATAGGCTTTTACTTCGCTTCTTCCAATTTATCTCATTGATAGTCTTCTCTTCCTTGCAATCTTGAAATCGGTTCAACTGCTTGATGGCCCATACGGCTTTGTATTCTAGTTCAAGAGGAGGACATGGCTTTCAAAGACAAGTTTGTATGGGGACATTCCAATGCAGAGTTTTAAAAGTTACCCTGTATGCCATAATGCATCATCAAGCTCAAAGACCAATCTTTCCCTCGCTAGAACTCATTTTTCCTTAATTTTCTTATTTCTCTCGTTGGAAATTTCAATAGCTTCCATTTGTTTCTGAGGATGATAAGCCAAGCTCATAATGCGTTTGATACCATATCTCCGTCACGAGTTTGTTGTAAACACCCATTTGCAAATTGGCTCTCCATCACTAATTATAGTTAGCGTGGTGTCCCAAACTGCTAATATTTCCTTCAGAAACCCCACAATTGTATCGGGCATCATTCTTAGGACGTTTCACATTTACCCATTTTGATAAATATGACATAATCCACAAAGCCTAGAGGTATGTATATATTTCCAAATGAAACTGAAAAGGCCCCATAAATCTATTCCCCATACATCAAAACAATTGCACCACTGTGATAACGCCTCGTAGGGCATCTCATGCTTTACCGATATTTCCCATTCTTCGGGCATTGATCACAATAACTTTACCCATTCAAAACAAAATTTTAAAATCGTAGGCCGCAAAACTCGATCGAAGAATTTTGTGGGCTGTTTTATCTTCCCGCAGTGTCCTCCATAAGGTGATGCATGACATTCTTGTAAATCTTTATTTCACTAATTCTCTCCGGTACACATCCCCCATAATCGATCAGCTCCTCTTTAAACAAATATGGATAATCCCGTATGTAGTACCTACTATCACTCCCAACTCTTTTTCTCTCGCCGGTAGCTGGAATTCCGTGGAGCAATTCCACACAAGCTAAGAAATTCACAATATCAAAGATACTGTGGTGATTGGAGGACAATTTAAATAACTGCCATCTCGAAAATTTTCTCGCTATTTCTCTTCCCTTTTTCAGACAAGGTTTTCTACTCGACAAGGATCGCCTATCACATTGTCACGCCTTCTTGTCTTTAATTTCTAAATCAAATTCGCACAATAATACCACCCGATCAATCTGCTTTGCTTCCTTCTTGCCATTAAATATTTAATCGCTGCATGATCGTGTATAACAACATGGGACCCCAAAATATATACCTGAATTCTTTCACATGCAAACACTATTGCCCAAGATCTCCTTTTCAAAAGAGTAGAGTAATTTTCTTGTGCTTCATTAAAGGTTTTTCTAGCATAGTATATGGCCTTGAACACTTTTTCATCTTTCTATCCCAATACAGCTCCCATTGCAAAATCACTGGCATCACACATGATCTCAAATTCTCTCGTCTAACTGGGTTTTGCCATGATGGGAGCTTCCTCCACTAGTCCGATTTGATTTCTTCAAATGCTTTCCCGCGTGATTCATCAAATGAAACTTACTATCTTTCAAAGAATCGCATAGCGGTTCAAGAATTTTTGAGAAATCTCCGATAAATCTTCTATAAAACTAAAGATGTCCTAAGAAACTTCGATCTTTCGACTCGTAGCAGCAGATAGTCTCTTATAATTGAAACCTTTGTCGGGTCTACTTTTGGCCCCGCTACGTAAAACCATGTGCCACAAGACAATCCCTTTGTAACCATAAAATGGCATTTTTCCCAATTCGTGAGCTAGATTTTTGTCTTGCACCTTTGAAGTATTGTCCCTGTGTTATGTGCATTGTTCAAAATCGGATCCATATAATTAAAATCATCCATGAAGATCTCCATAACTTCTTCGGCTAGGTCAGAAAATATAGACATCATGCATCTTTGGAAGGTACTGAGCATTACGCCCCAAATTGGTGGCATTCTTCTAAAGCAAAAAGTACCAAATGGGCATGTAAAATTGGTTTTCTCCTGATCTTCAGGTGCAATAGCTATTTGGTTATATCCAGAGTATCCATCAAGAAAACAAAATAAGTATTGCCCGCCAACCTATCCAAAGATTTGATCGATGAAAGGTAGGGAAAATGATCCTTCGCTGCATTCAATTTTCTCGTAGTCGATACAAACCTCCATCCCGTCACAATTTCGTAGAATAAGTTCATTCTTTTCATTTCGACATAAAGTGAATCCACCTTCTCGGGAACCATGTACCGGGCTTTACCTAATAATCATTCGATATAGCATATATGTAAACCTCGTATTTAACCATTTCGTAACTTCTTTTTCTCGACAACTTCTTTCATGACTGGTTCAACCTCTTGATGCTCAACATAAGTTTTGCATTATCTTCCAGTTATATTTTGTGCATACAAATGAGGACCGATACCCTTCGTATCTTCAATCGACCAAGCACCGTCTCAGATTTTCTCAAAATTACTAAAGAACTTCTGCCCTTCGCCTTCACCAATGCAAATTGATATGATAATCGGTTTTTCCTTTTCTCCGCTCTAAAACTCATATTTCAAATGACTGGGCAACTCCTTCAATGTTAACCCTTCTGCACTAGTTTCCCGCCTACGAAGCTCATTGTGGTTCGGGTCGCTTCACTTCCATCTCGATCGTTTCATTTATACTCGAGACTGTTTACTATTAAACAAATTTGGAAGGCGTAACTCACAATCAAAGCTCAAGGTATCGAAAATTCATCTCAATTTCATTGATAGAGTTTTGAATGATACAATCAGAATTCAATTTCCATCATTGAGAAGGCTATTGCTTCTTACAGCCATACAACTGTCTTCCTCTACATTAGGATGGTCCAAACTCCTATTAATATTAAAATGCACTGCTTCATTCCCAACCCTGAGTGTCAGTTCACCTTTCTGTACGTCAATCAAGGCAACTCTTGTTGCTAAGAAAGGTCTTCCCAGCAACAGAGGAACTTGAGGATCTTCCTCCATCTTCATGATAACAAAATCTACTGGAAAAATGAATTTCCCAACCTTGACGAGTACATTTTCCATCGCCCTGGTTGTGCCATTGATCTATCGCCCATCTCAGAAGTAATTGCCGTTGGGGTTAGTTCCCCAAACTAAGTCCCGCACAACCGATAGAGGCATCAAATTTATACTTGCCCGTAGTCACATAAAGCTTTCTCGAACTCACATTTCTATGTAATGCGGAATAGTGAAACCGCTTAGGGTCTTTCATCTTTGTCGGGAGCTTCGTTGATAATGGCACCGCATGAAGCACTGCTAACTATACCTCCTCAACTATCTTTCTTTCTTGCTCAAAGACCTCCTTTTAAATTTTGCATAAAGAGGCATTTGACCTGATCACCTCGCAAATGGGATATTTATTTCTATTTTCGAAATATCCAAGAATTTAGAAAATCGTCTTCTCGACCCGAAGTCTCCCGTGGAATGGCACCGCAGAGCATGTCGGCACTCCCTTCTTTCTCGAAGGTCATTTCTTCCTTTCATCCGCTCAATCAGGTTGTTCTTCTCTTCTTCTTTCGCCCCTTTCTCTAGCTCGCCTCTTCGCTTCTATCCGTCTTTCCGCTGTTGCTCAAACTTTCCCACTTCAATTGAATCTGTCATGCAGCCTTTAGGTTCTTTCTCTCTGGGTGTCACTAGGGAATGTTCCCTTGTTCTCGACATATATTCAAAATAATTCGTCTCTACTTGTGTCTCTAGATTTTTCAAAGGAAGCACTAGCATTCTTCCGAACATATATATCAGATTCAAAGTTTTCCAAGTCGATAGTTTCTGATCACGGAATTGTAATAAATTTCTGTTATCCCCTTTATGAACCGGCAAAGATTTGTCCTCAAATGGTTGGGTCTCTCCTCCGACCCCGGTATTCATTTCTCGCCCTCACCTCCCATGTCGCCGCCGCCGAACCTCGTGGCCACGATATCCTTGTCGAGGATGTCGTCTCTCGCTCACATGTAATGCCCTCCACCAAAGGAGAAATTCTCATGGTTCCTTAGTACTGATTGTAGTGTACGGGCAGTTAGGATTTGGCTTGAAATGATAACTCCTTTGCCTGCTCACGTACTTAACCTCCTCGAAGACCATAAGAATTCCTTCATGGCACATCAGCACTTCTTCTCATCAATTCTTTCTAATTGCCTCCTATTTCATGAGCAAGCAGTGCATCTTCCTCTCTTGTTTGTCCATCCTATGCATTATAGCATCCAACTTAGCCTTCCATGGCCGCCATCTGCTCACCTCCATGACCCCTTTCCTCCTCAAGTACTACCTCTGAAAAACTCAGATGGAGCTTGTTGCATTTTGCCAGTCCTCTATCGATCTCTTGCTCCTTCAAAGACTTTTTCGCCAATGCTCCACGCGATGAAGCATCGATAATACCCTCGATGTATCATCTGCAGCGTGATACACTATATCCATCCGGGTCTTCAAGTCTACTCCATGCATTGGGCACCTCTTCAACAATCTTTGAATCTTTCCCAGTTTACATACGTGCTCTCATCTTCCCTTTGTTGGAATACAATTATCTCTTCGTCTCCTCGAAGTGAGACGGGGAAAAGAATCGCCTAAGTAAGCTTCTACCAAATCCTTCCCAAGTATCAACAGATCCATATGGTAATGATTCATACCATGTGGCTGCTATATCTCTCAAAGAAAATTAGAAGATATGTAGTTTTATCACCTCCGGGTCTCACACCTGCTCGCCATCAGATTAGCCATCCCGAAATCTTCCTGTGTGCTCATTCGGGTCTTCGACTGATGACCAAGAAACCGATGTCGCTGGAACCATTGTAATTAAGGCCGGCTTTTAGTTCAAAATTGCTCAGATCCACTAAAGGTCAGTCTCGATTGCGTATCACTCTTCTTGAATAATAGCCTCTAGAAACTCCTCCATTGTATCAAGAATGGGGGGTCTTCCCGTCGTTGTCCTCCTGCTCTTCTCGTTTCGTCATGTATCTCTTTCCGCCATAGCTGCCGCTTCTTCTTGTCTTTCTTAAGCTCCCGAAATGCTCTCTCCAATCTCGTTGTCTCATTGTAATCGTGTCGATCCTCGTTTCCTATGCATTAAAGGTTTTCCGAATAAAAGCATATCCATATTATCAGATTAGTCAAACCTAACAAATATTTTCAAATACGGCTTGTTAAAAATTAGTGACTCAATGTAGTCATCGCTTGAAAAGCTATTTTTGGTCTTTTCTTAAATGTCCAAATTAATATTTCCTTCTTTCGTTAGAATATTGATCTAATTAATTCTTCGATCCTCGCAATCTGCCAAAACTTGTTCACTCAGGACCAAAGACATATACAAATTTATGACACTATTACCAAAGGACTATCGTCAAATTCCTCAAATAATAATACCATGAAACTTGTTTGTTATATTTCTTTACAATTATAATGATTAAAACGTTTTCTTAAGAGTAGATAAATTTCTTTTGGTTTTTTTTTTTTTTTTTTTTTTTTTTTTTTTTGATCCATGATTACGCAGTACTCTGGTCGAACAAGTAATAAGGAGTGGATTTAAGTCCGGATATCGATCGAGAGATCAGGAATTCTCCAGTAACTACGACTACTCGAAGCTGCAGCACTATTTAGGCGATGATTTGCAATTGATATATCCCTAACAACCTTTAAAATAATGAAAGAATAAGATATTTAAACTAGAACAAATGAAATAATGCTTAACTAAATTAAAAAAATAAAGAAATAGTAATTAGTTAGCTTTTAAAGAGAGCATTGAAAATACAACTGTTGTGAAACATCAATTCCTGCAGACTACTCTGTAGCTTTACTTCATGAACCTCAGATTTAGAATCCGTCCAAGGAAGAATGTAATGCCATGTGGATCTCTCCTTAATGACACATTTCATCATCTAATCTTCCCTGTTTCTTTCGAATCACGGAGAAGGATTAGATAACTACTTTTAATGCGAGTTGCCTTGTTTGGGTATTTTTCTTTTTCAATACTTCATACAGACATGAATTTGTAAACCTTAACCAAACATAGGCAAAGCATGGAGTTTGCACTATCACGGTTCTCACATCCTCAAAATTGGGGTTGTTCTTTCCTTGATTAAGATCACTTTGCTAACAGTTAAACTTCTTTGTTCGAATCGGCCCGAACTCTGCTTTCATTTTAATTGATAAGTCATTCCAGCTCATTCTCGATTTCAAAGTGAGAAAGATTTATCAATTATAATTCACAAAGCCCATTAGATCCCCAATATTAGGTTCATACCCTTGAGATATTATTCAGCCTCTCGGGGAATGCCCAGTTCTACGTGTCACTTAGAGGGCCTCCTGATCGGAGCATGAAAGCAATCCTATTACGGGTATGGGACACTAATATTTGGATCGGATACAGCAATAAACAAAACCAACCAGTAGATTCAAGGCGAGATTCGATGGGCTACGATAAATTTCTACGAGAAAAGAATAAATTCTAACAACGAGTAATTTCAATGGAAGAGTGGTTTTAAATTACTTTAATGCACTAACGGTAGCTCTTACAGATCAAAGAACTACGTAAATGTGGCTTGAGTTCGAATTCCAAGAATTGTTTGGACTTCTAAGCAGACAGGCGAGTAATTTGAAGAAAATAGCATTACGCATTCAGCATAGCTTCAGCAACTAACGTCGGATCGAGAATTCCAAATGAAATAACAATCTACTCTAATCTAATCAAAAGTAACAACAAAACAAAGAAAAAGAAAAAAAATTAAACTACACAAGCCCAGCCCGGCTGCGGACTTCTCTTTACGGCGCGAAAGCTGCTTTCTTCATGCGTGCGTATTGCAGGGTTTGAAGTTTGCCCCTAGCAGTGCACCTGTTGTGGATTTCAAAATAAGCGGCCCGTTTGTTTTGACATGTGTGACTCCATTTACGTGTCGCGACCTTGACAATCTTCGCGACCTCTCTTTCACGTCAGCGACTTCGCTTTGTGATACCCTTATATTTGTTTGATGTAGCGACTTCAATCATACGTCGCGACTTCGCGCTACGCATTTGTGAACTCTTTTGAGAACCAGCGACTTGATCATGCGTGGCGACTTAGTTTTTACTGATCGTCATCGGCGAAGCTTTTATCTAGTAGCGACTTGCATTTAACACCCCTTTGGATCGATGCTTCGCGGCCAAGCTAAATGGCGTCCGCGACCGCCTTTCGCGTATGGTGATGTCGCGACCAGCGGATGGCGTCAGCGACTTCACCTTCACGTGATGAGCTCTTTTGAGGTTGCGACGATCATGCGTCGGCGTGATGTTATCTTATGAGCTCTTTTGATGTTGTGAAGCTTTTCTTTTGTCGTGACTTGTCTTCAACATCTCTTGGGTATGATGTCACGACAGCTAAATGATGTCGCGACCTCCATTCTTTGCAGCTGATGTAGCGACTGCGAAGGGCGTCGCAGCCTTCTTTCATTGGCGATAGCCGACATTCTTAGGTGATGTAAGCGACCGCCAGCCTTACGGCTGATCTCGCGACCTCTGGGCGTCGCGACATCTTTGATTTGAAATTATTTGATATCTCTAGATGTTCTAACTGTCGCGACCTCTATGTTCAGTCTCTTTGAAAATCTTTTGTCACAACTTCTATTCAGTGTCACGACCTCCATGTCTACTGCTAAGCTTTCAATTCTGTCGCGACCTCGAAGTGGTGTCGCGACATCATGTCTGCTTCTTCATTAATTCTTGGTGATACGGTTGGAGTTCTGATTTGCGACCTTAATTGTTAATCTTCATTCTTTGTTAAGGTCGCGACATGAGTCCACTACCGAAGTGGTTAGAGCTTCTTTTGCCCGAGAAGGTTGTTCTTGTGGCTTTATAGACAGCTCCTTGTCGCGACCTCATGGTGGTTGTGACATCATTTATCTCCTTTTGGTGTCGCGACGCCACTTATTATTGCGACATAAGATCTTCATTAGTGACCTATCTTAAATCTGACGAGTCATTTTTTGTCTGAATTCCTTTTTTGGTCTAGCCCGGCAATTTCACTCTTGAGTTTCTTCATGAGGCCAAATTTGTTGATGTCGATGACTTGGAATTCTGCTTTGAAGCGCACTTCTATCGCGACATAAATTCCAGTTTTGACTTCAATTCTGCTGCAGGCTGATTTCTTATGATTTTTGCTAAAATTTGATTTTTCTGTGTATTTTCCACGCAGAGTGGAATTTAGTTCAATTATCGGTTTACTACGCCAACAATTCCAACATTATTCTCTTATAAACTTCGAGGAAAAATTGATTAAAAATCTCATGAGTTTTTGGATATGGAGCACCTTCCCAGATGGGTAACCTAATCCCGAGACTTGAAATCTAGTTTTGTGGGCTAGTTTTCTGATTTGAGTCAATGAGGGGTTTTTATTCTTACTTCATTTTCCCTATTTTAAAAAATAAAAATAAAAAGTAAGTAGGCTCAAGCAAAGCCGTTCCTCATTGGGACCAGTTTTTAAAAACTCAGAAAATCAACTCACTTTTTTCTATTAATAGCGAGTCGCATCAGCACGTGGATCGGGTAGGGTCCACATCCTTACTATTTGAACTCAAAAGTACAAAATTGATTTATTTAAACTAAAGAAAGAATGACTGATTAAAATTCTATAACTATAACAAAAATTCAAAAGGAATGAATTGGAGTGAGAGTTCATTGAGTAAAGTTAACACTGGGAAATAGATTAATGTATAATTATCAATTTTTTGCATCATTATAACATAATTCAACCTTCAGTTTGAAATGCGAACTTATCAAAGATCGCAGTAGTATAGTTTAGTTCTCCATACACTATACATTTCACTAATTAGAAGAACCTATTCCCTTCGAACACATGGATGTAATAAGTTGCTTAGCGGTCTGTACTCTTTCTAAGAACTAGGTATTTTTTCCTTTCAGGTACTTCACACCACATTCCAGATGAAGAATTCTTGCCCCCGTAGACGGGACAATGTAAGCCTTCTCGATCTAATTGGTATCATCAGCAATTTAATTAAACTCTCTATCTCCTTGATTAGATCTATGCTAACGAGATCAAGATCATTCCATAAACGGAGGAGAAATCTCTGTCCAGTTAAAGGCGATACATCGACGATTAATCCCTCACACCGTAGGTAAATTAGTAATCTATCAGGAATAATCTTTAGAATTCATTGGTTCATAATATTAGTCCTAACATACCCCAGTAATTGCTGCCCTCTCGGGAATCTCCGTCTCTATCGCTCAGAGGGCCTCTTGAAAATCGAGCAAGATACATTATTTCTAGGTGCAAACTGCTAATATTAAGAACAATTGGTATTTCAGAACAACACCAATTAGATAAATTCAGATTTCTAACTTTGACATTCTTTTAAATTGTGCGGAAAATGATATAAGGCAATCCATTCCCGGAGGAGCTCGGTCTTTCAATGTCTGGGATTGCGAATAACGGTGACTAGCCGATTAGGAAAATTCACTTTGAAATTGCAAATTGCTTGAAGTAAATGAACTCTAAAATTTCCAATTTCATTGAAATCGAATGATAATAGAAAACGAATTTTACATTGAACCTAACTTCCCAAGAAACTTCAGCCCAGATCTTTGCTTTCGAATCCAAAGAAAATACTAACTAAAATGTAATGAAACTAAATGCGACAAAATAAATAAAAGAAAAAAAGAAAAATAATATACAAAGGAGACTCACAGCTACGGATATTCGGGTTTGGCGAGTGACCATAGTGCCCTATGTGCTTCTATTTATAGGTTTGAAATGATGGGCCGCACTTTGAGGCTAAAATTATGGATTCCCAAAAACTGGCCCAGTTGACGACTTTGTCGCGATAGAGAGAATTATGTCGCAACATTATAGCTATTTTTGTCCTCCATATTTTTTATGGCTTCAATGTTATGTCGCGACAGTTTTTTGTGTTTTTTTCTTGAATTATGTCGTGACATACTTTGAAAATGTCGCGACAGAGCTCAGTTAAATTCGTCTTGTGATTGTCGCAACATAAGTGTCTTCTGTTACGACATCTCTTTCATCCCTTGCAATGTTAATATTTGAACGATATGTCGCGATAATAAATTTCTATGTCGCAACAAATGTTTCCTGCGGTGCTGTTGTGTCTGACGATAAATTTTTGTGTAGCGACATTCTTGTGGTTCTTCTCCCTGACTTTATCGCGACGATAAATTTCTATCGACATAGCTTTCTTACCTTACTTGCTGCTGACTTGTATGTAACATAGATTAGAAATGTCGGGGCCGTTCTTTCATGCCCCAGCAGACATGATTCTTTGAAACGCCTTTGTGTGTGGCACTAAAACCTTTATCGCCAGCGACTTAACTTAACTTGTTTCTTTAATCTGCCATTTTCTGGCATGACATAGTTTTGTTATGTCGCGACATTCTTTCTTCCCTCTTCGGTTCTTTATGTCGCGACATAGGTTTGAATGTCTGAACAAAACTTTACTACTATTTGCTTTAATCTTTGTTGCGTGAGCAAATAATGTCGCGATATCTCTTGTGCCCTAGCCCGGGAACTTCTTGCGCAATGTCACAATATAAATTCATTGTCAGCGACATAGTTAATCTTCTGATTTTCATTATGTACCATGACATTCATTTCTTTGTTAAACCTCTCATTCATCATTCTCAAATTAATAATAACGATGAGTTGTGAAATGTCGCGACAATTCTTTAAAATTTCCAACTTGAGCTCAGCTTTGTCTTTGTTGCAACATATATTATTTGTTGTGACATTGTCTTGTTGGTTGCCTTGATCTTCTATTACGACATTCTGAGATTATGTCGTGACATTTTTGCCTTAACCAATTTTTACCACTTTTCTTGCTAGATTTGTTTCTTTAACATTAAAAACCTGCAAAACACAAAGTTGGTGAATATTCCATAATTCTATATTAAAATGAATCATAAATTTCTAAAATAATGCAAGAAAAATGGACTAAAGGTAGATGAGTTTAATACTCATCACTAGTCGATGTGGGCAATGTAGTTTCCAAGGAGAGGTCAATCAATAAAGACTCTAACTAAGAAACAATAGATGGTGGTGATAGAGCAATCGTCGAGGGGGGAGCATCCCGCAATAAGACTGGAACTATAAAGTGAGGTGAGAGAAACCAAGAGGAGACAAGAACAGATGACTCGGACGAGGACATAGAGGAAGAGGTAGAAAGTGGGAAGACAAACTTGAAAAATTCAACATGTCGTACGTGACTCATTGATGCGTCTTGAAGATGGATATAAGCAACGGTAGGCACTTTGAGTAAGGGAGTAACCTAAGAAGACTCACAAAGTAGAGTAGGGTGATAACTTTTGTGGAGAATAAGGTCGAAGCCAAGGATAACAATGACACCCGAAAACACAAAGTTTA
The DNA here is from genome assembly GCA_016808115.1 of Tetrastigma voinierianum. NCBI lineage: Eukaryota > Viridiplantae > Streptophyta > Magnoliopsida > Vitales > Vitaceae > Tetrastigma > Tetrastigma voinierianum. The sequence goes on along the minus strand of JAEQBH010002487.1, from coordinate 271,204 downwards.
CAGAGATTAGGAGATTTACCAAAGAGTTTTTCAAATGAAAATAACATACCAAGACTTGTTTGGGAATGCAGTTGATAAGATAGGTGGCTGTAGTAAAAGCATGTGGCTAGTAGGAGAGAGGAAGAGATGCATGATTCAAAAAAGAAAGACCAATTTCAACTATATGATGATGGCGGTTCAGAAAAACCATTATGTTCAAGTGTATGAGGAGGTGTGGTAAGGTGAGAAATACCATGATGAGCCAAGAAGGGACGAAGTGCAAGAAATTCACCCCCATTATCACTGTAAAGTTGTATAATTGAATGATTAAAAAAAATTCAACAATTTATCTAAAGAGAATAAAAGTTTCATGAACATCATACTTACATTTGAGTGGGTAGGACCATATATAACAAGTAAAGTGATAATAAAAAAATAACAAAATAATGATGACCATCATTAGAATGAATAGGGGAAGTCTAAGCATTAGAATAAATTAGATCTAAAGGAGCGAAACAAGGGTGGAATCATGGAAAGGTAATGTGTGACTCTTATTGCATTTGCATGAATTTTAAGAGTAAGAATGAATAAATCCTGAAGAAATCAAGATTTGATTTTATGCAACTAAATGAGAAACTAACTTATTGAATAAATGACCTAAACGAGAATGTCAAATAGGTGTAGACGCTTTGACATTAGAGAAAGCAAGTAAAGGAGTCCCAGGTTGTAGAGATATTGACCACACATAGACACCATCTTTAATTGATCCTTGATGCACTAGAGCCATCGTCCAAAGATCCCTCACCTGAAAAGCATTGGGAAAAAGGGTAACATAAACGTGGTTAGTGGAGAAAAGTTGAGAAATAAAAATTAAGTTCTTTTACATTGTGGGAACACAAAGCACATTATATAAAGTAAGCGAATTAAAGGAGGCAGGAAGTGTAAGTGAACCATCATGTCTTGAATAAGGGTAGTGAAGAGAAAGATTTCTAAGGTTAGCATTAATATGGTGAGACCCGCCCGAGTTGAAAATCCATTCAGAAGCAGATGGACTCAGATGTGTATCTATGTTGGCATAAGGAGCAGAACAGGCGGATGGTCCAGGTGTAAGACGTTGATGCGAGGGCATGCATTGGGATTCCTTTGAGATACAAGCATTGTTTGGGAGTGTGGCCTTGAACACAACAAAATTGGCATGTGCCAAGGTAGAGACGTATGGAGAAGGCAGGGCTAATGTTTTTCAATATTCAGAGGAGGAAATATCCACAAAAGGACTAAGCAGGGTCTGAGCGATCCTTCTCGGGCTCTCACGTTTATTAATTCTTTGCAAAACGCTGCATGGGAAAATGATCTAATCCCCTCCTTCCTAAAAGATCCTCCCTCCACCTTTTATATTTACTGGATGGGGGTTACATGATCGATGCTAGTAATTCAGGATTTATGAGTGCAATTTTACATCCTTACGTTACACATTCATTTGTACATTAATTGTCCCGTATTAATAAGATCACATCTCCTATCCAAGAGGTTCGTAACCTATACATTGCTCACTTCATCTTCAAGCCCGAGATGGTTGTCCAAGGTGGCTCGCTTGCCTTTTTCCCATTTGATGCCCGAGGTGGTCAATTTGATTTGTCGTCCACCCATACATCTTACTTTCGGCTTAGCTCCTTGCGCTCATGGAGCTGGGGCCAGGGTCATTATACTCTGCACTGAATGCAGGCACGGTTCCATAAATGTTGGCTTATGATAGATGCTCAAGTTGGTTGCCTCCAGCTGTCAAAGGTAGTGGCCAGAAATTTGGTTGTCTCCCATTGCCAGCCTTCTGGTGAGCTCAGTGCTTCCTAGTATCACATGATCGGATTCGAGATTACCACATGAGCGATTAACAGTACTGAATCCACATGGCATGGCTTATCCCATTCCAATATCCTTATGTGAAATAGCGGTATTCATGAGGAAGAATTGAATGTCAGCTAGGATCGATTTTGGGCGCAAGCCATGGTGGCTCTAATATCATAATAGAATTTTGGAGAAAAAATAATCTTCATTAAAATTATTGAATGAGAGTGAAATATATATATAACCAAGTAGGTTTCCTAAACTGATAAGGAAACTAATTAAAAAGATAAATAAAATACAAAAGATAAATATGAAAACTAATTTCTAAACTAGAAATGAAACCAATTTAAAATATAAAGGATAAATATAAAGCCTAAAGATATATAATAATGAAAACTAAATTAAATAAAAAAACTAATCCTTATCATTTGGCAGTAGCTCCGATGAAATGAGGCAAAAGCATTGAGAATAAGGGAAGCATTATCATGGATTAAACAATCTCATCTAGTCAAGGTGGTGGTAGAAACGGATGCACAAGGAGTTTTTAAAGCCCTCAAAATCCACATTTAGCTCCCTCTCCTTTTGCAAGGTTAAGTGGGGAATGTCAGGTGTTGGCTAAAGGTATTGTTGAAATAGAGTTTTCATTTGTAAAACGGCCTGCAAAACCAGTGGCTCACTTTATAGCTAGAGGAATGAGTTATCAATGGCTCACTCTAGAGTTCTTGCTTTCTAGTTTGAATCTAATGTATCTTCTAATCTTTCATTAAAAAATGGTATTATCAATTATTAATTTTGAATTATTTTTAACAAAATAAATCAATTCTCTTTTATGAAATTTTAATATTCATATTATTATGATATCTATAGAAAATATAATTTATTGTTTTATTGTAATATTAATATTCATGTTTTACTTAAAACTACTTATTTAATATTTTTAATTATTTTATGTTATATAAATTGAATTGAATTGAATTTTTTTTTTAAATCCAAATAAAAATATATTTTCGGTAGTGGCTTTTTCAGCGGAGCGAAATTTGGACGTGTGGGGGTAGTTGGGTTGGACCAAGGCTGTAGATGGAGCTGAAGCTTGGAGGATCTGCGAATCGTTTGGGGTACAGGTAGGATCGTTACCAATGACTGAACTCAGGTATTAGTACTTCACGCAAAAAACAAAGGCGGGGTGCGGCGGGCTTCGCCCGTGGCCGCTCCGATGCCTAAGTCAGTTTCTTTCTGAAAGAAAAGAGAGAATGCTTAGATTGCTTAGTATTGGCGTACCTTTCATCGATGGGGTGGCCTTGTATTTATAGTGATGATCATGACAACTTTCATAATTGGATTATGATACTGAATAGTATGTTTCCAAGTTGGAGGATGATATAATATTTCTCTCATTGGATAGGAGATTTTCTTTCCTTATTGTAAACCAATTAATAAGGAATAATTAAGGGGTGGTAGTTGGGGAATATCTTACTTTCCTTATTGACGAGATTTAGTCTGATTTGCAGGATGTGGGTCTTCCTAATTATCCATATCATCGACCTTTGGGGCAGTGGGTGGAACGATCGTTTTTGGGCGCCCAGAGCTTGGGTGTTTTTATTAGACTCTACCTCTTCTTTGGGCCTAGTGGGTGAGCTCTTTTCCTATTTTCAAACCCAGTCATTTCCAAAACAGATTATCCAAAAAAGAAATGGTTTTGATTTTTTTTTAAAGTACTTCTAAAAACACCGAAGAAACGAAATAACTTTTATTAGGAATGAGTTGAAATCCACTTGCAAATGAAATATTTCCTTTGAGGTCATTTATTCTTCTATTCATACTCTTATTTGAGTTATCCAAACATGGCGTTGATAAGAAAATGAATGAAGTACACATTCTGACCTCTTATTACCATGTACCAATTATCATCTTAATTTCTTGGAGTCAGGATTAAGTTTAATTATTAAAAAAAATAAAAGAAAAGAAAAGAAAGGGAAACATCAATCATGACATTGGAAATGGAACTTAAAATGGATGAAATTTAACCCAGAGGAAAGAAAAACAAAGACATGCATGCATGGGAAACCAAAAATTTACATTATGGGGCAATTGGTACGAACACAGAAGTACTTTGAACTAATTAACAAAGGCGCCAAAAATTAACCTAATATTGACGTGCCTCATATTCATGGGTGTTCTACTTTCCTAATGATAAGCCACATAAAATGCTAGATCAATTTAATAAATCAGGAAAATTAGTATGTAAGAAAAATTCAAACAAAAGCCAGAATTGCCATACTTATGTTTTCTTTGATTTTAATTTTAAAAGGATTTTTTTACTATTAAAGCATATTGTCCGACAAGAAATCAATCCTGGTTTTTTCATTTGTCAATCTCATCTCTTTACCATTTAAGCTATGTCTCGAGGACAATTTTAAAAGGAGTTAAGACAAATAAATTGGTGAATTGTGATGCATGAGGAAGAGAAGGAGAGAGTAGGATGGTTACCTAAGATGAAAATATCAGTAAATTTAAATTCTATCAAACAAAATGTTATTGGTATGAATCATCCTGCCAAAAAAGCAATCTTTGTCATGTCAATTTCTTGGTAACAACAACACCCTTAACTTATTCAGCATCCATTTGCATGCTTGGTGATTTGAGCTTTTATTGACTAGGAAAAATTTTCTACATGTGGAACCGAGAAATAAATATAAACTCTAGTATGGTATATATGGTTTAGTTCATTTTAAAGAATCCTTTTTTTTTTTTACTTAATTAACAAGAAAGATTAATGGAATAGCCATATGCTAAGTCCTAAAGCTATTTTTTGCATATTGTAATGTACTTGCATAGCTCAAAAACTCCGAAATAACCATTACGAACATGTATCTAAGCTAATGGAAGTGTTGAAATTTAAAGCCTAGCTAGTAAGCAACAAGTTTATCAAACTAATTGAAAAATTAATGCCAGAGGCTTCTCTCCTCTTCATTCTCTCTACTTTCTAATTAGCGTTTTCTCTTTCTAATTAGCGTTTTCTCTTACTTAGAACCCAACCGGTAGTCTTTATTCCCCTGAGACATGGAGAAGGGTCATGACTAGGGGTGTCAAACGTGTTGGGTTGGGTTAAACGGTTCACGGAGTTAAGCGGTGTGGGTGAAAAACATGGCCCGAACACGAACCGTTTATTTAAATGTAATTACAGCAGGGTTGACCGTTATCACGAACCGTTGATCTCACCCAAACCGTTTTAATCGCGGTTAATCGTGCCGGCGTTAATTTTAATGAGCTAGTCGCGACCATTAGTAAGCAGCGATAGGAAGCGGTGTTAAACGGGTAAGCGGTTGCGTATTCACGCAGAACGTTGTTTATTAGCGTGTTAAGCGGGTTGACATTTATCGGAACCAGTTTAGGTCTCACCCCGAGCAGACATCTGATTGTCGTGGCGGTTAATCGTGTCGTGTTGAATTTTGACAGGCCTAATCGTGACGAAGGATCAACTTCTATAGTTTCGACGCTACTCTTTATTTAGTATATCTAAACAGTACCCATATACTTGAAAAGTAATTGTATTTATAAACAGTAACCATACGAGAAAAATAAATGCAGAAAAATGACGTAGTCCAAATTAAAGGGTGAATCACGTTAAAATTTTGGTTTACTATTTTGGTTTTTTTCTTGAAAATAATTTTATTGATTGAATGTTATGATACGTCGATAAAAACATAGGCTAAAATTGATAAAAATCATAAATAATGAAACATCATTTAGGTCAATAACATAATGAATCAACTCAAAGTCTATACAATGATAGTTGAGCTTACATATTTTATATTACATTTGTAATCTGTGCCTGCCTGTTCAGAGTTCTAATATATGCACAGACGGGTGATTTAATATTTCTTGTTCTTCATTATGATATATTTATTTATGCAAGTAAATCACTACTTGAAATAAATATTGTACCATGACAACAATAAATGCAATAAATAAGATAATACAGCGCACCACGTCGCAAAAGCGATAACTAAAATATGAAAAAAAAAATAATGAAAACTTAAATCTTATGGAATAACCACTTTATTAAAGAAAAAATTAATGAAAAGAGGTGTAGAATAGTAATTTCAAATCAAAAATAGTTAAAAAAATCGATCTTTTTTGCCTAAAGGAAAATAGGCTAACAGAGAGAACTATTTTGATTATTTATGCGGTCATTTTTTAGCAATTATTTAATTTGTAGCACCCTACAAGTGGTATCTGGCCCAGCAACTGGTATCAAAACCGAACAAGAAGAAGACAGAGCTTCTAGAAATTGGGTTTATTGATGGGCCTTATAAATTTCTGGGTCATTATTATATGTAACCTTGAATTTTTGTAAGTAAATGCCAAAAATTAACCTTCCATGGATGTTGCTCTAAATCTTTAATTATGTTAGGCTAGTTCAGACTTAGCAACTAGCTAATTGGACTATATATATGCCAGATATGATCGATGTTTCATTGTTGGACTCCGAAGTTAGATAAGGTCTACAAAGATATCCAAGGACGCTAGTGTGAAAGAACTAGAAGTACTGCTTGAAAGTTCAAACTTAGGAGCCAGCTTCCATGAAATTAAGCGGTATAGAACCATTATATAAAAACACTACGAGCATTCATAAGGATAAAATTAGTTTGACATATATATGGTAAATCTGCGAATTTCTGGATATGTTGATATTTATAAATTATTGAAATGTAAAATATATTGATTTATATATCGAAAACTATTTTGAACTCATAGGAAATGATAATATCAATTAGATTTTTAAAAAAAACATTAAAATTCATTTCTGTGATTTATATAAAATAATTGGTTAAACATTAATATATTATAGTATTTAACATATTTTAGAAATATTTCTAATTACTATAAATAATTTTAAGTTCATTTTAGCTGATTTTAAAAATTGTTTTAATTGTCAGAATTTGCTGATCTTTAATTTAATTTTAAATCTAAACTTTGTAGTAGTATTTTAAAATTAATATGTATAATTTAAACTCTGGAAGCGCTTTCATTTCTCTCTTTAATCATCTGTTCTCTCAATTTTCTATAATAATTAATGATAATAATTATTAAGAAATACCTTTATTAATGATTGTTATTAAGGAATACATAATAGTGAACAAGCTTCCAACCAGATAACCTCCCAATTATAAAATGATAGTAATTATTAAAGGCATACAGCCCAATGATATTAATTATTCAGGAATTATTTTCTGTTTCTCTCTCATCTCTGTAATCTTCTCCCATTTCTTTTAACCATTAAAGACACGCAGGTTCATTTTTTGTTTTTTAACAAAGAAATCGGAATATCGTGATATCTTTAAATGAATATTATTGCAAGTTATTTGCAAATTTTTGCTGATTTTGTCAATCAATATAATGGTGTTCTTATATCGTATCGATTAGCCTTGATACACGATATTATCATCATTAAACCGTGGTTACACCCACCCCATCAAAATTAACATCATTAAACAAGGTAAAAAGGAGAGGAAAGGAGAAGAAAAGTGCTAAACGCAAGTGCTTGGAGCACACTACCAAATTGGATTGCTTTCAAGAAGGCGCTGTTATCTCCCATGACCATGCCTCATCTACCTCTACTGTGTACATCCAGCTTCACACGGCGATCCGAAGTTTTCGACTGTCGTCTCGCCATGCAGCCATTTCAATGCTCAAGGCCTAGGAATTACACTTCGCATGGCTCCAAGTCGGCGGTGAGCCTTATGCATGCAGTGTCAGAATTTGTCAAGCGGCCGGATGATTATGTGAGCCAAACGAAGTCAGAGAACATGTCGGCGCCAATAAGTTGGAAGCATGAAGTTCCCAAGTCAGAGATTATCAAGTGTGGAGAATTTGCACAAGGAACTTATGATGCATTCAACAATGATGCTTTCCCGGAGACTTATAGGAATTGTCGATACAAAAAGCAGACTTTTTGAGGAATTGCATTGATCTTACTAAACATGGGTACAAAGTTATGAAATACATTTATCACTACAAGAATAAAGGACTATAAATAAAGGCCTATAGTCTAGTCGTGGTCAGTGACCCTAACTAAAAGTAACGTGTACTGCGGTTATATAATATAGTTACGAATAAAATAAATTGTGGCATAGTGTAGCTATAGGTGGTGCGGATAAATGTTACAAACACGGTCAAGTCTAAATACATGGTTATAGTTCAAGATCTATGGTCACGGCCATTTTTCGACCCTAACTATAGGGTACTCTATAGACATACAATCAAATACCGACTCTAGCTATAGGATATAGTAGCAGTCACATGTTAACCCTGACTATAGGGGTACTCTATAGTCACGGTTGCATGTTAACCCTAACCATAGGGTACTTTATAGTTGTGGTAAGTTGTTGATCATGGCTATAGGTTAATCAAATTTAGCCCAAACGTCACTTTATAGACAGCAATTTATTTTTTATCGTGGCCAAAGACCCTTATTTACAATAAGTATACCTTGACTCTGCCATAGACATTTAAATTTGGTATGTTATTTTTTAAATATAAATAGCATTAAAAAAATTAAAAATTCAAATCTTTTTTTACAAGACTTGATAATTATAATATTTACTTTACTAATTTAATTTGAGTACATAATAAATTAAAATAAATAAATTTATACATGTTAGAATGGATTCCAAATCCAAAAAATAATACAAATAACTCTAAATATAATAATGTGTTACAGGGTGTGGAGTGATATTTGTCTACATACATATCACCAATAATATTAACTTTTTTACTCTGTCTACGAGAAGGGGCTGAATCTAAACAAAAAAAAAAATCAATCCTTGCGGTTGGTGTAACCAATTTCCGACCAGGCCCCTTCAGGAGAAAGGCATCAGCTGTTGCTTTAGACTTCCCATCACTATTTAAGGAATCACCAATGAAGTCACTGCGATCCAAGATCCAGTCCAATCTTTTTCACTAATATATGTTTGTATCAACTTATCGTTCGCATTTTCGTCATCTTGAAGCATCTTTAGAAGATCCTCTTCCTGAAGAAATAGAACTCCATTAAGAAAAGGTAAAAGGAAAATGCAGTTGAACAAGTAACAAATCACTTCTCATTGAAGAGTAACATTATTAATTCTACCACTTGATGTAGGAGGAAGCTGAGCTAATCCTACAGGAAACTGAACTAAAACCAATGCTAGCTCAGCCAAAATCTAAAGTAAAACATTTGACAAGCAATGAAGTAAAACATTTTCTTCCATTTTTTACTTTAACACAAACACCCCAAAGTTGTTATCCTTCTTCACTCTGGAAATATCAGCAGTTAAGTTAAACTGGAATGGATATGTGGAAGGTAAATAACTTAAGAGTTTCAGGTTGTACCTTTTGAAATGCCCCTTCACCTGTTCTATTCTGATAGCTCCCTCGACAAACTTGGCTGCCACAAAACAAACAGGCTCATACTCTTTCTTACTCTATGGAATTTTACAAGATTAATCATTAGTAACAACCACAACAAAATAAGACAAGGGCTTTATGAGGTCTGGTGATAGCTGACACGCAGAAGACATGCTACGTGACTGGGTTATAGTGGTAATCTCACCATATTGGTTGGGTGCGACTGTTGAACTTCTCTTACCATGCATGGATTGGTTCAAATGTAGATGCTTCCTTGGCAGATTCACTGTCTCATGTGTGCCTCTTGATGAACTCTTCAAGACTATGCCGATTCTGTGGTCTCCCGAATTCTCGATCCTTTGGATCATTCGGGGCTGGCGACATAAAGCCAGGGTAAAGATTTGACCACAATCCGACACACTGACTTATGTATCTCGTAACTCGTGGGCGTCGTGAGTAAAATGACTGCGATAGGCGTAATTATGCTAGATCACATGCGGTTACCAAGGTAATCCACGTTTACATAGATCCCCAGAGTTATTCTGTCGCTCATGTCTGAAACATATATTAAAATGCAGTCGTTCCACAATATCTGAAAGCGATAATCGAGGCCACGGTCCAGGGTAAAGCTCAATCCGCTCTGGGATGCGAGTGCGCTGTGCACGATTGCACATTGCACGAAGGGGTCGCGTGGATAATTGCCTTGCGTGGGATCTGCATTCGAGGCTGCTCCCACTAGGTGCGTCACGAAATGATCATTTAAAGCGGGTAAGGAAACCGACAACAATCAGTGCATACACATGTTGTATTATCGCTGGAAAAAAACTACATGCCATCTTGCGGGCTGACACTCTACATGCCCCGGGTCTCAGGTGACCTCAGACCCACCATGATGCAAAATTTTAGCGCGGAAATCAATCAAGAATGGAGTCCAGGCTCCCATCACAACTTAGCAGTATGTGATTTATTTAATCGTTTCATGTCTTTTGGAGCCTTAGAGCTTTTAGGTCTCAGCGGGTCTCTTACACCCTCAGAGCATTTTTCGAGCTTTGGCGTTTGGATCTGTTTGTCTAGCAGGGTTTAGGGCTTTTCGCACAGGGGGTATACATCCTACACCTGACACATTTAATTTCCATTTTCGTTTAACAACGTGGAACTTCGGTGGACTTTGTCGTTCCCGAAACACACACACGATTCAACACGAAGCATGATTGCGAATCGATTACCATGTACACACTCTCATATAATGTGAATTGTTCTGGCGCGCAATGCGACCGTTTGACGCGCGCGCCGGGCCGCGACGTTCGGAGGCCTCGGCGGGCGTTACGACCGCGCTGTGATAGCGCTGAACACTCATGTCTAGTACACTGACTTATTTCATATACTAACACGTGGTCGTGTTGCGTATTCCACGTATTCGATGATGCATTACATGGCATTACCGCTACATGCTTTACGTAATTCGGGTTGTTCATTATCGACATCATTCGGCATATGTTGATAATTCGACCATTGCCCACTTTTCTTGCGCGCGCTTTTTTGGGAAGCCCAGTATGCATAGTCTATTCTGAGCTGAGACATAGTAGCCATCGATCATCTGACCAATGCATATAAATTGTTTCCATCATCACACTTATATCCATAATTTCTACCTTTCAGTATGTCGTTGATTGTGGCAATAACACATTAGTCATTCAAAGCCCAGCCATCAGGCAAGCACTTGGCCTCGAAATGTGTGGACAGTTCGAAAGTCAGGTTATAAATACCACACAAAACATCATGTTCTCACTTAATGACATCTAGTCAGCATTTGATTCTAAGCGGTTAAAAATGAGTTAGAGCCCGAGCAGAGCCGTTCCTCATTTGTAGACTGTGATCTTGATACATTTGGCGAGCACTTTATTTTATTAAATTCCTAGCTGGCGAGTTTTAAAGTAGAGTCGAAACCTTGAATCGAAGTTGAGCGAGAAAGTTATGGCGATCCAAGTTGGCGGCGAATTCCATGAGGTGTCTGGGAAATTTTAGGCGCGCATAGCTCTGTGCTGGGAGGATTGCCTGTAATCCAACGCTGATGTTCGATTACCAGACCAGTCGAAACCATCGCGGTCTTTGACCATCTGCAAATCGTAAAAAGCAAAGCCATGCGACATACAATTGCGGGAAAGCGGATTGAAACACTATTAAAGCCATTACGGCCACTGAAGTAAAATAACTAAGTGGAAACTGCCTCTTGTGTGGATCAGGGTTCTTTGCTTAGTCGAGATTACACTCTGTATGTGCTTCCGAGTCCTTTTCATAACTTTTCTCTCTTGCCCACTTTCTTCTTCTCTTTCTTCTTTCCTTTCTCCTTTCCTTTTCATACTTTTCCTCCCTTTCTCTTTTCCCTTCCCTCCTTATAACTAACTCCCACAGGGTGAAACTTAACACCTGGTTGTGAGAACGGCCCATTTGGCTTCTGCGGCAAGGAGCCATGCATGTTAACCTTTGGCTTGCCATGTATCCTCTCTTGCCTTGTGTCACCACCTTGGCTCGCCATGTGTCATCCATGTAACAGCCATGTGCCTTTGACTCTGCGTTTCTGAAATCGTGAAATTAAGCTATCTCGGAATTGACGAGAATCGGCGGTATTTAGATTTATACAGACGATTCACGGCGTGCAATCCCCATTTTGTCATCGAGATAAAGAAAAATCTGACTTTTCTCAAATATTTCGATAAATTCTGGTTTTGCCCCTTTTTATAAAGTCTTTTAAATTTAAATTGCTCATGGGTTTTACTCCCTTAAAATAATTTAGATCAGAGGTATAGCATATGCATTCAAACACATGTATGCGCAGTCATTTGAAACATTAATGACTAAGAAGCACTTCTCCCCATCAGGCAAGAGGATAGTTAGTAGCGCCACGGTGTCCTCAGTATTTACCATATACGGCTGCCGACTCCTCACGATCACGCCTGGCGCCTGTTTTCCCTGCGGTAACATCCGTAAAAAGCGCCAACGTTGTCGCGATATGCTGGTCGCCGCCGAAGTGTCGCGTCGACAGCGAGCGTCTCCCACGTCCATATAAGTTGGATGCGCGGGTGTACCGGGCGCGAGGCGTGAAACACCTCATGAGCGCTCGACGAGCTCGGTGTGACGCTAGCAGATGCTGTAGCCGCGTCCACCCTCTCGAGCACAGCGAAGGGTCAGTACCTCGGCGGCGACTTCCGTGATACCGAATCGATCGCGCTCCATCTTGAATACCTTGAGAAGGCGCCGATCGCCCGCCTCGAAACTCTAAAGGTGGTAGTGAAGTATATCGGCGTAACTCTTCTGCCAGGCTCTGACGGTAGGAAGCGCTTAGGATCATACCCACCTTCTCCAAGGTGTCTCTAATCAAATCTAGACCAGTGATGGAGGTCTCTTTTACCTTTATCGACGCCCTTCGATGGTGTGGCCTCGTGAGAGCCTCGCGAGAAGCCGTCCCGGGTCGCGATAAGCTGTTGTGTAGGCGGGCTCTGAGCGAGTGCTCTCCAGCTACCCTTGAGATCCGGAATGCATGCTCGCGACATGTCCCTCCCCAAAATCTGAATAGTCGCTCACGATTGACCATCAGGTCGGGGATGAAGCGGTACTCGTGGCTGTGTCCACATGGCCTTACGAAACTCTTTTGATGGCGTAGCCGAGATCCGATCAGATACTATGAAGCCCCGGAACTCCATCATGGCCAAATCTTATCTCCGTATATACAACTGCGAGAATTCCTCGATTAAGGTGATATGGCGAAAATGTCTTGAGCTTGGTGAGTCGAGTCCTTATATCTTTCCTCATCGCATCCTTCGCTTGCATGATGTCGTAGCAAGTGGTGATCCCGTCGTGATGTGTGCTCCTTCCGCTCAGCCATCTCAAATAATTTGAGTAGCCATATTGTCCTCTGATTTTCCAGATCTGACACATTGGCGAGACAGATTGAACAAAATCCACGAGCATGCCTCCATCCGGCTCTAGTAATCTGCGCGACGGATGCGTGATATCTGGTACCACTGATCTGGCTGAATCGGGAAGCGATGGAACTCCACGAGGATCTCCTCTCCTCGGAATTTGTCATTTGGGGACCCTGACCGTCCTATCTGAAAACTACCATACGTGTAGATGCGCCCGACCTTCGTCATTGTACGGCCCGCCATTTTTGATGGATACTGGTTCTCGATCACGCACACAGGACTCTATCCTCTACTCGGTAGAGGCAGTAGCCATCATACTTTGAGTACCACGAGCACACTCGCTCCGTCTTCTTGATCTGAGGCTGTTTGTCTCGGCGTGCCCTCCCCGGGAAGCTATACTAGCCAGTACTCTCTACGACTTTCAACTAAGCGCATCAGCCACCACATTTGCCTTACCGGGATGGTAATGCAAAGTGAAGTAAATAATCTTCAAGCTCCATCCTACATTTTTCGTATTTGGTCTGGCGCATGAAAATGTATTCAGGACTTTGTGGTAGTGCGAAAACACCTCGGCGCTCTCTTCCATATAAGTAGTGGCGTCTTGGGCGAAGACTCGGCTATTGACTCCGTGTCATTGGAACGTGGGTAATTACGCTGGTGTTCTTCAAGCGCCTAGAACCATCGTCCATGACCTTCACGGAGATTGCATCGAGGAGCACACCTGATCGTCGCCCGAGCATCCACGATTTTATTGTGTACCTACGTACGCTAGGGACTATTAGGATAGGAGTGAAGTAAGTCTCCTCTTCAATTCTGGGCATTTCGCTCACATGGTCATGCATCTGAACTTGACACTCGCTTTGGTCGAATCTTGTCATAAGCCATGCTGGCTGGGAGGAAATCCTCTATAAAGCCTCCTGTAATATGCAATCCCCGAGCTCACATTATCTCGGTACGGCCGGTCAACCCGACTCATCTACATCCTCAGCCTTCCGGTGCCCGACACACTAAGGCGACACCGCGTGTCCCAGGCTCCCGCTCAGTGGCCGGCTTCAGCGAAACTGCAGGCTTGGCATACAGTGATGATCAGGCGTGATACGATTCTCGAGTGATCCTCATGCTCCGCCTCCAGGGTTGAGTAGATCGGATGTCGTGACTTAAAGACCTACCAAAATTGATCTAAATAGGGTTGGAACACCTATTCATGAAGGCAATGAATCTGCATTGTGGTGCATTACGTCAATCCAGAAGGCATCCTGAAGTAAGCTGAGATGCCCGTCAGCGTCTGAGCGTTGTGCTAGGGATATGCACTCCCACAACTCTCAATGACGGTAACCCGATTACGAAATTATCTTGGAATGACCAGCCCTCTGACTAATCAAATGAGTCATGATCGTGTGGTCTGGAGTTCTTGATTATCCTTGTTATTTGTATAATCGATGCATGGTAGAAGATTCTTCTCTTTCTTCTTATGAATAGAAGCTAAGGAACACCGTGGTGAAGTGCTTGGTCAATGAAACCCTTGCCAAGTAACTCACGTATGTCCCCGGACTAGCCCAGGCTCCTGCCCATTTCAGCCCAGGCGCCATCTATGCGAAGTCATAGAAATAGGCGGCGTCGAATCGGCTTCGTCGCGGAGTCACATCTCGGTGGAGGTAATCCGAGTAGCTCGTCGGGAAAAACATCCTCGTACTTCATGAGCCACTGGGGAATTGGAGCTCATATCTGTCTCACCTCGTCCTCCAGGAGTAAGGCTAGCCCGACCCGACCCAGTCGCACCCCTTGCCATGCATTGAATCGTTACGAGTATGGGGTGAAACATCTGCTATTCCTGACAAAACATAAGTAAGTGAGATTGTGGCGGTAACTCATCTGATCCTGATACATGACAACGTGTGTCCGGCCAGGTCCATCGAGGATGACACCGAACTCGACATGTCCTGACTCGAAGGTCAAGTGAGTAGAATCTGGAGATCTAACTCACATCACGACATCTCAGATCGATTCGCCACTTAGTCCCTAAGAGAACTCCACATCTGATGCTTTCGTCCCAAGGTCTCGACCTCTAAAGCCCGATACTCTCACCTGAATCACGTGATAAAGGAATGCGATACTTTGAGTCGAATAACATTCTTGCCCACGAGGCGAAAGGTAAGCAATATACGAATCTTTGAATAATCTGCCAGTGATGCTGACGTAGACATGCCCTGAGCGAGTCAGGCACATGCACTACGCCTCGACCTCGACCAGCCTCGGCCCCCTTTGGCTGTCACGTGAAACACTCGATGCTCGTGTCACACCACAGGCCGATACTGTTGCAACGTCTTGGGGTAGGAGGAGCTATGCGGAGTCTACCTTTCGTGTCCCGTGATCGGGGCTTTGTGGTGTCCCCCGGTGCCTGTATGCAGGGTGGTTGCGCCTAAATGCGGCGATGCGCGGTGGAAACAGCCTGCCATCTTCCCGGCTGGCCAGTAACGGACAGCCTTGGCTGTTCATTGCGGCCCAGCCCACGAAACCCTGGGTGGAGCAGTCCTCTGCAACCCGGGCGAAGAAGAAGCTTGGCTCCCCCCTCTTCTTATCACTAGCACCCGCATCCCGGATGCTACGAGCGTCATCTACCTCTCGCTCAATGATCAAGGTTGTACTGACCATCGAGTCCATATCTTGGCAAATTTATATCCTACCAAATCTTGCCCGGATGGACAACTTCAGCCATCCTCGAACTTCTGACCTTATTGTGTCGGTGGCCACATAATCATCACAGAAACGTGCGACTCTATGAATCGGCTGCGTACTCGAAATCTGATCATATCGTCTTATCTTGACTCAGAACTCTCGAATCTGCCATGTCACATGACGAAGTACTTCCCATGAATGATGTTGCAAAAATCATCCGTGTCATAGTTTCAGTCCACCCACCCACACTTTGCGCAGAGTCGTGACCAGCTCGCGAATCTGGGACTCACCCTGTTGGAATGAAGCGACGTAATCGAGTAACATCGAGAGGTGATCTATGGCCGGATGAATGCCGATCTTACGGGAACCAATGGTCGGCTACCATCGGGTCCCTCACTAAAGTGAGCGTCGGAGGATGATGTGCCTTGAACCTTTGGAGGTTCACGGCACCTCCACGACCTCTGTGCTGTCGGCTGATGCGGTATGGCTCTCAGCGGCCTCATGGCCTCTGCTGAAGGCTGCTAATCAGCAGGTGGTGGCGAGACCATCAGCCTCGTGGACGACCTCGCTCCGTCTTCTACTTGTCATACCTGAGTCGAAGCAATGGATTTAGAATCATTTTAGGTGTCCGACTATTAGCGCACATCGCGGGCGATAATAGACTTAATATCCGAACCATCAGTTCCTAAGGTTCGTTTACCGACCTTAGTGTTCGCATTTCTATATACATCTGCATTATATAATTCACGTAATTGCCTGCCCAATCACGCACCTCTGATCAAACATAAACAAGAAAACACCTGATAAATGCGTAGTCTAATCTGTCAGTGGACTGCAGATAACCTCTGCCTTGACCTTGATGCAAGTATAACACTGGATATCAATTTCAGAGCAAGGTAATTACATTGACTGTAGACAAGCTATGCCAGAAGTGTGATGCTCTTATACCTTAATGACCATGGCTGAAGTCCAGGTCCTCGAAGCCACAGGTACTCGTGTACACACATCTTCCGTCACAAGATGTGACATGCGAAAGCAGGGTCCCGGTGACCACCGTCGACTGCTGACTTGTGTATCTCATATATGAGACTGTCATTAAAGTAAAATGACCCAAATAGGGCCCATCATCCATACTGTCTATACGGTTTACAAGACCATACATTTACATGGAATCCCAAGGTTATTCGTCACTCCCAATACAAAACATATATTAAAACTAAGTCGTTACCAACATACACAACGAGAATCAAGGCCACGATCCGGCCCAGCTGTAATCAGAGCCTCACAGGGCAATGCACTTTGTGCACGTCACGTGCAGAGGGGGTCATGACGGAGTGAAATTTGTGCCGATGAGATAAATCACCGCTGGAATTCTTTGCGGCATTTAGGTCATCGCTGAATGATCATTTCATGGTGAAGCCAAATGACCAATGCGTGCATCGTATTTGTATTATCATGGAAAAACTACGTAAGTAGTATGAGGCGACCCCTTTCTACATGCCCATTATGCGAGATTGACCTCAGAACCACCATGTCACCCGAGTGCCCGATGGGAAATCAATCACAGAGTCGATCCGAACTCCCATCTCTGACGAAGTAGTTTATATGATATTTATTTAATCGTTTCGTGTCTTTTTAGCGGCCAGGCTTTCGGGGTCTCATAGTGGGTCTCTTACACCCTCGGAGCATTTTGAACTTTGTGGATTGGATCTGTGCAGCAGGGTTTCGGGCTTTTACTTTGGGGTATCTATCTTACTTCTTACTCCAGACACATTCCATTTCATTTCGTTTAACCTTTGTGGACTCAATTGAACTACGTCTCGTTCCCAATGCGCGATTCAACACGAACATAGTGCGAATCGGTACCATGTACACTTTCATGTAATGTGGTGTTCTGCTGATGCAATGCAATTTGTGCCCTTTGCCTCAGGCCCATGACCCGATGTATGAAGACTATACATGGACATTCTAAACCACCTACCGCTAAGCATGTGTATGAACACTCATAATACATGCACACAACATTTCATATATTTAACATACATGCGGTCATGTAATATTCCTCATTCAAATCGGTACATCACATAAGCATGCACTACATCTTTTCTATCATTCGGGTTCCATTCGTATCGACACATCATTCAAGCATGTATTAAAATAATTCGATCATTACTTAGGCAAGTAATGCCATAGAATCATATTCTGAAGTGAGGCATGGTATGTCGATCATCTGACCAATCTATAATTGTTTCCATCTTTATCACATATATCCACATAATCTCACATTTCGTTATGTCATTGAATTTATGGCAATAACACACATTAGTCATTCCAGGCCATCATCCGGTCATGCTTGGCCTGGAATGTCTGGACTTAGTCGAAAGTCCGATTTTTGTAAATACCTGAAACATCCAACCACGCGATTCACTTTGGTATTATCGGTCGACATTTGATTACAAATCGGTTGAAAACATAAGTTCAGGAAACCAAGCGAACCTTTCCTCATTGTCAGTGACCCGGTAATCTTGACTACATTTTGGTGAGCACTTTATTTTATTAAATTCCTAGACTCAGCCAATGACTTTAGTAGAGTCGAGCAGTAGTCGAGGTTCGGACCCGAGAGAAAGTTATGGTAGTCGAAGTTGGCGCGACCGATTCCTGGTGTCATAGAAATTTGGGCACACCTCCCGGATTCTACCGATACGCTCGGGATTTTGCCATCATCCATTCTGATGTTGGTCTCGGGCAGTCCGAAACTCAAGTAAAGCGGTGCTGACCATCACACGATCCACAAAACAAACCACACAACATACAAAAATTCGCGGGCGGACGACGTAGCCATTACCGCATTAGGCATAAAATAGCAGTGGAGGAAACCTACCTCTTGTACTGTGATTCAGGGTTCTTTGCCGATAGAGATCTGCTCCTCTGCGACACTCCTTCCTTTTCCCTCTTTCTTTTCCTCTTCCTCCTTTTCTTCTTCTCTTTTTCTTCTTTCCTTTCTCATTTCCTTTCCTCCTTTCTCCTTTCCTTTCCTCCACTCTCTTTTCACTTCCCCTCCTTCTCACTTCTTGCTCCACCAGGCGAAGCTTAACGCCCCTCTTGGTTGTGAAAGGCTTGACCCATTTGAAGCCCCTTATATAGGCTTCTAGGCTTCAAAGGAGCCATGCATGTTGACACATGGCTTGCCATGTGTCACACATGCATACCTTTGCCATGCATATGTATTGTGACACATGGCTTGCCATGGTTCGCCATGTGTCGTGACAGCGTTCTTCGAAATCACGTGAAATTCAAGTATCTCGGAGTCCAATGAGAAGTCATTGGATAGGTAGATTTCGCGAAACATTTCAAGCGGTTGCAATCGTTTGTCATCGAGATCTAGAAAAATCCCGACTTTTCTCGAACTATTTGAGTGAAGTAGGTTTTGCTTGCCACATACGAAAAATTTAAATTTAAAATTTACTGCGGGTTTTACAAAGGCATTCAGATTTAATTTGCAGCACAAAACAAAAGAAAACCAGCGATGGTTTTAAATGCGCCCCTCAGATAGCAAAGTTAGTCTTTTTCCCGCCGAAACCTTGAGACTTAGAGCAACGTATCTGATTACGGGAATCTCGTACCTTTTGGTATGACAACCTAACATGGAGAGGAAGAGGATCGAGTCTTTTTGAAGAGTGGACGATTTCTTCCCATAGTGTTAGGGAGAAGGTGGCTCTTATTCAGGAAATGATTTATTCTTCCACTACGTAATTGTCTTCCCAGATAGAGCCGTGCTAAGAGAACCTGTGCAATCGGAGCGGCGTGGTCGACTCATGGGTGGACTCACGCTTGTAATGTGGAGCGGTTTGGCAGCCGTTTAGTGGGTTCTTGGAGTCGAAATAAGCACTTGACTTAGAGCGTGGGGACCCTGGAATGCCGGCGCCGGGCGGAGGATCGCCGGGTGTTCTGAGGCGGGCGGTGTGCAGACCTTCCTTTAGGCTCTTGGGTTGGTGGCTAGCTAGGGGGCTTTGGGCCCCGAGTACCGCCTGATACCCCCGCACTCTTGGGGAGAAGACCGTCCCGTCGGAAAAAGAACAAGGTGCCAGATCATATCATAGGAGCAGTCACCATTAATCTTGCCTAATTTTCAAGCGTAAATTTTTAACTTTTTGTAGCGCATTGCATGCATTGGATCGTCGTATCGATCACGAGATATAGGGCTTGGTATAAAGGCGAGGGTGAGGAGATTGGTTATCTTACTGGTTATCCTCGTTCCATCGTCAGAGTAGGATAATTGAATATTGCTAAGGTCCTGGGCTACGGAATGAAGGATGATCGTGTTCAGTTATTGGGGCGCACCTTCTAACCGAGGGTTGGACCAGAGATTGTATGGTTTGAGCGGAGTCGGAAATGTCGGGGTGTTTGGGTGGTTCTAGAACTTGAATGGGGTTCGAGGACACCTCCTGCGGAATTTGCAGGGATCACCTAACCTCCCCCCAGCCTCATCCCCTCCTTTTACTATTTTTTTAGCTTCGGCGGTGGCTTCTTTATTCATCTAGTCTTCCTTTTCTTGGCAATGGTGTGGTGCCTTGCACATTTTTCTTTTGTATTTGGATGTTTTATGAAGCTAGTTTCATGTTATTATTTATTATGATTGTGACAACGAAGCATCGCTATGTCTTTATAGAACACACCTTTTGGTGTCACATTAAAATAAAATTGTAGTTTTTGATCGCGCGTATATTGCAATTATGTGTGGATATTTTATATTTTTATCTAATTGAGGCTAATTGCTCATTACAAAATTTGTTAGCGGGTCGGTTTAACCGTTCGAGAGGAAGGCCTTTGGGCTTGGCCCGCGTTAGTCTACAATGCCCTAGAGTGCGAACCGTCGTGATGGTTGAGATGCGGGGCCGGACGTCGATCATCACGCATTAAATACGTTGCATGCCACTGGCGGCGATATATAGATAAGCATGATTAAGTCATACCTTTTTCCCTTCCATGTTGTTTTGGTTTATCTTAACTCCCTCGGCGATGCGACTCGATGACTAGCTACCTTTAACGTTCGTTCGTGAGTCATCGTTGTAGGCATTCGCCCCTTTCATTCCACAATTGTATGTTGGCTCCTTAGTAGTGTTGGTCCTTGGTGGGTGTGGTCTCATTGTAAGCACAGAAGAGAAGGGGCGTGTCTTAATACTTATTCATGTATTGTTATACGGGCTAGGGCTATCTCTTGCCTAGGGTATAATATTCGTTTTCTCCTCTTCTTTTGATTTGCTTTGTAGAATGTGAGGGTCGGGAAGAAACTTCCGCAGTGGTCGTCCCAGGAGGCGCCCCGGCGGCATACGCAGCCGGTGTCATTCACGTCCACTAACGATGGAGGAATTAAAGGCGTATTGCGAGGTGCCTGAGAACATCGACCTTCGGTTGATGGAGAGAGTCCATGTTGGGTGGAGAACACAACGGTGTGTTTTTCACCCGGGAGCATCTAGTAGTCGAGACTCGCTCTGATGTCGGCCCGTAGTTAAACCGAGTTTTGCATTTTACCCGGGCGCCTCAGAGCCTAAGTAAATCCAAACATGATTCATATCCTAATGAGCAGCTGCGTCTTTGACAAATACGTACCAACAGTCTCGTTGGTGAAGTTTGCCATTATTACTTCACGAGCATAGGTGCGGAGGTCGGATGTCCATGTCAATTTTGAGCCCTCGATTCCAAATTGTCGGCAGGCTTCACGATCACTTCGACGGAGTGAAAGGGGTGTTGCTAGTGAGGGTCCCGGGATGAGACCGGGGTTCCTAATTTGCAGTTTAATGTTGCCGGTCTCGGTCAGCTTCCCGAAGTGTGTAGTCGGGCCGGATCTAGGTTATCGATCCTTACCTCAGCGTTTGTTGTTTATACTTGCTTACTAACTATGGTGATTCATTTAGGGAAAGCTTGGCGAGGAAGATTGGTAAATTGGGTGGAGAAATCGAGTTTTGAGAAGATCAGCGGAGCTCACGGAGGTTTCGGCGGGCGCCAGCTGCGAGTCTGCGACGCGAAGAACATATCACGTAGTGAGGCATAACGGCTCCCTATAACCTCGGTCATTCCCGTCGCTGCGGCGGGGCGTTGTTGAAAGGGAACGCCCGGTATTGCCCAGGCTGCGGCATTTGGTTTTCGTGGTGCGAGCTCCTCCCGGAGATCCGTGGTCGAGGCATCAGTCGGGTCTGGGTGTTGGGCGCGTCGGGGCATCTACTTCCTTGACGGGAGTTCGAGTTCGTCCCCCGTGGGGGACGAGAAGGTCATCCCGAGAGGCGCCCTTGCTGTCTGCGGTGTCGGGACCCGCCCCACGGGTAGTGGGATCGGAAGGAAGGAGGCACGTGGCGCTCTTGGCGTCGGGGTCGAGGGAGAGGACTTTGTGCCTTGGGTTCCTGCCGATAACAAAGAGCCTCAGGATTTGGAAAAGGAGGAGCGGCGGGAAGAGAATGTGAGGGCGATCGCTATCGCGCCGCCAGAGGCCGGGGTTTCCGGTAGGTCGGATCCCCGCCTGTCATTTGTGAGACAACTGGAGGCTCTAGGCCAGTGTTGTCGCGGCGGAAGTTCGGGGGGACCGAGCTGATCATCATCCCGCTCTCTCCCCGAACTAGGAGCGACAGTGGAGCGGAGCGGACGAAGCGGTCGTCGAAATCAAACAAGGGTGTCCGGCTCCCTGAAGTACTCCCGGTAATCGCCTTTAGATCGGGGCGGAGCAGCGAGCAAATCAAGGCCACATGCGTCCGGTTTGAAGCTCAGCCCGGTCGGACCGGGTGATAACCGAACTACCTTGCTCCCCGCCCGGGGCGTGGACCTCGAGTGGAGATATCGGCCTGGGGTGGAGGAGTGAGAAAAGTCTGCGGCCGTGGGAGCCCCTTCATCGCGGAGCGTCCGCGGCCGATCGGCTAGATAATTTGTACCCGCACATATATCGGATGCCGGTAGTCGCCGAGCATGGGCCTTGGCGGGTGACCGACCACTCCCGGCTTACGCCGAAGGAGGGATTTTTACGCGGATCATCGATGACGGAGATCTGGTCACGAGCCGCTGACTTAGATCCAATCGGCCATTTGGTAAGATAGGCGATTCGTGGTGGTTTCGCGTGCTTTTTTTTTTTTTTTTTTTCCTAGTTGCTAATGGATTTCTTTGCGTGGCATTGTTCTGACTATGGGTTGCGACATCACGAGTTTGAGCTCCAGACTAAGGGCTGGCCGGCGGTTCTGCGATTATTTGTTCGGGCGAATGGTCGAGCGGAAGGAGTGCAAGCGCCTCACTAAAGAAGCGGCGGCGTGTCATGCTTTGGGGCCCGGAGGCTAGAGAATCTGGCGAGGCGGCTCGAGTACGGATTTGAGGAGAGATGCGACGTGCCGTGGGGCGGCGATGGCAGGATTGGCGGCCCAGGGGCGGATTGTGCCGGCCTTGAGATGGGGAGTGCGGGCTTGCTCGGGTTCAAGCGTGCCTTGGGCGCTTGCGAGGAAGGAGCTCCCTTAGAGAGGAGGTCCGAACATGGGGTTTGCTCGTGAGGGCGTTGGCCTTGACGGGGGAAGGCTTGTAAGAGCGAAGAGAGATGGTCGTTAGGCGGATAAAAAACTTTGCCTTGGTCATGAGGCTCGAGTATAATTGGATGGTTCTTAGCATTCGGAGAGGAACAACAGCGTGAGAGAAACGATGGGCGAGTTTGATTCAGTGACGGCCGCGGCTGTTAAATTACGGCTATGGTTGTTGCGTTTCATACCCCGACATTTGCGGGAGGCCCGAGCCTCGGATCCGAATGGAATGCAGAATCCTTGATCCACTCACTCCCGAGTTCTTTGCAGATCCGCTGCCCCACGGCTCCTCGTCGGCGCTCCGGCCAGGACGGACACGGTATAGGTGGCGAGGATGAGCATCCGGAGAGTAGCCCGACCGCTGTCGGAGAAGAAGCGGTTCTCCCGATAGATCCCTCGGCCATGTCTGACGGCGGGGTTGAGCGCCGTGCTGACTAAGTTTGAACACTCGCATCTTGTTTGGTGGTTGTATCGAACCAATTTACTTCTTCTTTATTTTTGCTAACGGATTTATGTTTTAACGTTATGTTATCAGGAGTTTATGATTTATGTTGAGTGCTTCCGCTGATATCATTTTGTTAGGAATCATGGGCATCAGTGAGGCCGTGGTCGGTGAAGCTGCTGGCCGTAGGACTATGGTTGACCATTAGATGTGATCTAAGTTTGGGTCGAGCCCGAATCGAGTGACCTTCTTGCCGCTGAACTTATCATTGACCAGGCTAAGATGTGATCTGAGCTGGGCGATGATCGATTAATTGCGCGCCGGACTTTGGCCCGACCGGTAGATGTGATCTAGGTGATGAGGCGGTGAGGCTATGCGCGGGACTTTGTCATCGATCAGGCTCAGATCTTGATCCTGGGCGATGAGGCGGGTGGAGTGAGCCGCCCAGCGCCGGACTGTCGATGACGAGCATATGTGATCCTAGATTTGGTCGGGCGAGTCGATGTTCTGCCGCGGACTAATCATTGACCCCCATTGATGCGATCTGTATTTGGGCGGCGAGGCGAATCGAGGAACTACCGCCTCGGGACTTTGTAATTTGACCCGACTAGATGTGATCACAGAATTTGTTGCATGCAGTTAGGAGCACACGCCGGACTTTGTCATTTGACGGCTAGATGTGATCTAGGGTGGGTCGAGCGGTGATGTTCTTGCGCCGGACTTTGTCACTGACCCGGCTAGATGTGATCTAGAAGGCTGATGGCGATCGATGACTGCGTCGCCGGACTGTCATTTGACTAGCGTTGTCTGGGCGTGCGAACATGCAGGTAATAGATAATAAAGACACTCTTTTATTCCCCAGGCTAATTACATTTTCAAGTGCATGGCATTCCACATTCGTCTGGGGTTCCATACATTTTAATACATAACATAGGATCGACTCCGGATAGTGTGACTACATATGGTCCCTCCCAGTTGGGTTGGAATTTTCCTGTCGTGGGGTCTGCAGTATTCTCAAAAACTTTTCTCAAGACTAGGTTGCCCGGTTGAAACACCCTAGGTTTAACTCGTTTGTTATAGAGTTTGCAATGGCGTTGGTAGGGCCTTCGTCGGGATGGTGCGCTTCATGACTCGTCACTGGTGTCTAATTCTCTTGCTGCGGTCTTGCGTTTTACGGTCGAGCGTAATTTGTCGGTCAGTAGGTAGACCCGATTTCGATGGGCCAATGACTTCCACCCGTAGGTGAGTGCGAAAGGGGAGGCAATAGGTTAGCTTTGAGGCTGTGGTCACAATAGGCCGAGTACCGGGTAGTTCCTCTACCCGTTTCAGCTAGCGGAGTCCAGCGCTTTTGAGGCGATCGGTAGGGTTTTGTTTGAGGCTTGACAGCCATTGCTTTTAGGATCTGAGGGTGGGAATACAAATTTTTAATCTTGATTCTGGCGAGTCCGTGGGCAGGCGTGTCAAATTACGTATTATCGGATAAGATTGATCTGGGATCTTGAGCCGTGACGTGTTTCAGGATGAGCCGTTAATATCTCGCTCTTTGATTGTGAAGGCATCGACCTCTATCCATTTATTGAAATAATCGGTGGCGATTAGTAATAGTTTCTTTTGGGTAGGGGCGGTGGGGAGCGGACCCACAATATCGATCCCCATGATGAATGTACGAGTGCAGGAATGGGAATAGATAACTGCAGAGTGATTTGAGATGGGAGACATTCGTTTAACCAAGTCGCGTACAGCGTGGTCGACATCGACCGTAGTTGGCCGTTAATACCCCTAACGTGTGAGCGGTGGTAGTGTTCTTTCCCGAATTGATTTCGCATATACCTTCATGTAACTTAGCGATACATACGCCTTAATTCGGAGTTAGACATTTCAAATGCGGCAGCCGGTAGTTGCTATAGTTGTCCGTCACCGGGAGAACCTAGCATGATTTGAATCCCGAATTTGTGAGCTCACCTTACGTCATTGGTAGCTCTCCGGGTGGCTATGTAGGCGTATGGGGTCAAATCCGGGGATGGGGAGCCTCCTCTATCTGGCTTACTTGATTATGTAATATGGATGAGCCCGGTTGATAGTAGATGGGGAGGTATATCGTTTCCTTTATTGGCAAAGAAGTGCTTGATGGCTGGGCATCGGCCTCTCATTAGAGTCCACTGGGGACATCATTGTTGAGTTCGGTAGGGTCTTTCGATCTTTGTTTGACTAGAGAAGCATATTTTGCCATTCGGGGTTCCCTGGATTCAAATTCTGCGTTGACTTGTCCTCTGACCGGTATGAGTCACTTGAATCAGCGAACATTGCACTTACGGCGGCGAGTTATTTCAGGCTATCATGGCTTCGTATTTCGACTCGTTGTTGGAGGCGCCGAAACCTAAACGAACTGCCTGTTCAATCCTTTCCCCGGTTGGAGAAGTTAAGTGTAGACGATGTCGGCTCGATTGTGCAGAGCTTCATCAAGCGAGGTCTGCGGTACCACTGCGTGTAGAGGCGAGTGCAATCGGCTGCGAGTTCTATGAAATCGGCTGGGCATACCTTCTTTGAGAATCTAAACTATGCTTGGATGCCATGCTAAAGCCGGGTTCCATTCTCTGGCAGACGTCTTCAGGACGGTCGGGTTTTGTGAATCGTACCGGAGTGGAAGATCAGATGTTCTGACCAGGATGACTGGAAGTATGGTGGCTTTGGTATTGAAATTATTGTGGAGCCAGTAGCTCGTTCAAGGTAGGTAGTATCTGGTTTCGCATCGATTAGGACTTCATGACAAGAACAACTGGCCTCGACTTTGCATCCCCACATTCTTTAAACAATGGCGTTATTCAGCTATGTCGGTACACTAGGTAAAGAATGGAGTGTCTCAGACTAGGGGCTCACGAATCGGGGGCTCTGTCGAAGTATTTAGCAGTTGCTGAATGCCCAGATCATTCCTCATTCCATTCCCATTTGCTAGCCCCATAGGGTAGTGAAGAAGGGTTGGTAGTCCAATTAGGCGGAAATATATGAAGGTGAGGCCTAACTGACCAGGTCATTTCTTGGATCTCTTTCTTGAAGTAGGCGCGATTGCAAGATGGCTTTAAGTTGTGCAAGTTGCTCATTCTCTTTGTGTTACCATAAAGCCCGAGGAATCTGAAACGCCCACGACCACGAAGGCACATTTTAGGGGTTTGGTTGTACCATATTCTCGGAGGTGAAAGCTTGTTGGGGATAGGAGTGGCATGTCAGATCTTTGTTTGGACTTGCGATATATCCTTCAGTATAAACTTTCATGGTCTTTGTGGTAAGGGTGAAACGTTTCGTTACCAACCTCGATAGGTGGCCCCGACATTCTTTGTCAGAAGGGTATCACATTATAACCGGTGGAGTCCATAGGGTGTGATGACGGTCTTTTATAGGAAGTGTAGGGATACAGTGGTATCCCAGCGTCCGGGAAGGATAGCATCACGGAGTGCCGTAGAGGCATCCACAATCTGATCTATGCGGGGCAGGGGGAAGCTATCTTTTGGACATGCGTCATTGAGGTCCGTGTAATCCACACATACTCTCCATTTGTTCCCCTTCTTTGGAACCACCACCACGTTGGCCAGCCATTCGGGGTATTTTACTGCTCAGATAAATCCATTCTGCAGAAGGTTATCAACCTCGATCTGGATGACCAAGTGGCGATCTGGGTGAAAGCCTCTCACTTTTTAATGTGAAGCGGCAAAGGCGACGTTTAGCTGTGTGAGGCGTGAATGGGGCCCAATCAGGGCATATACGCATAGTCGAGCAAATACATTAGCATTGAAGCGTATAACTCGTTCTTGGTGGATCTTCCTCCTCGGAGGAGAGGAAGTACTAATATAGATGCATGTAGGCGGTCGGGGGACAGTTTCTAAGGATCAGGCGGCCCAGCCGAAACCTGCATCCTCGGCGGCGGACGTGAGGCTGTGATTCTTTATTAGGGTTGGTCCTCGAGGGGTGGTTCCACGCCGGGCGTTCGGTTCTGTACGCGCTCCGCGGTGAGGTTGATAACCTTTGGCCCGGGGCTAATTAGCTCACCCAGAGATCAACTGTCAGGACTCGGTCAGGTAGCTTATTGTTTGGTGGTACGTGGATGGTGCTGCTTTCATGGCATGCATCGAGGCTGAGCTGAATGGCATTGTATGGCCCGAGTCTTACACCACGGAAAGCGATTGCTTCTTGGGTTGCACTGGGCTGCCTTAACGAGAGAAGGTGATATCCCAGGCAAACGGTGTGTGGCTCAGTTGAAACTGGCAAAACCTACTGAGCCCAGCCGAATGATCAATGGGGACTCTCATACACTTAGGTGGGAGATGGGCAAATCGGCCCTGCTGGATCAGCGAAAACCACATTTTTGTCAGCCCCATTTTAATACATACGGTCAATCTGAGTGCGTCGTAGTGTGGTGTGATGACAGTGTAGGGTTAATAGTGGAAAGGATACTGGGTATCCTGGTAGGCTAACTGGGGGCAATCTCCCCGTCATTGATGGTGTTCCACTCACATTAGCGAGGCATCAGGGCATTCTTCTCACTATTTCTTGATTGATATTATTTGTCAATTTGGTCCCCCAGTATGAAAGTTGATGGTCGGCGATCTGGAGCATGTTCGTTCTGGCAACCCCCGCCATTGTGGCGCAGTATTGCCGGGTTGGCTCCCTCAATCTTGTCACGAAATTGGCGGCCCGAATCTTTTTATCGAGAAATTTGAATTTCAGCATTGATTGGTCTCGTGGCCATAGTCCACTGTGATATTAGCATCGTAGGGATCTGTTCTTATTTGGTGGACACGCCTCATTAGTGGGGCACTTGAAATCGAAGTCCGGATGATGGGCGAGCAGTCATAAGCGATGTGGCAGTGAACTGGGGGTCTTTCTTTTTTCTTGGATTGCCGTCGAGTAACCGCTCTTACCTTAGTTGCTTTACGATCGGATGGGCCCTTGGCGTAGGCTTGTTGCTGGGGTTATCATAACGGTTCTTGGCTTCAGAATGTTTATCTTCCAGCATTAGAGAATTTAGCCAGCGTCGGTACAATTCCTCCATAGTTGTCGTGGTCAGGGATAAAAGCGGAAAGACGAATTGGTCGGCCCGGCTTCTTACGGTTTTGCAAGACCGCATCCTCTTGTGGGGCATGTCTAACCGGATTACTTATGCAGAACACAAGTGTGAAGTCCGGATGGATAAGTCTTCCCGGTTGAGGATGGTGAGAGAGGGCCTAATGTTTCGCCCCTTGTCTAACGAACCTGAATATTGAAGGAGGTGGCGTGGCCCATGGTTCGCCAGAATGTGTTTATGATCTCTAGGAGCTTGTGGAAACCGAGTGCGCGGGACATGAGGTGCGGTTTGGGAACATATCGTAGGAGTCAGTCATCCCAGAGCGTTGGGGATCATTGCCTAGTGTTGAAATGTAACATGTGATGTACGGATGGGAAGAGATAGTCGTACATGGCAAGGGTGGTATCTCGACAGCGGGAGAATCGTAGTCGGGATATCATCTTTGTCGAGGGTGGAAGCATGTCGTGGTCCCCGACGGAGGAACAATCATTTGCGGCGCAGGGGCGCCCCGTAAGGTGGGTACATGGATGGCACTGGTGCGGGGAGGCCCCCGGCCCAGTCGCCATATATTGGTGAGCTGGTGTTGGCGGTCGTTGGTCCCTGCTGGGTTCCCTCGCACCGACGTGCTGCGTGTGATGGTGTGGATCGGCGAGGTGGCTTTCTCGGTGGGCTTGGCGTTTGGGGATGGTGAGCGGCGCGGGAGCAGCTGCCGGAGGATGGCTCATCATCCGCGGGTGATTCGACATCGTCGCGGCAGTCTCTTGCTGCGGGACGGGGAGGTGATTGGGAGGTTCCCACGAATGCCCGGCAGGCGGCTTCAGCTGGGTTCGCGGCGCTCATTTTCCTCCATGACGATTTGCACATTCGTGCCAATTCAATATCGCGGCTACTCCTCTTGTTTTGCTTCCATCTCTCTTTGCGCCGAGGAGGGGCGTCTTGGCGGGGTTAGGTTTCTTTGGTTCGGAGATCACTAAGGCGGGTGCGCTAAATATCTGTAGCCTGCCTCGAGACTTCTTGCTGTTGGTTCCCATAGGCAGCGCCCGATTATGGTCTCGAATTACCGAGTCCTTTGGATCGTCGAGGCATTCGCTGGATTGGCTGCGTTCAACAAAAGAAGGCGACGGTCGTGTTAGTGCCCCCTCCAGATGTAAAATTAGTCTTTTTCTCGAAGTCTTGGAACTTAGAGCAGCGACTATCTCGATTCAGAATCTCGTACCTTTTTTGGTGTGACTTGCTTCTCTTTTATGGAGGGAGGAAAGAGGATCCGTCTTTTTGGAGAGTGGACGATTTCTTCCCATAATGTTAGGGAAGGTAGAACAACATTTCGGAAAGGATGACATTCTTCCCTTTCACGTGCTTGTGCTCCAGGTAGAGCCATTTGCTAAGAGCTTTCCTATTACGTCGGAGCGACGTGGGGTCGGCTCATGGGTGGACTCAACGCTTGTAATGTGGAAGCGGGTTTGGCAGCTTTGTTTGGTAGGAGTTCTTGGAGTGGGAAGGTAAACGCTTGAGTTAGAAAAGGCGTCGAGGATGAGATACCGGCGCCGGGCGGGAGGATCAGCTTGGGCGTTCAGTAGGCTGGCCTCTGGGCCTTTTCCCTTTGGGGCTCTTGGGTTGAGTCGGCTAGGGGAGCTGGGCTTGGGCCCAAGGTACCCATAGATTCCTTTATGTAACCTCCCCTTTGATTTCTGCCTGACATTTTGCTCCTTCTCAGTTGCTTGATGTTTTTCTTGTTGATGCTTAGATTTCTGGATCAAGTTCAATTGCTAGAATTCAAGACTATTATTTACCATATTTTGTTGATTGCTAGGGAAAAGCCTATCAGTTGAGGAGCATGCTCAAGCAACATCTGTAGATTTTCCAGGGTGATACTCTTGTTAACTTTCAAGACTTTAAAGATCTGCACCTATTTACTAGTCTCTTAAGAGCATCAAAAGAGACATCATTGTTCAGATTGGCAAAGTTCAGCACTTCCAGTGATGTGAAATTTTCAGGAAAGCAAACCTAACCAACCCCCACCAAGGTCATCTATATATGCCATTCTCTTGTATGTCGAGCTCAGTCAAATTCCTGCATTCCGAATTGGAGTTCAGAAGTTTTACTTCATATTTGGATCTCTCTATAAAACAATTATCCGCATGGAAAAAATAAAGGGCATAAAGGCAGACCCATTAGCATGCGATAGGCACATATTGCAAATCAGATCAAGTTTTGTACAATAGAACAAATGAGCGAGTTGATCAACCATGTTGCAGAAGAACATGCATTTAAGAGTGGAAAACTGTTGTTTGGAAGAAAGTAATACTCTACATCCTCAATCAGTGGCTCCACTAGGGTACTAAACAAGCAGCAAAAGCTTCATCAGTCTCTGCTAATGCCAGAATGAGAACAATGGGTGATCTTATCACTGCTGATGTTTCAGAACAAATAACTTAAGATTGTACACATAACAGATATAATAATTTGAATTGATGATCAAGGTTTTAGGTTAAAGAAAAGGAAAAAAGAAAAAGTCAATAATAGACAGAAACACAGAGACGGGCCCATCAATTATCAGTCATAGAAATAAAAAAATCAGTCATAAGGGATACAATAGTCCATAGAACAGAATAATTCCCATACTGTCAAACAAGGAAAGGTATATTGTACATACCCCTAGTTTCTGTGTATCATTACAGCTCAAAGTTTTTGCTTAGTTCCTATGATTCTAATTCCAAACTTTCTAAATTTAACTAACAAATAACTAAAATTAAAATAAATTAGGAAATTTTGATTGGAGGAATCAAATTATCAAAGAGTTATTGCTAAACAATTGAAGTTTAAAATTTCAAAAAAAAAAAAAAAAGAAGTTAGATTTCTAATATCAGAGGCTGAAATTTTTCCACGTGTGATGCAAGTGGTGCAGATTATAAAATCATCCATAATTAGTACAATTTCTCAATTATTGGTGTTGTTCTGATCAATATTGTATTATGATTCCCACATTTCTCTATTGCTTCTGCCTATAAGGAAATCAAGAGAGGGAAAAGAGAGTGCATGATATGCATCCAAATTATAAAAAAACAGAGAATAGAAAAACCAGAGATCAAACAAAATTGCAGTAGAATTCTACTCGTTCATGTAGACATTTCAACAAACAATTTCCGGAAATTCAGAAAAAATATTTTCAAACAATAGAACCCAACACGTCAACATCACAACATTGAAAAACACTGGTTACCATGAAAATGGAGAAAAAATAAAAAGAAAATGGTAGCTAGTTGTGTGGAGTACTGGTCAGGAGTAGTGTAGAGTTTCTTGAGGGAAGGATTGACATACTAATTTTGACGAACATCTACAGTACCAAAGCCAACTATGTATAATGCATCCTTGAGGATGGCTGCTGCTCTCTTAGTACCTGCCACTTGATGAAGCCAACAAAACAAACAAATAAATAAATAATAAAACACTAACTAAACATATTGAATTTGATGACAAATACACAAAATCAAGACTTCACCTTCATGAGAGAGTTGTGTACTGATTCAACAACATCCTCAGAGGACCTGTAAGCACAAGAGCATTGATGTGACAAAATTTAGAAAGACAAATAAGCCAATAGCTTTTCTTGAAATCTCTAGCTCAACGACTCATAATCATAATAATAGTAGTAATAATAATAATAGTAGTAGTAGTGGTAGTAGAAGTAGAAAACAAAAGAAAATAAATAAAAGAAACGCACCCTTAAGACAAGATTTGACTTAAACAGGAAGTTCCCAATTCCTTTGATAGTAACCTTTAGTCACGACAAACCATATCAAGACCCTTTGGTTCAATAACCTGTCCCAACAGAGCAAAGCACCAGGAGGTCACAGGGTGTAAACTTGGTGTGCAATATATAATTTTTGCAATCAAGTGCCTTTTGAAGAGTTTGGTTTACCAGTCAAGCATTGATCTATGCTCCAAGGATTCAGGAAAGATAATAGTTACATATGTATATGATGCTTATTCCTGTGATATGTTCCATGCTGTGAGAAATTTATGTGAGCAATGACTAGGAAAACAAAAAGAAATGAAAACCAAATATCCAAATGCCCGGACAGCCAAGCATACAGGGTGTTCCAAACAGAAATATGAGATATATTACTAGAGTTCCCACTTCTTATGGTAAAAGCGATACCAAATTTCCTACGTTAGCCTCAAATTATCCAAATAAAAATCATCTCATATTTTATGCATTTGATTGCTCAGAGATGAAGCATTTAGAAAATGAGCCTAATGGGCATGAATTCTACATTATTTCAAATAGAGCAAATAGAACACAAACAAAAGGCTTACTTGTTGAACCTCTCAAAGAGCTCGTCCAAGACAGTGGCTTTTGCAAGCCCAGTATAAATCATAGTTGAATCAGTGTCTCCATATATCACCTGCAGGATACAAGACAATGGATCTAACAGTCATCGTACTTATAGCTTGAACCAATTAATCCAGCAAAATGTTACAACAAATTCAAATTCTCAATGTAAAATATATGAACCTCAAAGTTTAGATTATTCTGAACAAGATCAACAGTACTCTGTAAAATCTCCCTTCCGGAGTGAGACGAGAGGTTCGAGTCAGCAGTTTCGAAGATTAACCAACGGAGAAACCCTAGTCACCAATCCGGAGATTCTGGAGCTATGAGGAGATTAGTTATTTTGATTTTTTAGGAGATCCATAGTCCCATTGAGTAGTGTCGAAATCAGTGGAGGAGGAGATTAGCGAGATTATGGCAAACAACTCTGTGACTAGTGAGATTAGAACATTTTCAGATTCCTAAAGAGAGAGAGAGAGAGAGAGAGACAGCTTCGAGACTACTGAAATTAGGGATAACATATAGTTGCGGTCAAAACCCACTTGTGTCTAATGGGTCAAATACATATAGTCGCGGTTTTAAATATTTTCTAACTATAGCGGCTTGTATAGTAGCGGCCAATTAATTCCCCCGTACAAGGTGGTGGCAAATTCCTTCGACCATGTGAAATACATAAATGCGACTATAAGTATTTTTAGTCATAATCACATAAAGAGGAACCTGAGAAGATAATGATTTAAGTTATAATTAATCAGAATAATGATCATTAAAAACTAAGAAAATTTTCAGGAGGGTTTCTTCAAAATCTCACCACAAACATGGAAATTTGTGTTGCAGACCAATTCTACCCCCAAGGATATTTCCTGCAGATACACAATATATAATTTTGACCTAAAAAGTATACTGTTTTTATAGTTTAATGACATACCAACTTGTTTTTGAAAGCAAATATGATTGACCCAGCATGTTCTGCAGCATTTCCTACTATTGGCAGCAAAATAATGCTGATGAAGCTAAGATAAACTCCCTAGGAATCTGAGCAGCCTTATTGAGAAGACGATCAAACGCACCCATCCACCTGCTTCTCTGATTCTTCTGATTTCTTGAAGCAAGAGGAACTTGATTTAAAAAAAAAAAACAAAAAGGCTCAAAGGAAAATGATTATCCAAATTAGGTAATACTAATTATTTGGAAAGTTTTGGTGATGTTTTCCTTATTTTATTTAGAGGGACATGTTTTAAGGCCTGTTTCTCAAATACGGCCTATAAACCATACAGTCGGTCATAAATACAATGTTGACTTCCCACATCCACCCTCCATTATCCGTTGTTTATTTTTTTTTTTTTTTACATAATTGAAAATGAGACAATATAGGTGAGAGAAAGTGTATATCTTTATCACATCTTATTTTTAACATATATTTACTTTGTATTACAATATTATAATAATATGATCTCATAAAAACTAGAATCTTGTCACTTTCCTATGTCCCGGCCCCTTAATTACTAAACCAAGCTTCATTGGCATCTATCTTATTCATTTAATAAAATATATATCAAATGATTTTTTATTATGAACCAAATATAATTTCTACTAGGGTATGTAATCTTATATTTATATTTCAGATCAAAATGAATGAATTAAAAATATGTATCATATATTTATATATGCCAATAAGACCTATCTTAAGTGACTATTTTAAGTTCATAAAGTCTCTTATCATGAAAATGGGACCAATAATGCCTTTAATCTTCTCAAAGATACAAAGGCAATCCGCGTGAGAATAGGTTATGGATATTAAATGCTAAGGCACAAAAACTTTGTGAATATGATTGTGCTTTTCTATATGTATACAGAAAACCACGTCGAGTGTTTCGTGGTTTCTGAGAAATATCAATCGAGGCACCCCTATGCCATTCTTGTGCCTTGTTCCAAACCTGGTGAAATATACCAGTTTGGAACGAGGAATCCTTATCCCATTCTTATTCCCAAAACATTATTTATTTCTCATCCCTGTTTCAAACCTGATGAGGCGGAACCCTACTCTGCTATCACCCCCAATCTTGGGAACAAAGCACCAAATCCCCACTCACTCCTATCGATGGTGAACATACTGGGTCAGCTTAGTCTTCATTAGATCTGGTGAGATCGAGAATGATGTATCTGATTTTCTTTGCATCTGCTTAAAAACCAAGCTTCACCACATTAATGAATCGAGCATTTAACAGAAAAGGCATCATTGAATACCCTAGTGAAGGCATTACCAATCATCCCAAAAGGAGAGCAAGGAAAATCAAAAACATAAATTGAGGGTGTTTTCAACCGAAACTCCAGATCGCTCTAGACCATTGATTGGCAAGAGAGGCTTGCGAGAAGAGCTAGAGAGTTAAAGCATGAATGTATTCAGCGAATCCGTCGCTGACTGGCAAGAAAAAGCATGGAAAGAAACCATGGCAAAAAACAGCAGTGATGCTGGCCCCCAAACCATTTGAAGGCAGGTCGGCGGGCGTTGTGGTGGCACCATGCGAAATGCTTAGCATTCAATATGAAACCATCTGGTCCTAAGACTCAAATCCTCTGCAGATACCAAACTAGATTAAGAATTTATAATGATTCATGGAATAGCCAAACAGATTGTTTTCAACGTGAAGGCTTTGGTAGGTCCACGAGAAGAGCTTTGAGGCGGGGAAGCGAGAACGAAAATCCTTCTAAGTCAACTAATCATTTAGCCATCATAAATCAAAGAAACACAAAATAAATCGCAAAGAAAATCTATACATCGACTAAACCCTATTGGAAAAACCAATTAGCATCAAAATGTAATAGAACCCTATCTAAACGGTATGAAAAAAAAAAAAGAATCTGAATTATGAAACAATAGAAAAAGAAACAGTCACTGACTCAAAGTCGTCGAATCTGAGAGGCAGACCCATGGCAGCCTTACCCGGCAACAGTTTACTGCAATCGAGATAACAAAGCTCGTCATTAAGAAGTTGCTTCGTCTCGTAATCAATAACTCGGGGGCTTTACTTGAAACTAGTCTGGGAACCTCAAAAAGAAAATAAATAATATAAAACTGAAAACTAAAAACTAGAAATCTCAGATTGAAATAAACAAGAAAAAAACAAATCAGAAAGATTAATCAGGAAGCTGGGTGAGAGAAATCAGGGAGGAGGAAATGGGGTAGTGAGAAGAGAGCCTGGGAGTTTGCATAAAGGGAATCTAAAGAAGAAACACAAAAATTAGGGTTTTAATGAAACATTCCAAGATCTGTAAGGAGGAAGAGAAAAAAATTACGTCAATGACCTTAGGGCAGAAGGCATGTGAAGGGAGAAAGGGCATGCTGCACTGGGCGAGGGAAAAATAGAAATTAACTCCATCTGCGCGGCATTGGATTGAAGTGTCTATCGGATATTTATGGTAGCGGCTCTAAAATTATTGTGTTCATTGGATCACTAAATTTGCCTTTAGGTTTTATGTTTTGTAAAATGAATTTATATAATTCCTTGGCCCCTCAGTTCAATAGGCAGAGGCTGTGTGTATTTTATTATTTTTAACAACCCTTGCCAAAATTATGCCACCATAACATGTTTTTTTTTTATAGTGTGCTATGTCCCATGTTGGAGTTCTCACTTTGCCTTTTCAGAAAGTGGCAGTCCCCACATACGTAGGTCAAGGGCTCTGGCCCCAGATGAGCACTTTTTATTTGTTGTTAACGCTCATGATGGATCAGAGATTGGAAGAAAGATATAGTCATGGCCGCGAGGGCGTTTGGTAATCCCGGGCATGCCGATGCGAAGAAGGCTGGCGGCTGCCGAGATGGTTTCGCCAGCGCTTAAAACTCATCGCCAGCCGCCATGCCGTGTGGGATAACTTACGTAATCTCCCCTCACACATCGGGCCTTGGGTCGGACGGCGGCCAGGTTCTGCCGATGAGGCGGCATTGTCGCTGGGCTCGATACCCGGTGTTAGGTGATCATGCAGACGCCACCAATCAGTATTTCGTATGGAGATGAGGCTTTTCCCCTCGCACACATCTAGACCTTAGGTGGACGACAATAGTTTTCTGTCTGACTGGTGAGACTTTGACGATAGGGCTGCATTACGGTGTTGGGTGATCTTGAGTGTACTAAATCCCAGTGCGGCTTTGCGTAGGATGAGTTTTTCGCCAGCCAGCTTTGTTTCGTGGACTGAGAGGCAAGAGTGAGTGGTGAGCAAAGGATGCATTGAGGTTGGTGTTCGTATCGTATGTTTGTTTTTTGGGATGATTGTCAAAGGTGGTTTCGCGTAAGCATTGGAAAGGTCAAGTTCAAAGGATTGAAATCCTGTTGGGATGGCAGAGACTTATCGGGGAGGAGTATGAACTACTCGGATGAATAGAAGAAAAAGATGTCTTTTGGGACTTGGATGCGGGTGTTGGTGAGGTCCTGAGGCACTGATTGGTAGCGGATTGAGAAGCGGTCAGAGGCACGGCAGTAAAAGGGAATGTTATGCTTTGATAGAGAATCGAGACAGACAATGATGAAGAACAAGCTTTGAATTTCATGTCAAGATAGTAGGATGAATCCTTAAAAGATGGGATAGATGAGTCAATCCCTATCGTAGATTTTGCCTTAATGGCATATGAGAGTCCTTGAAGAATCGCGAGGGGGTTCTATCAGAGAACAAATGAAAGAGTTCGCCATTTTAATAGTGGATATCAACATGTTTGAGATGGACAGGTTGTTGAACTTTGAAGACTGGCCTATGGTAGAGTCTGGTAGGATTAGTGAGAGTCATGCGGAGTGGAGCACAGGCCCACGTCGGCACTGAGAGTGATGAGGCGCACGATGGTTTTGAGAGGGCTGAGGAGAAGGTGTTGTACAGTCTTGAGACGGGGAGGCTCTGGGGTCCTTGAAGGAATGGAGGCAATTGTGAGAGAAGTGGGATCATTTACAGGTTTAGTGGGGAGAAAGGACAGTGAGGACAAGACCATCAGGAAGCTTCACATGGGAGTACATGGAAGTTAGAGTACATGGAAGTTAGAGGATGTCTACAGAAGAAAACCTCGTTGATGGCTAGTGGATTATGATCTTAGTGTGGTGTTGGAGTACTGCAGAGAGAGGAGATCAACAAGGACCACGAGAGAAGTGGTGGCTGTCAGTGAGATAGAATGTTCGAAATTGAGGTGGATTAAAGAGGTGTACAACTCCGTGTGGCTATATGAATGATGGAAGCCTCGAGAGATTGAATCTACAATAAGGGGACTAGAAGGTGTGGGTGTGTCTGCTGCAGATCTTGGGATGTGGGTGATGGGCATTGGCCCAGGAGGAAGCCGCTAGCTAACAAGAGAGGAAATTGAGAATAAGGCGCGAGAGGTGGCGCATTATTCTTAGGAACCTTAGCGTAGCATGATTGGTAAGACCGAGTCTGTGGGGTTTAGGCGTCGTGACAGGTGGAGTATGATTGAAAGACATGGGATCATTGTTAGGTTATCCACGTCGGTTGTGGAAGGGGGTTGGTAATGAGTTTCATAAGTGTGACCTCATCATGAAGGCTTCTTTGAGTTGAGAAGAGAAGATCCTTCTGTGTATGAGCACAAGGTTGTCGCTTAAATCTCTGCATTCCGGGTGAGGCGGGTTAATAAATCTCAGGCCGAGGCCTGGAGTGTGTGAGGGGAGATTGTTAGGTTATCCTACATCGGTTGTGGAAGGAGTTGATGATGAGTTTATAAGTGTGAGTGAAAACCTCATCTCATGAGCTAGCATTTGGGATTGAGAAGGCTCAAGATCGCCTGCTGCGGTATCGGGCAGGGTTATCACAAGTGTGGGCCGTACAGAGGGAAGTGGGTTGTCGCTCCTCAGACTCCCGAGGCTCGATGTGTGCAGGGAGATTAGTTAGGGTTCATCTACATCGGTTGTGGAGGTTGGTGATAGTTTATCAGAAGAATCTTAGAGGAAAACCTCATCTCGTAAGCTGGCACAGGATTGAAAATACGAGATCACTAATAGAGCCGATTCTGATGTTTGAATGGATCTTGGATTTGGAGGCAAAACTAGAGCATAGTGGGATGGAGATGTTATTGTTGAACATGGATTCCACAAGATTTGTCAGGCATTGGGTCGCTGAATATGGCAAACCTAAGTGCCTCTGAACAAGTCATGGAAGAAGTTAAAACACTTTAGAACAAGTATAGAAAAAAGGGAGAAAAAAATAAAGCTACTTAAATGCTGGTCTGGCTGGGGGCGTTGGCTCCTCCTCAGTGCCTGTCAGGATTGCTACTTCTAACTCTTCCCATCACTGTCATTTCATTTGGAGCACCACTGGTCGGGAATATTGCCTTCAGGAAAAAAATCAATGAAATGAAGGTGAAAAATTTGCGGATTGTAGTGAGGCAGGATAAAGTTCCAACGTTACCTGGTGAGCTTATGCTGACCAAGATTCTTCAAGCACTCCTTTCAATCTCTGGAATGAGGAAATGGGCTTACACACATGTAGGCAAGAAGCTCGTTCTTGATATGACATCGTCTCCTTATCTAAAGCCCAAATTCTGTTATAGAGATTGCCATAACCTGGAGGTATTCCTTCATCTCATTTATGGCATGGGTTCCATGGTGAAGATTCCGATTTTAGAGGGAGGTAATAGAGACATTGCATTGGTGAACAAGAAGACTGGCCTGTTGGTTAATAAGCTAGGGATTCCAGAAAACTGGTATCAAGCGTCAAATAAGGGGCTTGTCTTTAACGGCACTTTTGGCAGATGGGTTAAACCATGCAGAGTCAATGGAGAAGGTGAAGAACAAGACATATTTTCATCCATCTACAGTTTTCAGCTTCTCAATTAATGTTGAAAGGATTAAGGATTTTGGATGCTTTTAGTTGTATTTGTTTCGTTATTACCAGATAAATACGATTTAATTGATATTAAGAATCGTTCATTTTAGTGTGCTTCAATTGTGGCTGAATCTTCACCCCTTCACTGATAATTTTCTCTTCCTTCACCCAATTATCTTTTCATTAAACGAATGCTGCTTCCAGCTTTGCTAGACAAGCACATGAATAAAACATTTTTAATTTTACATTAAAAAAATTGCATTCAACAGACATTAGATTGAACATGTGATCAAAGTTGTCCAAAACAAGTCGCATTCTCAATCATTTTTTTATTGGATCACTAATTCCTCAGTCAAATTCAGCCGGCATAAATCTCTAAAATTGGTAAAAGTAAGGAAATGTAAATAAAATTTAAATTTGGCATCGTCAGCCAGTCAACATTTTCAAATGACCACCTTTCAATCTTAGGAAACAGGCAAACCCATCAAGGCATTATCATCTCTCTTGAAAAATCTTTCAAGACACTGATTTTCTCAAAGAAGATATTTTGATACCCCAAACTAGGAGGTCTACTCCTACTAGATACCCATCATCCGCATACATGCTAGTAGTTGATGAGACGAAGCCATAAAGGTTTAAAGAAGCTAAGTCTCATGGGTTTGTAATTAGTTGGAGGGCGGACACCTTCTCCCTCTTAAGACAGTCTCTTACCACAATTTTAATTTACAATATTGTGCAATGTAAAACTAGAAGCATATAATTATGTGCGTTACAGCGAGAAAACTGTTTTCAGTTATGTATTTGTTATTAGTTGTAAGAACAGCCATTTCTGCCTACGAAATACTGAGTGAAATTAGATGTGTCTATGGTCTACCATGAGTAATACCAAAAATCTAAAGCTGGCCTTGCAGGAAAATACCAAGCAAATGGATTAAATTTGTCAACAGTTTAATATTTGCTTGATTCGATTCATTTCACAAACAATTTTTTTCGTTGCTCCTTAAAGTGCATGCTTTCTCGATCTCATTCTGTAATGTTGATCATTTTGGTGAAATGTTAAAAAATAAATAAAATAAAATCTAAACCGCAGAAGCAATAGGATTGTAAGGATTCTAAACCAAACCTACAGTTAAATGCCACCTTCCTACCAACTCAAAAATAAACACAGAGGTGAAAACAAAACAACTTCACGATAACACAAAAGTTCAAAAGAAAAAAAAGGCATGCATCTTCTATTG
This sequence comes from Tetrastigma voinierianum, assembly GCA_016808115.1. Taxonomy (NCBI): domain Eukaryota; kingdom Viridiplantae; phylum Streptophyta; class Magnoliopsida; order Vitales; family Vitaceae; genus Tetrastigma; species Tetrastigma voinierianum. The sequence goes on along the minus strand of JAEQBH010002487.1, from coordinate 229,966 downwards.
TGTTTGTTTAATATTTCACACCTATAGGAGGAGATTCGGCACAACTAAGTGATTATGTATCCCAAGTGATCATGTATCTTTTTTATTTTGACTTCTGGTCCTGTTTCCTTTTTCACTCCTTTTCTCCATTGCTCATATGCAGTAAAAATTTATTTTCATGAGTTTAAATATTGAACTTTTGTTTTTTATCAAATTTTTAAATAAAATTGTTATTGGGACAGCCTAAATAGGTCTATTAGACTTTTCCTAAAAAATAAATAAATAAACAGACATTGTTACCCATTTCCTGATGCGACCTTTTTGGTTTTTTTTCACAATTTTATTTGGAATGCTGTGAAATGTAAAACTAAAACTAGAAGCATATAACTTATGGTTGATCATTTTGGAGAAATGTAAAAAATAAAAAACAAAAAAAATCTAAACGGTACAAACAACCGGAGGGATTTGTAAGGTTCTAAACCCGGACAGGCCAGGCCTGCGGTTAAATGCCACATTCCTATTGTCACCGCTGTTTGGTTCTAATATAACCAGGAACTGGAATCGGGTGGTAGTAGCCTAAATAAATCATATTTTACGTAAACAACGTGAAAATCACAGTTTCTCCCCGACTCTATTTTATTTGATACCAGTGGTGTGCCCAAGAGGTAAGGAAATATGGTTATTTAAGGTAAAGGGTTTAAAGGTAATTCTCCTAAGGAACCCTAAGTATAAATCGAAAAAAAAAATTATTAATAAACCCTTATTGTATTCTGCGCATAGCCTCCATCTCTTGGAGTCTCGTGAGTGGGAGGAAGCAAAGTGAGTCAGATTTAGGGTTCAAGAAAGTGATTTCAGATAATCAGAAAAACCTAAGACTACGAGATCTGGGGTTGAAGAGAGGGATTTGAGAAGGTAATATGTTTACCGCTATTGTTTTTAATTCTTTTGTATGTGTTCTTTTGAGATTTTCTAATGAGGATTTTAAATCAAGCCTAGAAGTTAAATTTATATTACACTCATTTTCTAAAAAAATGAAAATAAGCTCGCTAATGGTTGGTGGTGTCGGTATGGGGTGGCTTTAGGAGAATTAAGGGTGAGAAAGAAATGGAGCCGTAGTGACTGTAAAATCTTTAGGAATTACCACTTTGGGAGGAGGTGGCTGTGGATCAGGTAGAGGATTTTGCATTGCAATTGTTTTGGGAGATTTGGTATGTTCATGAAGAAAATGTGGAGATATGATGTTTGTGGTTTGAATATTTGTATGAACTATTTGACTATAGTTAGTTCGATCATGTCAGAATATAATTGGCATTGTTAGTAGCGTCGATGAGGAATAATAGTTGGCTCATTCTTTGTGTTGACAAAATCTTCAAATTCGTTTGAATAAACACTACAGGAATTCCCGGGTTGGGGTTCTTCAGTGTGGTAAGTGTTTAGTTAGTCTAATGTTAAAGAGACGATTTCTTTGTTTAATTCGCCCATTTAAAAAGTTCCACACAGTTGGTACTTCGTTACTAGATATGTGCTGATATTGAGAAAAATATGTTGAAATGTATTTGATTTTGGACTTTGATATGAAAGTGTTTGAATCGGAAATTTGATATGAAATTGTTTTGGAGTGGCGTTTGATGTAGAGAGTGAATTTGAGGGAAATCAACGAAGTAAATTTTTTAATGTTTCAAACTTGTTTTACGAATCAAAAGTTTTGATTAAGTTCATGTTTATAATGAAATGTTTGGGTTTTGAAAGTTAATTTAGAAGAAGGATTTCTTCCGGATAATGGCGTCGTTTTATATTAGTACAAAGTTGGATTTATGAGATCCTAAATATTGTTATATTCAGAACAAACTTATATGAGTTTACTTATTGGGATTTTGATCATTTAGAAATAATTTTTTTGTCGACATGAAATTTTGAATTTTGAGAATTGATGAATTTAGAAAGTTCTTGACACATTACTTTTAACGAGTGTTTAGTAATTGAATAATCAGTTCTGAGGAAGGTTAGTGTCGTTTTACTTCCCAAACAACCAGTACAAAAAACAAGGGTGTGAATTAATGATCATACCAACAAGGGTTTCGAGGCGTGAGTGGTATCGAGCTATATGTTTATTATCTTAATAGAACTGTTTAGGATTTGTGTATGGGGATAGTTGAAGTGATATTGTTAGTTGATAGTTCATATCAGTTTTGTATTCTTAACTACATTCGCCACCACAAATGTACATGTTCCAAGATGATGGAGTTTCAACCATTGACTAGTTCCAGGATTCGCCTGCGCTCTTTTGCTTTGTATTGTTTGCATTTGGTTTGGTGGCTATACTTTTATCAATATGAATTATAGTTGTTGTCACTTCTATGAACATGTTATTATGGACAATATGATGGTTTGAAGTTATTTTATGATGATTGGTAGAGGATATTGAATTGACTTAATACTCCTTCAAGCTTGTTAAGGTTTTGTTTGGAGGTTTTGTGAGGATGAATTAAAGGAGCTTACCTTTTATTTGTTGATTGTTTTAGGGAACATATTGTCTTTTCCATATTCATGGCTGTCTTGAGGTTTGAGTTGAAGGGAAACATGGATAAATTGTTACTCATAAGCTAGCTACCAGCAAGGTAGGTGCTTTGCTGAGGAAATGTTCTGACCAAGTCTTTCGAAATTCGATGTGTTGATTGATGAAAACGATTTGAAATTTCGAGAAGGATCTGTGTGTTATTATTAAAGTTTGAAGTTTTAGGATTTATTGATTACTCTAATGAAATTGTCAAGGGTCTCCTGGGTGTTTTATGTTTATAGTACGACTTTGTGAAATAAGTTGGTTTGATTGGTCGCCATAACTATGATGACTAACATGAGGTTGGAAGAGAGAGAGGTGGCCCAGCAACTCTTTATTTTGATTAGTTGTGGAGTTCAAAAATATTTGTTTTACTGCATAATGATGTCTTTCATTAGGATTTATGTAGTGTTTAATACATGCGCACATGTGGAAAAAATTGATGCTTATAATTATAGACATTTAAAAATTTTAAGATAGAAAAACTACCTTAATGCTTGATTTGAGAGTTTAGGTAAGAATGATTTTTGGCCTTAGATATGAAGACTTGTTTACCTTTATTATGATCTATTATGAAAGTGTGAAGTCTTTGTCTTCTTAAAATGATTTTTAAGCAACAATAAAAGGATGTTATTACTAATTCAACCCCGGGATTATGATGAAATTATTCAGTACTAATAAAACAATGAGAATCTTGTGATTTATGCCTTAAATAAGAAAATAATTTATTCTTTGGAAATTATTAAAGGTTGTCGCATATGATTATTATATGATTTGAGATGTTTACAAGTCCATGTCATACCTTTGGATTTTAGAGTTCTTATAATGAGCATTATAGTGTAACTAAACTTGTTTTGAGAATTAAGATCTTATAAGGAATTATTTGAAACTAGTTACGGAACTTTTAATTCATTGATTCTGTGTTGTCAAGAAAGATAATGAGATCTTAGAATTTTAGGGATTGAGACCTTAAAATACATGAATAAATCAGGAGACATAAAGAATCAACTTTTGAAGGAAGTTTGTTATTTTTAGCTTCTTGATCTAACCTAAAGATTGCAAAAATCCATAAAATACTAGGAATGAGGATTTTGATGAGAGTCGTATGTGATGGAGTATTACAGTGTTATTTGACTTTTGGGTTTAGATGTGAGTTGTATACTGGGGTTTATGTCAGAGACCCTAAGCCATTACAGCCTACACAACTACTTTATATTTCTAAATGATGTGAAACTATTACCATGGATTTTGACCATTGAGTTTGCGGGAGCCTTGGATTGTTGACAATGTTTTCATTGTGATGGTTTTGTTTACATGGATAAAGATCTAATAATTTTTAATCGGACTAGCTTCTTGATATTAGGAGATTTTAATGTATGAGATATTTGATTTTTATGTGGTATATAATAAAATACTTATTTTACCTTAGATTTTGACTTTTTGTCAAAAAGAAATCGAGTAAGGAATTAGTTTTGATAGTAGCTTTCCTTAGACTAATGACTAATTGAGGAAAGTAATCTCAAGTTGTGACACTAAGCAAGGTGTCCGTTGACAACATCCAACCTGCGAATAATAAGTGAATGTCGAGATGCTTGGCACTACTGTGAAAATCAGGTGAATTATACATACCATCAGGGAGGCTCTCTACCAGTCTCTGCTCCTGTCCAACAATAGCTTGACCATATCAGGGTTCGCTAATACTGGTCAAATGGTAAAAATGGCCCACTTGGGCTCACATTAATACTCACAACAAACATATCCCAACCAAAATATACTATATGGTTCAAGGTTTTATATCACTCTTAATTCAACATATGTCTAAGATTTTAGTTGCAATACACATGTTGTATCAATCCCAAAGCCTGGGTAGAGCTTTTATTCATCTGGAGAAGCCTCTGGCGAGGCGCCTTCTTAGATCGCGCATTATAAAATAGTATTCACTACATAGAGTGAGCATGTGAAGTGAGATGATTTCTTTTTCATGGGTTTACTCCCACCCTAAGTGCACATGCATGACAAACAAACATATTCAAGTAATTATGTGGACACTCTCGAGATGTGCTGCATGGCCAGGCCAGTGTCAGTCTCGCGACTCCTGCTTGTCTGGCCGTATGCGAGTAAAATAATGGAGTTTTCAAAACAAAAGCTTTTGTTCTAGAAAACTCACTGCAATTTTGGTAAAAGTATTGGAGAAGAAGCTACCCTCGGCGAATGTGTTGGAGAACCTTTCCGGAAATACAATTCTTAGGCTCCTTTGGCCGTGTATTGTTGGTTCCACTCTCCAATTCTAGAAAAAAGTCATTCATTGAAATTCCTTTCACAAAACATTTTTTCGTTTTTGTTTTATGAATTTTCTGTGTCTTACTCAATCCTAATATTCTAAAGTGCCAGAGTGCACATATGGAATGCATGATGCTGCATTCTGACCATTCATGCTAATATATTCACATGCATATATATATTAACATAATTAAATCACATAATATATGTTATGCAATTTCACAGTAATTGCGCTAAGGTCAAAACTCTTTTTTTACCTTGGGCTGGTGTAAAACACAAACAATTCATTTGAATCACTCAATATCATAAAAATTCACACAAAAATATTCACATCACTATTCATATGAACAGTAAAACCCTCGGGTTACTATTCACGACCACACAAAATAGGAATTTTCTCCACTCGGTACAAAGCTTTTGAGACCGAGTTTACGCTAAAACAAGCCTCAAGAGCGTTTCATAACTCATTTTGTGGTTTCTTCAAACTGAGTTAACTTTAAGTAGGAAAGATCCCTACCTCTTGGGTTGTTAGAACTCCGCCCAAATCGGTGTCACGCGTAATCCTCCTGCAAGCGTAGAGCAACTTTCTATGCCATCCCATCGAGGCAGACGGTCGGGTTGGCGAATCTTAAAGAGAAGGTGCTATCTTTTATATATGCAGAAACTCCAGTGTCCGTACTTTATTAAGTTTTCTCCTCTGCGTTTGCTCATTTTTCCATTTGAGGAAGACAATAATCAACATTTTGTCTCAAATATGACCAGCTTGATTGATATTAATGTTCCCACATGTCCTCAGGTCTTGGTTTCTGACTTGTGACCTATCTCAGGCAAATCTGTTTCAAATGTCTCTCTACTCATTCAACAGCCTGTCATAGTACATGTTATAGGTGACTTTAACCATGTGTCATGATTCACCTTTTGGAACACTTGTTGTCTAGAAAAAGCGTGCAAATTCAGGCATTCTCGAGTCCCGTGAAGTCGGCGTGGTGGCTGGTGATTTAGCAAGAGCGATTCAACGGTGAAGTCCGTTCATCATTGAGATCTAGAAAAAATTCCATATTTTACGAGTACGTTTTTGGCACTCAGAAATTCAGATTTTCAGGGTTTTTCACCTAAATTGGAAATATTTTGTTCGAGATATGTTATTTTTAGACTGAAGTAATCATAATGAGTTCTTACATTCCAGTTGGAATTTTCTTTGCAAACGGTTCACAGCTAACAATGAAGTTATGTCTTCATAAAAATTTATAGTGAAGTTTCCTTGATCCCCTATGTGTTATGATCATGTTGGAGAAAAGATAGTCACTGAACTTGTGTAATTGACTGAAGGATAATCTTTGATTCAGAGAGATTTGGAAGAAAATCTGAGGTACACTAAAATGATGTGTTGATGATGCTCTAGCAATATTTGGTATTTGAATTTGGTGATTACGTTATCTTAAAGTTTGCTTATTGAGTTAGATTGAGATATTTGGAAGTTTGAAAATTTGTTGAGAAAAGGATATTAAAAATATTAGTTAATGACTTATTTATATCAAGTTTAGAAGACCAAACTTTTGTTAAGGAGGGGAGGATGTGATACCTCGTAATTATTTTTAAGGGTAGAAAAATATATTATTTGAGTCAGTATAAAGGGTGCTCAAGGGTGATTTATACAAGAGGGCTAAAGTATAATAGAAAAAGTATTATTAATAAGAAACATTACTTTTTGTGTTCTGCACTACACCCTCTTCATCTCTCATGATCCTAAATGAAACCATGGAAAACAAAAGTTATCAAATCTAGGGTTTAAAGAAGTGATTTCAAGAGAATCGGAAAACCTAAGACTTCGAATCTAGGGTTGAAGAAGAGAATTTGAAAGGTAAGATCTTTCCCTTATTATTTTTTAGAATTCTTTTATGTAGATTCTTTTAATTTTCTTAAAGTTTATATCTGAGAAGCCTAAAAGAATTTGGGATTTGCCATACACTAAAAGCTTTCTTGGAAATGAAATAAAAACAGGGAAATGATGATTTGTGATTGTTGTGTGGGAATTTGGCTTTGAGGGTGAGATGCTGAGTAAAGAAAAAAAAAAAATAGGGAAACAAGTAAGCTATGAGTTTGTGAATGAAAAAAAAGGTAATAACCGTAGACTTTGAGTTTGTGAATAAATAAATAAATAAGCAGAGAACAATTTAACCAAAAAAAAAAAAAAAGTAGGAGACCACATTAAGAAAAAAAACAAAACAAAAGATTATGTAGAGGTGAGGAATTTTGAGATGAACTTTTGTCAAGGTGTGGAAGTAAAGTTTGAAAAGTCAAAATAACATGTTTGCATGATTTGGGATTAATTTGTAAGGATGAAGAGACAAAGAGGAATGTATTGGCTTAAAAACTGCCTAGCCCAAAATAAGTCGCTTGAAACTTAGATCATAAAAATCTAGGAAATTTGATTTCATGACGGATATGAAAAAAAGAAGGGGATATTATATATTCGAATTTATTTTAGAAAGAAAAATATTTTCAGGATAATTTTTAAAGAAGAAGAATATTAATAAGCTCAAAAATGAATAAATTTGAAAAGGCTAAATTTTATAAATATAATAATGTATTTGATAGGTATTTGAAGATATATGTATTTTGGCAAGTAAATATCTTATTAAAAAATTGAGAATTTATTTAGATAAAAAAATATGATTATAAAACGGGTATTGAGGGCATTAACAGCAAGAATAAGTCTATTAATATTATACTTAATTTTGTCAAAGTATGATAATTGTTAAGTAAAAAAGACTAAGCCAAGTACTTATTGTAATAATATAATTTATAAAATATTATTAATATTATTTCTTTATAGTAAAAAGATTTAGTTGGGGATTCAGAGACATAAAAAGATAAATAAGCAAATAAATTGTTAAATAAAAAATCCGAAAGGAATATGAGTTTTATAAAATTTGAAAAAACTACTGAATTACTAAGAGCTAGTTGGAATTTTGAGAGAAAGTTTGTCAATAATATTTGGTGAACAAAAATTAATGTTGATAGAATAGATTTCATAAATCTAGAATTTTGTAAAAATATTTGCATTTAACTTTATTGTATGGATAAAAAAATTAAAAAATAAATATCATTGTTAAGAATATCAAATTAGGAAAATTTTTAAGAATAAATAATGTAATGATAGTTTCTTCCCTTATTATTTTAGAATATTTCATTAGGGTGAATTCTTGAGAGGATTGAGCTCTTTCTAAACTTTTTAGTGCTCTGCGAGAGTAGGGATATTAATACAGCTTCACGAAAATATTTTTACATAACATGTTTTTAACGTAAAGTCTCATATCAGTCTTTTCAAAAAAAATATATTTATTTGCCTTTTTATGTAATTTGAATGAAAAAGAAGTTTGATTTGTTTTTACGACTTCCTTTGATTTGATAGCGGATCGGTAGGAGATGTTAACCGAAAGTATTTCGAGATTTGTTATGTTTATGAAAGAAAATGTGGAGATATGATGTTTGTGGTTTGAATATTTGTATGAAATATTTGATTTCTGAGTTAGTTACGATCAGCGACCAGCCGGAGATGTGTTGCGGCATTATTCGGCGAATTGTCGTGGAAATAATAATTGACGCTCACGTTAATGGTGGCCGGGTGTAATTGATTTAAGCGCGACTCTAGGGGTTTCGATTAGAGGTGCGAATCTTAGTAGTGTTTGGTTGGTTGGCGACCCCTGAAGAAATGAAGCAATTTAACGGCTAGCCACCCATTTAAAATCCCATGGATAGAGCGACATTCGATATTTGATGACCCGGAAAATATGTTTAGGGAAATGTGTTTGATTTTGGACTTTTGTTGTAGAAAGTGTTTGGTCGAAAATTGATATATAAAATTATTTGGATCACATTGATATAAGAGCCAGCTAATTTTGAGAGATGTTTGGAAATGAAACTTTAATGTTCAACTTATTTTGAATCAAAAGTTCGATAGAAGCATCTCTATTTGTTATGTGATTGAAAACTTTTTATCTATGAAAAGAGTAAGCATTAATGTATTTCTTGACCAGACTTTAGCTCACTCCAATTTATGTTGCTTTGCTGTTTTCAAATTGCTTTTGGTTTTCCGCTGATGGTGATGGCTAAGATTGGGGAATCGTCATCATTACAATTTAATTATAACTTTATGTTGGATATGTTGCCGAACTAATAAATTAAGATTTAATATGTGAAATGTTAGAGTTTTGAGGTCAATTAGAAAGTCACTTGGATAATAACATTCGTTTTTATATTAGTACAAAGTTGGATTTGGGAGATCTTAAATATTGTTATATTCTGAACAACTTTATATGAGATTCATAATTGAGATTTGGGTATTTAGAAATGATTTTTTTTTTGGGATGAAATTTTGAATTTGGAGAATTGTTGAATTTAGAAAGTTGCGCATTTACTTTGAACGGGTGTTTGGTAGTGGGAGAAAATGAGGAAATCCGATTACAAAAGGAAAGGTTAATGTCATTTCAAACTTCGAAGCCAGCCATTTGGCTTGAGGTGTGAATTGTGATCATGCCCTTGGATGCTGATGCCCTAAAGAGATCAATATCTAACCAAGGAGCTTATAGTGTCATTATATATGTTGCATAGACACAGTCCTAGTACAAATAGGAGACTTGTGCCCTACTCTAACTCAATGTCTTGCGCCTCAAGCCACCCGTGTCCTTCTCGAACTAGAAGTTCCTTCTTCGATCGGGATCTCTATGTAAAGCCGGCAACCATGCCTGTTTACTTTTCGGATTAGGGGACTTGACACCTGAGATTGCCCAACCTTGGCGCCCAAACCATGTGCCTTAGTGCTTAGAAACAACACACACCTTAGCACCTAAACATCCCACCTGCGAGGAATCCTGACCCTACATGACTAGAAGGCTTTGGCGCCTAAAGTTCCACAACTCTTTATGTTCAGGCGAGGCTTATACCTACGGTCTGGTTTTGTAAATAAATGTGCACATATCTATGGGTCTTTCTTTAGCCAGCGGTTGTTACATTTAAGCATATTCTTCAGCTGGTAGTATTTCTGCAGTCAATTGCAGATCATGCAGTACGTCTGGGCTTCTCTTCACATTGCCATCACAGTGTATCTGCCTTCCTTTCATCTCTTAATATGCTCTGCATGGGACCTGAGGCCAGTGCTATGATAACACTTGCATGCTCGGATCTGTCAATGAGGGGTGATGTTTCTTGCCTGCACTTGAGGCAGTCCGTGTCATCTTGACTTGGATCGGCATATGTGTGGATTTAATTCTTAGTTGTACATAGGGTAGCACCCTTCTCCCAATTTGCTTCACTTGTGGGCGCCTCCTTCCAGTGAATCAAGTACTTGGTCCACTTGTTCTTCAGGTGTCCATCTTCATCCTTTAGAGATGACATGAAATCTCCAACAATGAGATTCCACCTGATCATTGAGGATTCCTCTTTGCTTTCATTCTGTTCGTCGGTCGAACGATCAAGATTAGAAGCTTTACATGAATGTGAGTGAGGGCTTTCATGATATTTCAGAAATAACTTGATTTGTGGGCCTGATGACTTCAAACTGCAAATCTCTAAAGTACCATCATCCTTTAGGATGGAGCCCTCTTTGGCTGCTTGTTTGCTGAAACATTCTTCACCTATTTGGGAGAGTGAGTTTGAGGCATAAATTTCTTATATCAGATTTCCGAGGGTCTTATCGCTTCGGTCATGTAGCTTTATTTCAAATGGTCTTCTGGCCCCAGTATCTGGAGTGTTACAGGGCTTCATCAAGTACATCTTGTCGAGTCTTTGCAAATCTTTAGGCGACAGGACTCACACTATGCCCAAAGTTGTACAAGGTGCAGAGCGGAGATCCACGAGGCATGCGAGGCTAGAACCTAATTGCTACTTCAAATGAAATCATGCCCAGGTGGTGGACTTACAATGTAGATTATAAGACAAGCTAGTAGTCTCGAGTTCGGCAGGAGAGGAGTTTGCACACATTGATTATATAGTAATTACCAAGTATTCATAAAGTATGGTTTATCAATCCTTTAAAATTCCTCTTTATCAGTTTACCGCATGTTTGAGATTGTAATGCTAAATCAAATATTATTATTTTGAATTTAGATGCTAAGTAAAAAAAATGATAGAACTCAAAATTAATTCCCAAGTTAAGGGAGTAAAATAGTAAAATGTCATTAAGGAATCAAAGGTCAAAATGAAGAAGAGTATATACTTAATTGAAATTGTGACCAGTTGTTGTCTGAATTAGAATATGGAAGAGGACTAAAATTCAAAAGGAAAGGATTAAACGAAAGAATAGAAGAAATCGAAGACAAGGCCTTGTACATGAAAAGAGGATAAGACCACATCTTGTCTTAGAATTTGAGGAATTCCCACATTTTGGCTTGTAAGAAAGTTAGGAACACGTTTTTTTGGAGGAGAGGAAGGGCCAGAAGTTTTGGTTTGCTTTCATCTTGCTTTTTGTGTGGGATTTTCTTATTCCGTAAGTGAAGAAGAATGAAGAAGAAGAATGAAGAGAAGGAGAGAGAGGGACTAAAGGGTTTAAAAGAATTTAAAGGTTGAGAAGCTGCCACAATTTCTCCTTCTTTGTTTTGTTGTTTTTGTTGGTTTTGAGATTTGTTGTTGGTTTGTGATTAACTCAGGCTAGGAGATTATGTATAAAGGAAATGTTGGGGGTTTAGGGGAGATGCTGTCAAAATGTTCCAACACCCATGTTTTTGTTTGTCCCATCGCAGATGTCAAATCAGATTGGTGATTTTCCACGAGTTGGGAGAAAGGACCTGGGGAGGTAGGCTCCATAGGGGCGCTCAAGAGGTACTTTAGAAAGCCTGATACTAAGTCCTGTTTTTTATCTTGAAGTGAAGAAAATCTGAGTAAGCCATCGGGTTATCCTTTGTTTTGAATTTCTAGTTTTGAGTGTTTAGGTCATAGGTTGGAGTTTTCAACTCATCCCAGATTAAGTGATTTCTTTGATTTGTAGATTAAGCTAGACTTCTAGTATAACAACTTCTAAGAAGGACATATAGCCAAATTAAGTCCCCATTGTTACCAGGATTAAATCGATGTAAGAATAGTGCATCACTGGCTTTGTATCAAACGGAGTCCTGAACCGGAGTAATTCTGGTTGTTTAAATCATAACTTGAGTTATACTTATCCAAATGAGGTGATTAAAATTTTTGTACAAACTAGACATCTGGGAAAACAACTTTCATGAAGAAAGTATGGTCAAATTATGTATCTATCATTCCCAAAAAAATTTCAAATATAGGCTACAATTCTAGATTACATTTCTAGAAAGCATCCGAGGAAACCGTTCAGATGTTTAGATCATATCATAAATTAAAAATCGGAAAATGATATGTTTTAACCATAAGAAACTTAAGACATAGGGGTATATTGAGTTAAATTTCTCTAACAATCAGTTTCTGGTCAAAATTGCAATCGAAAATGGATTTGGAAGTTACTATTTATTTAAACCGATTAGTTGAGGAAATGAAATTATTATCGGGCTATATAGGTTGTTGTTTTTTAGCAAATAATGCATCATAGTAAAATGATCTTCAGTAACATATTGTTCATGAAGCTAAAGGAATACGCATTATGATTACAGGCTATATGAAAAAGTGCAAAGTATAGTTAAATGTTTATAATAGATTATTTTGCTAATGAATATGTCATAAGGTATGCAGTAACACATCCACAGTGATTTATTAGTATTTTATCGCGGAAGTTATCTTTTGATACAGAAAAGATTATTAAGAAAATATATTAAAAATGGGGATTGCAAGCAGCTGATATTGGATTTGATAAATAGGCATGCCTATAGGGATAACAATGTTGTAGCATACAGTTTACAGACAAAGTGACCCCGTTTGGGTCAATGACATGGATCCCATTTGGATCATTACAGTGGCCCCATTTAGGTCATATATCCGAGTCTGAGTTTATAGATCAGCATCTCGTATAGTGATAGTACTAGCCAGTACATACGGTTCTTTCCGTGTATCCACTTATTACAGGAATATCTGGGCATGACATAAGATGAGTTGAAATATTTTTTTTAATGTTTCTAAAAGACATGAAACATGGAAACTACATGAAATGAAAATATGAAATGCAATATGTAATTGAATTCCTGTGATTGAAGTAATATATATCTGAGATAAGTGTTTATAAAATGATGCGACCGATCGTTATGTGGTGATGGAGTCAGCTTGATACATGGTTCACACTAGAAGCTATAAAGCTTAGCATGTGTGTTTATCCGTGTAAGTATCGAAAAGGACGTCCGTGATATTCCACATACAGCAAGGCCAACACAACTGTAAGAGTCCTTCACAGGTAGGTTTGAATTGATTTTGTAAATGTAAATGTAAATGTAAGATTTTGGAGATAGTGTAAATGTAAAAATACAAGTAAATGAGACTCATAACCTTGTATGCGAAAGGACACTGTAATTATACTCCCCGTGGATGTATATGAGTATTTTTTTTGCAAGTTTATGTTTTCCAGAATGAGTGCCCAAATTATAAGTTAACGGGGGTTATAGTTCTTAGATTTTGTGACATCCTTTCATAACCGCGGAGTCTTGAGGGTTACAGGGAAGGAATGAGTTCCTCGCTTCGATCGATTGAAGTGCGGGGTGATAAGAGCATGAAAACTTGCACTTGACACCCCCGTCATCTTGAACAACTCAACCCAAAACCAGTCTGTGAACCGTTTGTCTCGATCACTCACTATGTCCTCAAGCATCCCAAAGTGTTTCACAACATTGCCGAGGAAGATTTTTGCTGCTTTTTTGGTTGGACATTCACATTGGGCTAGTATGAAGACAAAATACTTAGAGAATCTGTCCACCATAACTAAAACAAAACTGAAGCCTTCCACCTTGGAGGTCACTAATGGAAGTTCAGCCAGATGATACCTTTGCCATGGCCTTTAAAAGCAGGCGAGTGCTAAAATCAGAAACTACTGGCACTTTTCTGAAATCAGCTGCTTTATCACTATTGCTCAGGCCATGACATGTCTTGACTGTAGGAAGCACCGTCTTCCTTTTTACGCCATTCAGAGCCAAATCAGGTATTATGAAACCCTAATTTTGTCCTAACGCCATTGCTCCTCAGGTGTCCCACCATGCCGATTGTTTCATATATCGCAGCTCATTACAGCCCTTTGGGTTTAAACAATTGGTTTTGAGCTTTGTGTACGTACATACGCGATCCCACGATGAATGCAGTGTGTAGTTCATTACTGATGCCATCATGGCCGCTTTTTCTCGCCAGTTGTCTCATTCGTGCTACTAGGAAGGGAAGTGAAGCCCTCCCGAATTTAGGTTAAGTTAGAGAGTTTCATGGGACAGGTTTGGTCGAACACTTAAGCATTCGCAGTGCATGTCTCCGTCTGTAGGACTCTAAATCATGCCGCCGTGTTTTTTGGTTCGCGCCTCATTAAAAATTCTCTTGCAAGAATGAAATTTTCTTAGGATCGACCACCGAGTTGAGGCTGGATCGACTGATTCAGCGGATCTGAATTTAAAGAGGATTCATTGTTAAATATTTCGGGTCGAACTTTGGGTTTGTTCTGGTCATATCTCCCTCATCCAAACTTAGAATCATGTGCCATTTTTTTTGTTCGACTCCTTATTCTTGAGGGATTAATTTGTCAAATTTTCAAATTTTTTCTCAACCAGATCGATCAGTTGGAATCGGTTCAACCGAATCATTGTGCCAGCTTGTATGGAGCACAGATTTTGGTGATTTTTGAGCCCAAATCCTACTTGGTTCGGGCCCATAAGCCTCATATCAGTCCTAGGCATGGGTTAGGTCCAGTTTTGGGCCTTGTTATGGGTTGCTTACCCAGCCACGCCAGGTCCACTTGGGATGCTGCGGTGGTTAAGCGAAATGAGTTAATGTGGCGGCACGACCTCGTGAATGAAGGTGTTTATGAAGGCTGGGGAGTTCGAAGGCTTGATTGGGCGGAGTTCCACTATGGCCCGAATGTGAAAAATGGAGTGAGCTCGGATGTTTATGAAGGAAAAATAAGAAGAAAACGAAAAGGCTGTGGAGAGTGAATAAAAGAGGGAGAGAAAAAAAGAAAGGAAAGGAGGAGAGGAGAAAGGGAGGAGAAGGAGAAGGAAGAAAGAAAAGACCGAGAGGAATTTCTTATACAAGATTGAGGTGGTCTCTCTCATTTTGAAGAAGGATTTTCTAAGAGATTTTAGAAAGAGTATGATACTGGTTTGGAGGAAGAAAGAGAAAGGAATAAAAAGAAAAGGGGGATAGCCATGAATCCTATAAAAGTATGAAGCCATTGTGTGCTCTGTTTCTCTTAAACCTGGCTTTTTGTGATATTTTTAACTGACTTTTTGATGTTTGAAGGCCTCATTTAGGGCACTAGGCATTGTTTAGGTCGATTTTCACTCATTCGGGTTCGGTATTTTTCTTAGTTTGTTTCGTTGGATTCTATACATGAGGAATGTTAAAAAACATTTTAGAATTGTTCTTGACCATCTCAACCGATTGGGGAACCGGATCAGCTATTCATTAGGTTATGTTTTAGGAACGGTTAAAGTACTTTGTGTTTTGGTCGAATTCTCATCATTAAATCGAAGTGTACAAAATTCTTTTGTTGGATTCATACTTTGCAGGGGAATTTTCATGACTAGTATCATAGAATGGTGATTGTACTTTGATGGTGTTGCCTTGGCAATAGGGGTTTAATTTGGTTTTCCTGTGATTGTCACTTACTCCAAGGGTAATCTGCTATTCTGAACCAGTCAGGTTGACATTCTCACGATCATCATCGATTGAAAATAATATGAATAGTTCCCAGTATGAGGCTTGCATTGGGCACCCAGAGGCCGCATGATCTTGGGTTGGGCAGTTGGAATCACGAAGGTTCACGACGCGATTTGTCCAGGTGGGCCTGCGGGGAGTGTTGGAGGACTCGGATAAGAAGCTAAAGCCCTTCCATGCTTACTTGGATTTTTTGGTTAATATGTTTTATGGTTAAGGATATCAGCCATCTCTGCCCAAGAAGTAGAGAATCGGTTCTGATGTGTTAGCCACCTTAACCGTAATTGAGATTCACTAAGCGGGTGGTGTCACTGACGGTATTGATCAGTAGGTACGCACCATTCTTGTGTTTACGATTGAATGTTAAGGATCAGGGAATGAGGCTACCCTGGTACCATGATATTTATCAGTTTTTATCATGCGGTAGCTTACCCTAAAATTCAGCCTGATACGAGGGATGGGCGATGATGGCAATTTGGCCATTAGATTTTTGTTTGTGGGGATGCGTTGTATAGGAGATTGCCCGGAAATGTATGTTGTTATTTTGTCTGAACCGCCTCTCAAATCAGGTGATGAGAAAGATTCGCCCCAAATCACAACAGCCCTTTACATGGCAGAGGTCGTATGCTAATGAAGTAAAATGTGAGGATTAGCTCACTTTTGGACAGCCATAGGCAGTTATTTGCAGTTTGTCTGAATGGCCAAAAGTGTCGGATGTCACGGAACGTCTACGTGCCACCTTAAGTTTGCATGCACTCCACACCACACTTGGCGAAAACAATATAGAGTGTGATGTGTGGGAAGATCTCGCCCAAGTCTTCCAATGGGCATGAATACATTTTAGTTGCCATTGACTATTTCACCAAGTGGGTGGAAGTTGCTTCCTATGTTAGATTGACAGCGGCCAGGGTGGCCAAATTCATCATATCGCACATTATCTGCCGATATAGGGTCCACACGTAAGTGGTTTTACGATATAGGGTGCATTTGGGGCGAGAGTGGACGCGTGATTAAGAGTATAGATTAGGCATCACGAGTAAATGCGCATGCGGACCACGGACTAATGGGGCGGAGTTGAGGGTCGCGAATAAGAATATCGAAAGTTTTGTAGAAAGATGGTCGAGACTTCTCGAGATTGGTCGAGGCTCCTTTAAGCTTTGTGAGCTTATAAAATGGCACCCCCAGGCCCTGCTCTCTTCCCAGGGCTACCCTAGTATTCTTTGGTGTAGCTGTATGCTATGGAAGCGTGCTACTTTGTTGAGATTGAGATGGGATCTTTGAAGTAACACTAAATGACAAATATCAGGGTGAGTGGACCCGATCTCTTTATGATTAACCCAGCCTTTTGGATGAGAGGAGATTGGCGAGCTGTGGTCGTGTTTAAGATTACATACGAGAGGGAAAGAGATGACCTATGTTCGGGAAGATGGTGAGCCCGAGAGGGAGAGTTTTCTAAAAAAAGCGACCTAGTCTTGAAAGTGCGCTAGGGGTTGATTGGTGATACTATGAGCTCAGTTTGGGCAGCTCTCGAGCTTGGAAATTGGCGTATGTTGTCGAGATTTGACAGGAATGATGGCTGGCTTCACGGAACTGGCAATCAATTCACGAAGCCAGTCAACGTGGATTAGCTGAAGAAGTTTTATGCATGAGATTATGGTCAGAAGATGGGTGGCCATCACTTCGAGCAGCCATATTCCTTATTGCACACCCATACATTGATATATCCTATTCTTTAATACTTTGAGCCCACCACGATTATTAGGGCCTTTTTCATTCGACCTTAAAGCTACCTTTACGACATTTGGGTTGAACTTATAAACGTATTTATATTCAGTTCCAAGCTTCTTTATTACCACGGTTTTATGCATCATTTTACATTATTTTTACTCATTTTACACTTCTTATTTGTATTTATGGGTTTATTATAAATCTTGTTTCTTTTCACTTTTATTTTCCCTTACGTGATGATGACACGCCTACATCCCTGCTTAGGTGTTAATGGGTCACACCTTCGTTCCACCCTTGCCTGACTAGAGTCTTAGCTCTGAGGTGACCATTCGCCTGGGGATTTGAGGTTCATTGGTTAGATTGTGCTAGTGTGGCATTCATCTTAATTTGTTGGTTGTTCGTCGCAAAAAAAAAAAAAAAAAAAAAAAAATGAAGAAAATTAAAAAAATAAATAAAAAGAAAAGAAAAGAGTTACACTCATTCGGTATTCACTTCATTGGTATATGGGATTAGAGTGGTTTGCCGGCGGTATTATGGCTTGATCATCAGAGGTCATTTTGGATTGAGGGACTTATTTTCTTCCGAATGCATGTGAGAGATTGGCATGATCCTTTTCTCCATGGAACAGGAGACACTTTGGGAGCGTAGGTTCGGGGTTTCTTCTAATCCAGTCAACTGATCAGTATCCATATCACCATTCCCATCTTATTATCGACTCAAGCTCGATCGCAACCTTGGGATGAGTGGTTCGCCATCATCACTCACTACTACACTTGTATCCCACCTTGTTTCCCTACTCTTTCTTACATCCCTTTCATTTTCTTCTATCCTATCGATCGCCGCCTCGCTCAAGAACGACGTGTCTTCGTGTACATCAATTGGGCCGCCGCATTGTTCACTTATGTGTCGGGTCGAGTCGCTTTCGTTTCACATGATTCTCTGGCATTTGGCATTGCGCACACAGGGGTTTGGCATTATCTATTGGGTATTTAGGCCTTTGTTTCCCATCATTTCATTCACCTTTCACCCCTGGCCTACATTACAGTCTGAGTTGTAAGACCACCTTGAAACCATGAGATCTCGTGTTTGCTTTGACGTATTTTATATGGACAGGTTCTGTCTACTAATTGAGTACTGAATGTCGACATGTCTTTGTTCTTAGGGAATATCGAGGGTTACATATTGCCTTTCCATTCAGTTGCTTGCCTCAGGTCCATGATCGGTCTGAGGATCTGAGAGTTGGGACCGTTGATGGCGCCTTAGCTTGATGCTTTAACACGTTCACACTGGGGCATACCCCCATTCTTTCATGCTGGCTTTAGCTCTTACACATGTACACAGGCAGTCCGTTTTGCCTAAAGACGTTTTGGGCATCAAAGTTTGAGTAAGCCTCATATTCAACTCGGTTTCTTCATACAATAGAGCGCTTTTGAGACATGGCCTGGGATCAGATTCACGGTATTCATTGACCCAGCAAGGATGTGCATACTGGGGCATTCCCCCATTCATTGTCCTGTTTGCTCGCGCAAACGTGTGGGTTTTCAGTGATGTATTTCAAGGTTTTCATTGAGATATTTGAGCTTTGAATGTACATACAGGGGCATATCCCCTATCAATTGTAGGTGGATATTGGATGTTATGGATTAGTGAGGAGGGCTTTTCCTCAGGAATGAATGTTTGTAATATTTCAAGCTTTGTGACTTTGACTTATATGCAAGTATGGGTTTTTTTACATTGTATCGATGTGTTCAGATCGCATATTCCTTCGGTTTGATACTGATGCCTCTTTGTTTTCAGGGTTCTTCAGCACGAGCCCTGATTCGATCCCTTCGCTTTGTTTCTGTTCCCCTCCAAAGATTATGCGCCTCTTCTCCGATTCGATCCCTTCATTTTATTTCTCGTTCTTTACATCGCGCCGGATTCAATCCTCCTTTGTTTCCTCGTTCTCCCGCATCGCTACCGGATTCGATCCTCTGCTTTGTTCTCTCGGTTCTCCCGCATCGCCCCAAGTCTATCCTTCGTTTTCGTTCTCCAAAGACGCTAGCCTGATTCGATCCCTTCGCTTGTTCTCCCAGTTCTCCCAAGATCGCGGCCCAGATTCGATCTCTTCGTTCGTCTTCGACATCATGCCCGATTCAATCCCCTTTATGTCGAGTTCTCGCACTGCCCTGATTTGATCTTTTTTTTTTTTTTTTTTTGAGTTCTCCAAAGATCGCGGCCAGATCTCGATCCTCTCTTTTCTTCTGGGTTCTCCCCGCAAGATCGCGTCCTGATTTCATTATCTTTTCCTAAGATCATGTTCGATTTTCTCTATCTTCTCAATCATGACCGAAAGCATCGCTTATCTTTTCTCCCAAGATCGCGTCCGACTTTCTCTCTTATCTTTTCTAAGATCATGTCCGATCACTCATCTTCCCGTGCATCGTACAGTTTCTCTTAGTCCTTTAAATGGCAAACTCGCTCCGTTAGCCTTCAGACAGTAAGGATAAAATTGTTGGTCATCTGGATTCTTCACTAGAGTTCATTTCACTCTTGCTTCTTCGCTTGCACTTCGCACCCACGATTCACTTATTCATTCACTCTACTGAAGAGGGGCATATTTGTATACCCCCAATTTTGTCCCTCAACATCAGATTTATCCTACGTGTCACCTCGTACCTGCTGTTTATATGTCAGCTTCGCTCTCGACCCCTTTGGTTTAATTGGTTTTCGAGCTTGCGGTATACAAGATCCAGAATCCACGATGGTACGAGTGTGTGGTTCATTTTGGAGTGCCATCATGGCCCTATCCCTAGTTGTCAACATCGTGCTATAGGAAGGAAGTGAAGCCTGTAAAATTTTAGTTCGCCTGTAGTTCATGGGGATAGGTTGGAATTCGAGCACTTAGGGCTTATTCCGTCATATCTCCATCATCTAGACTCAAAATCATGCACTGCTTTTGTTGATTCCTACCATCGAGGAATTCTCTTACAAATTTGAGAATTTTTACTAATCGGATCAACTAGTCAGAACCGTGATCATCGTGTTCAACAAGATTCGCTTTGAAGTTCATTATTTGAGTGTTCGGATCTGAAAGACCAAGCTTATTCTAGTCATATCTCCCTCATCCAAACTCGGAATCATGCACCATTTTTTTTTTTTTTTTGACTCCTTATTCTTCAGGGAATAATTTTTCAAAATTTCACACTTTTTCTCAACTAGATCGACCGATTGGAACCGATTCAGCTGGATCATTGAGCCAGCTTTTATGGAGCACTGATTTTGGTGATTTTGGAGCCTAAATCCTACTTGGTTCGAGCCCATAAGCCTCAGCTCATTCCTAGGCATGGGTTGGGTTCAATTTCGGGGCCATGCTGGGTCGCCATACCCACCGGGTCCACTTGGATACTGTGGTTAAGCAATGAGTTAATGTGGCTAACTTGACCTCAATAGAGGAGTGTTTACGGAGTCGGGGAAGTCCGAGACTATCGGGGGTAGTTCCCGTGATCGAAGGTGTGCAAATGGAGTGAGTTCGTATGTTTATGAAGGATAAATAAGGCAAAATCGTGGAGAGGAATGAAAAGAAAAGGAAAAGAAGAAAGGAGAAAGAAAGAAAAAGAATGAGAGATTCTCTAGATCCGGGAGGGTGTGGTCTCTCTTATTTTGAAGAGGATTTCCTAAAGATTTGAAGGAGTGGATACCTGATTTTGGAGGAAGAAAAGAACAAGAAAATGGGGGACAGCCGTGAATCCATGGTAGTGTATGAGAGCGTTGTATGCTTCTCCTGCTTCTTTTCGGCGCTTGTCTCTCGCTTTTGATGTTTCGTAATTTAGCAATAGGCACTAGGTAACAATATGGGACGCTTCACTCATTCGCAGTTGAATTGTATAATTATTATTTGCTGGATTCCTTACTCTGGCGAGGAATGTTTTGAAAAAATTTTAGAACTGTTCTTGACCATTCAACCAGTTTGGGAAACCTAATCACAGTTTATTAGGTTTTGTTTCTTAATGTATAGGTACTTTGTATTGTTTTGTAAGTTCTCATTTGCTCAGAGTCGGAATTTGTACACTGGAAGTAATTTTAGATTCTTATCAGTGAGGAATGTTTTTAAAAATTTTTAGAACTATTATCAACCAGCTAAACCAGTAGTTAAGTCCAGATTGCTTAGCTCAACAGTTCCGCTATAGTAACCTCGGTTTTAGGAACACGTGCTGTTCTCGCTTTTGGGCTTGTTCTCACTGTCCGGAGTCTGAACTGAGCGGTTTTGGATTTCTTTACTCCTTGAGGGAATTTTCTAACAAGGTTTTAGGAATTTTTCTTCGAACTAGCTTCTCAGCACTCACAAATGCACTTAATTTTACCATCTATGAGGAACACCTTTGCCTGCTTCACCTGGTTCTCACTCATCCAAAGCCTGAACAGCATTGCTGCTTCTTTAGATTCAAAGACCATTGAGGAATCTTGAAAAATTTGGGAATTTTACTTAACCGACTAGACTGGTTGGGAAACTCTGTCGAACTTCGTTTCGCAAAAAGACGGCGGGCATACCTCAATTCTTTGGCTTTTCGAGTCTGTAATCAATCGGTGATCAAACCCATTTTCATGGGGCACGAATACATTAAAGGTTTGAGCTTTATGTTTGGTTTGAGTTAGTGTGGGCCCATTTTGAGCAGGCTGTGGTCTAGGTAGTCTAGTTTGATTTGTAAGGACATTTTAGGAGTCACTTACCTTGTTTCCAACCAAATTTCTTCCTTTCGGGTGCAAACTTTAATGCTCGGGACATGAATACATGTTTACGGTTGACTCACCTCACGCAAAGTGTATGGCTAGGGACCACAGGTACACAATTTGATTTAGGATTGCGGAATTATATGCATGGCGAAAAGCGAATCTTGAATTCTTGTTATGTGTTTATGTCACGCCGACATTCCCTGGTCCGACCCGACAGGAGTCTCAACCGGTTCGGGTGTTAAACCATATAATCGGGACTCCTTATTTTTATAACCAACAATCATTTACAATTAAAATGAACTACCACCGGAGGATTCCACAAAATTTATTCATACTACTAAGTCCCATTTCTTACAAATACACATATATATACATATCTAATACAAACATCGTAGATCGCTTAACAGCCGTGAGCACTTATCTCGAGACGTCTGCATCACTGGTGTGAATGTCCGCCCTCTTTATCTCCTCTTCAGTACCTACACGGATTGAACACCCGTGCTAAGCTTTACGCTTAGTGGGAACATATAGACAATAACGACCAATAATAATAATCGTTGTCACTGCCTTTTTACATTTACTTTTACTTATGCAATTAACAATGTCTATTCTTATTAATTAACTCATCTCATATTATACATGTAGATTTTATTCTTTCGTGATTCCTTATCATTTTCTTTGTTCATATCACTTCCCCGTGTCAAGTCTTTTACAGTCAGAACTCATATCTACTACATGTATGCGCTATCATATCCCATCATATTCAAACAACGTATTCATATACAATGGCAAATCGAACCATATCAAGTCATATTAAATAACTAGTATCAAATCAAACTAATAGTTCATACATATTAGACTCTACCATTATCACTACTAAGCCATTAATCAACTCCCGAAATTACGCTTCATGATCCGGGGATGTCTGCTAAAAACATTTTGTTCGTTATATTTAATTTTTATTTTTCGTTATGTCGCGGGACCCTAATCCCTACTGACCTGGCCATGATCCAAGCCGAGCTCTGGGCTTAATTCCGACGCTTTCAATCAAAACATTTATTTTGTCTTATTAAATTTTCGCTTTCAAAAGTGTCGCAACCCGAACTCTCGACTCGACTAAAGGTGGATCCGAAAACCCAAGCCCTAAGCATTCGACATTTTCAATTATCTTTCCAAAACATGTCGCTTATGTTATTCCTATTTTCGACCTCTTAATTGCAAAAACACTTTCTTCCCCTTCTGCAATCCCATGACCATTTACAACCCAAAACACCAACATTCACACTTAATACATGCATTTACTAAATGATGCCTTTTACTATGTCCGTGTAATGTAAAAGATACTTATACAAATACACTTTTTAATACCATCGTTTTTCCTTTTTCTGCTTGTGATTCCACATATATTATAGAATTCGACATCCACGCATGACATCTCGCCAGTGAATCCGCCTGCTTGTCATTCGCAGTACGTGATTTGCCATTCAATATTACCGTCTCACATATGACCAGGTGAATTCGACATTCACGATTGCATTCGCTGGTGAATCTCGTCCCGCTCGTCATTCATTAGCAATGTGATTTCGCATTCAATTATTACCATTCACATATGGCTATAGAAGTTTCCATTATTCACGGCGTATTCACGCAGTGAATCCCGCCCCACTCATTCATTAGCAATGTGATTTCAGATTCAATTATTACCGTCTCTACATATAGTCGACATTCACGATGCATCTGGGCCGCGTAATCCCCGTCCCGTCTCGTCATTAATTAGCAATGATTTCAAGATAGATAATATTTACCTTCCCGACGGTCGCTTGGTGAATCCCGCCATGTCTGGCCATTCAATGATACATTTCAAATCAATTTACTTTTATGCGCATTTCGCTTATCATCCAAATACATAAAACATGCATACGTGCATGCATTTCAATAACAATCATTCAAATCACATATATATATATACATATATATATATTCTACACTAATATTCATAACCGATCATAATCACATTTCAATTTAATATCACTAGATATCTTTCAAAGATATACCCACCCATGTACACATTTCATATGCTCATTTACATATTCATTCACGTATACTCATTCATAAATGCTCATTCACGCACAACTAATGATACTCATTCATATACACTCAGTCATAAATTCATTGACGATACTCATTCATGTATACTTATTCATAAATTACTCATTCATACACTCATTCACATATTCATTCATGTACATTCATTCATAATTCATTTACGTATACTTATTCAATATAGCTCCCATCATTTGTTATCATTTTTCAAGTTATATGTGGTAATAATCATATATCACTTGTCCACATTATGTGTTCATGACTTATTGTCTTTCATGTTCACGCTCATGTTTCATTTCATTTACTTTTCATTTTCTCTTATAATCATTTTCATGTTTCATGAACACCTTTATACATTTTTCATTTTCTACATTTTCTACGCGTCTATTCCATATGGCACTTCATATTCTTGTGAAGTATGATGTCAATGGAATCACACCTCATTCATATATTCTTATTCCTCTAAGGAATCTATTTCACTTAGGAAGTGGAATCAATCCAATCGGATCATCCAAACTAAAGTTATGGCATTTTTCATGCCAACTGGGTCGGTTTACCCGGATTACACTAGAACAGTTTGTATTACTAATTCTTTCCGGGGTTCTAACTTTATATTTGACAAGTCTTTGTACTCATTTAAAGTTAAGGTGCTAAGGGTCTTATTCCATATTGAATCACCAATTCGAGCACTAACTCAAGTTACGTCCGAAACAACCCGGACTACTCTATGTTCAAAGTTGAACCAGAATTTTGTCTTGCACACGGCCCCACTTTTGAGTGAATTTTTAGGCCTCTTAGGATCAGAATTTGAAGATTACTATTCTTTTTAAAGTTTTTTTCTCCCCTCGAAGTTTATTTATGTAGCCACTTGAATCAGCCTGTAACCTGGAGCAAGAAATGAGAGGAAGTTATGGCCAAAATACAAAAACTGGTCAAAACAGAAACTAGAACAAGTTCCTACCGGTAGAACTTAACTTCTACCGTGAACTCCTGCCAAAAATGAATCAGACCAGTTGTACCCCAGAGAACTTAACTTCTACCGGTAGAACTCTCCGAAAAGTGCCCAGAATGTGTGTTTTCTCACATTTTTCCATATGTTTCAACTCCAATCAACTCTATACCTCATAAATACTTCAAGACCACTTCAAATTCATCTTATGATCTCTTTTCTACTCAATTTATCATTCAATCCTTCTATTTCAAAGACTCCATTATGAATTTCTTCAAAACCATTCTAATATGGGTCTTAACCCATACATACTAAATACACAAATTTATTAGGCTTGTTCTAACCCAACCCTTTTTCTGTAATTAAACCGTAAATCCAACCTCAAAGCCGGAGGATTCCATGTTTTTCAGGTTACTTGTAGTTTTGTTAACCCTAATTCCAATACATCTTTGGTTAGATGAACTTAACAAACCCTAGGTCTGGGTACAACAAATAAACTACAACCAAACAAAACTAAGGATCCATACTCAAGGTTAGTGTTCCATACCTTTTCGAGCTTGGATTTGCTTGATTCGCCTCCCTCTTCTTCCTCTCTCTCCTCTTTTCTCTTCTTGCTCTTTCCCTCTCTCTCTCTACTGCTCTCCCTCAAATGAGACCAATTTTGGTCTTTAAAACATGGATTTCTTAAGGCCATGTTTCGCCCTCCAAATAAAAATCCATTTTTGACTTTTAACTTTCTATTTTGCATTTAAACCCTTCCATTCATTCCAATTTCACTCCATCTTTTCTCTATTTCCATAATGGCATATAACTTATGGATTTATGTTATTCGCATATAACTTATTAAATTTCTATTGGCATCCATCCTTCGCTTTATTACCTTGGTCCTCATGGTAAATTACCACTTTAATTCTCGGTCTCGAACTAATTCCGGTCTCTCGTTTTATTTCCCAAAATTTCCATTTAGCTTATAATATACCCTAAACAAGTCCCGAAAAACCAGGTATATTTCGATGTTATAGCCATGTGTTTGACTAATCTTCTTCTACGCATGGCTTTCAGACCTCAAGTACATACCATTTGCTTGACCATTGGAGTTTATATGCATGCTAGAGCATCGAGTTGGAGTTTCAGGTGATTCATATCATCTACATAGCCTAAGGTCAATCGATCTTTGACCCATATGCTCCCCTGTACCCAATTCATTAGTAAAGACCGAGTTCCGGGCTTAGAGGGGTGCTACCTCGCATAAGGTACCTCCCAATAAGTAACCTGATCCCGACCCAACGGCTGCGAACCGCTTTTTTCCTGACTGGAGTCAATGAGGGGTTTTTTTGTTCTTACTTCATTTTCCCCATTTTAAAAAATAAAAATAAAAAGTAAGTGGCAACTCCAAACAAAACCGTTCCTAACTGGGGACAGATTTTCTAAAGCTCAAAAATCAACTCTCTTTTTCTATTAATAGTGAATCGCGCCGGCCCGTGGATCGAGTAGGGTCCACATCGTGAAAGCAATGCTAGTGTTCTCTCTTCTCCAGGGTGACCAGCCTACTTAGTATCATGTGTCTTCTTCAGCAACTCCCATCTTAATTTGCTTGAAGGAACATAAAGCTTACCCCCCATGAAGTAAAGCTACTCATCCTCTAGCTAGTGGCGCCTCATGGTGCCCTCTTTCATCCGGTTTACTTAAATTTTTGATATGTAGAGTTCAGATATTTCGTCTACTCGCCGACAGAAAGCTGCCACAACTCAACCTGCTATGATCTCCACATAGACAACCACTCTTCTAATTGTGCCAATCAGCTCGTCAGTCTGATCTCATTGCACCTAATCAAAGTCGCCTTAACTTTTCGCCATTGCTTGCTTAGCAAAGAAGCTTCTTCTAAGTTTTGAAGAATGTGTTGGCCATCATGTCTGCCCCCAGCTAATCTAGTGTCCACGAGCAATGCTTCCAAGTTTCTAAGCAATGATGACCGTAATTCATTTATTTCTACTGGTGGAGTATCTTGCCCATCAGATCTAACTTGTGGCTTCAAATGCTATCGAAAGGTCCTCTTGAACTAGCACACCCCATAAGGCCCTATGCAATGCATCAGTGTGAACTTCGAAAGGCAACTCTAAGTCAAGCAGTCTTAAGACTGGCTCTGTGGTGATGTCATCCTAAGATTTTGGAAGTCAATTTAGCACTCTGCATCCCAATCCCACTTCCTCTCATTCTTTAGCAAATTTGTGAGATGGTAGGCTATCATGGAATAGCCTTTGATAAAATGTCTATAGTAGTTAGACAAACCAAGAAAAGATTGAAGTTTTGTCACCTTAGTAGGGGCAGGCAAATCTCGAATCACTGTCATCATTTTTGCACCATCCATCAGAATCTGGGATTTAGAAATCAAGTGACACAAGAATCCTGATCTCCGCTCTACAAACTAACACTTCTTTCTTCTCGATATATAATTGGTTTTGTCTCATCACAAATGCTCTAAGGTGCACCAAGTGATCTTCTAGAGTCTGGTTGTAGGTCACAATGTGATCTAGGTAGTCCCTCATAAATGAGTCTAAAAAAGCATTCACAAGGTTGCAGAACATCGCAGAGGCATTAGTCAACCCGAAGGGCATGACTAAGAACATAAAAATTCCATACCTCATCACATAAGTAGTCTTAGCTTCATCCCCTTTAGCCATGCGAACTTTCCAATACTTGGACCGCAAGTCTAGCTTTGTGAAGTATTCGCCTACTTAATTGATCAAACAGCTTCTACAACCAACAATATCAATACTCGTCATATAATGGTGTAAAGCTCGACAGTCCACACACATCCTAAGTGAGCTATCTTACTTTCAAATGAAGACCGGTGCCCCATATGATGCTTTGAAGGCTAGACGGCTAAACATCTAGGAACTCGTCAACCCAAGCCTCAACTCAACTGTTTCAGAGGAGTCATCTAACAAGGAGCTTCGACAAGTGGTCTCGCCCCGACATGAGCTTCCATTTGATTATCCGACCTTTAGAGGCCGCTCAGGGCAACTCCTGAGGTATCAGTCTCGGAATCTTTCAAAGATGGGCACTATTGCATCTAGTACCTCAACATGCTTGTTCAGCTTGATCTCAATCAGCCAAGCCACACACAGGCATGCTCACCCTTTCTAATCCCTCTCTAGTTGTACGCATAACAGTCTTCCTCGAGGGTCTCGTAGTGGCTTGCCAATGCTCGACCACAAAGCATGGCTACTCCCTACCCACTATCAACAACCCATTCAAGTGTGGCAACAAGGCAACTTTTTATCTTTAGAAGAAATCATTACCTAATATAAAATCAAAATCATCCAAAGAAACACTTAGAAAATCGATCGTACCTTTCTAGTCCCCCATCTGAGTCCGTCGTGTTCTTTACCAAGCCATAGGTCTCTTGTGTTTGGTTGTTCACAACCTTGAGCTTGCTTTCATCCTTAGTAATCTTAAAGCCTAGCCTCAAGGTTCCCATGTCAATATGAAATTGTGGGCTGTCTCTAACATATCAAATCCACAATCTTCCGCCCACTAGCCGCTAGAACTCAAGCCATCAATCCTTTATGAGCTGTCTCACGACAAGATTCAATATGTAGGGCCGGGGTTTCGTAGCTTTTGTGACGCCATTCTCCCTATCTTCTACTATGAGGGCTACAGGAATGCATCGAGTTTTTCCTTCTTGGACAAGCCCTTCGCCTGGGTAAGATGGCCTATCATAGATGAAACATCCCAATGGCTTTATAGTTTATGAGGAAGTCGCCTTCCCACTTTAGCTCACGCACGACTCTTCTCTCTCCTCGCTCCATTCTCTTGAAGCCTTGAGCCTCCTTCTTGTTCGACTCTTACTTCTGTGCCTCTTTCCCTTTTGGTGGGGAGTAGATGAAGATGTCAACTGCAATAAACTAGGCACCGTCGCCACCATGGCTAAGTACAAATCATAGACACCTTACCTTCTCAATTCTATTTAAGCCCACCCTTGCAAACCGCACATGAAGTTGAACAGCTTATCAACTTCGCACATGTCCTTAATGTCCAAGATCAGTGAGCTAAACTCCTTCACATAATCCTTGACAAATCCCGTCTGCTTAAGCTTCTTCAAAGACTCTCTAGCCATCCAAGCCATGTCCATGGGAAGGATTGATCCTTCATCTCTTTCTTTAAGGTCTCCTATGTCCCAATCTTTAGCCAACTAGTAGCAAAATCATCCTTTGATCTAGTTCTCCATCAAAGCTTAGCGTCACTAGACAAATACATGGTGGTTATCGTCACTTGTTCACCAGCAAGTATTTGGGCAGCACTTAAGTATTACTCCATGACCCAAAGGAAATTCTCCAAGTCCTTAGCATTCCGTGTACCACCAAAAGGCTTTGGTTCGAGTACTTGCACCTTCATAACAAGAGGGTCTACACTACAAGAAAAATCGGAAATAGAGACGGACACTTATCTGTCTCTAAACAAAGACGGTTTAAAGATGGATTAGAGACCGAAAAAACCTTGAAATTAAAAATGAATTAGGGACGAAAATTCCGTCTCTAAATAGAGATGGAATGATTTTCGTCTCTATTCAGAGACGTAATGATTTCTGTCTCTAATCAGAGATGGACCTATTTCCGTCTCTGATTAGAGACAGAAATCATTCCGTCTATGATTTGAGACGGAATTTTCAGTCCCTATTCAAAGACCGACTAATTCCATCTCTAATTTGAGACAGAAATAAATCAGTGTCAATTTAGAGACAAAATTTCCGTTTCTAATCAAAGAACGACCAAATTTCCGCCCCTAATTATTGGCCTATTGGCTCACTTTTGCTCATAGAATGCCTGAATGGCTTCTGATGCTGACTTTTGTCTCTCATATATGGATTGTCGTGGATGAGGATTCGAGTGGGTTTCGCAGGTCTTAACTCCATTGAAGATGCAAATTTCCTTACTCCGCTCCAACTCTACTCTGACGCTGGCCTCTTCATGCCTCATTATTTCGTTTACGATCAAATCTGTGACAGCACATACCCAGCCAAGATGAATCATGGATCTACCTTTACTTGCCCCGATGAGGAAAATTATGTCGTTGAGGATGTGGCTTCATATGGATGACTGTGACGGAGTTTTTACCGCTTTAGCTAGAAGACAAGGGATTGCTCTATCCTTCAATTTCTATGGTCAAGAGTGAAAGCCGACTATTTCTCCCAAATTTCCACGATTATTTAAAATTTACAATGTGGCCATCCAGTAGTCCATTTCTTTCTCAAATGTAGTGGAAGTCTGATAAAACGAAACTCAAATCGATTTTATTTATCAATAATGGAGACTCGTTGACTCTGGCGCAAGTAGGTTCGTATTTTCCTTTGGTGTAAACATTTATTCTTTCAATCGGGATTATCATTATTTTTATGATTTCACTCTGATTTTCTCACATAACATATGGTTTTCTAGGTTTCTAGTATTTGAAGCTCCTTGTTCCTTTTCAAATTTATACTTTACCATTTTCATCTCTCTCCATTTCCTAACTTTATCTTCATCTTCTAAATTAAATGAATTTTAAGGGCTGAACTACCATCGATTCGGTTATTGACTTTGAATTTGATTTCATTTAAATTAACCTTTCTACTACATTAGTAAGGTTGCCTTTCTTTAACTTCATGTGACTTTCGATTATAGTGATGGTATTAATTAAAGTGTAGAATTGATGAATTGGGTTGTTCTATCACATTGATTAGGGTTTCTTTACCTCTTGAAAATTACAGCTTTTTAAGGGCTAAAAGGGTTCTTTAAATGAAATTTTTTCAAACATGCTATGCATAACCCTGTTTAAGGAAACCTGTATAAGAAAGAGGAAAACACAAATCTCAAGAGGTTCCTTACTGCTGCTATATATAGAATCCTCTAGACCATCAATATATTGTTTCCCTTCTGGAGCCATATGCATTTCACATAACCGATAAATGGTTTGACCGAAAACATGTATTGTAATGTTTACTTTTTAAGTATTCGAATATTCTCATGACTATTTGAGATTTCGATAAGGATATATACTATCCTCGCTTTTGTTTTTTTCTTTATGTCAGCTCTCTACCATCGTATTCATCTCTTTAAGTATAATCGATTAGGTTTCGCTTCTACTTCTCTCCATTTTATATATACCTGAAATTGATCAAAGAGACTCTCGAACTAGTTACTCAGAGAATTAGTTTCTATTTCCTCGAGATAAAAGAAAAGAAATACCATTTTAGTTTTCTAGAGTCAGCTGGGTTTTGTCTCATGTAAATACTAGTAGTGGATTGAAAAGTTGAGCTCCTGAATAGTGATTAGGCGATGATGCTAAGCCAATGATTAAGGCTAATTGTTTCAGTTCCTTACATGAGCCTGTAAGTCTGGATCTCTTTAAGCTAATGAAATTGAATTTAGCATTATTGCTCCATACTGTAGTTGTTCCAATCAACTTATGCCTGTAGAAAACTTTTCCTTGACATGGATGAATTCGTGCCGGGAGTCAAGGCTTGACATATCACCTACACATGCTTTCCTAATCTTAGTAGTTATACGCTCTTCGCCATTTCGAGCTTGATTTTCTTTCTAAGTGCATTTGTAACTTGTTAGATGACTTGTGTTTTGTGTTTTTGAATTGGAAACCATGTAAGAAAAGCTTTGTAGAATCATTGTGCTTTGGTCACATAATTCAAATTGCACATGCTTGATTGCCTGAAGAGTTCAATAACTCCTATCACCAGCTTGAAGCATGGCGAGCACCATGAGATTGCCCTTTGTTTATTACTCATGAGTAGTAATAATTTTCAACCTCGCCTCAGAGTTGATGTTAAATGTTTGTCATTTCCATATACTATTTCTTCCATCATTTTTATTTTATCTAACCCCTTCTACTTATTCCCCCAAGATAGTGCTCCAAACTTAATAATCAATTTGAATTTCTTGTCACTATGTATGTGTGTGTGTGTTTCAAATGAAAGTAATTACAGTCTAATAGAACTCCTATTACTTCCGGCTTGTACATGTCGATGGTTCATCACAAAGAGCTTAATACAATTTGATGTTGTTCTGGGCTGAAATGAAACTATTTAGTCATGAACTTGGTTAAAACATTATATATAGCAGCATAAATAACATGGACATTCCACCAAGAGGGATCTATGTCTGGCTTTGAGTTTCATTTTCTTTGGAATTTTGGAAGCTACAAAATTGAAATTTCTATGCTCAGTCTGTATCTAGAGAGCATCTCAAGTTTACCCATGAAATTTGGAAAATACCTTGAAAAACTAAGTCTGAAAGCACCAGCCTCTATAGAGATCCGCCCTGAGGAAATTCTAGAAAAATATCAAAAGTAACTTATTGTTAGGCAAGTCAATAATTTTCAAAATATCGGCAATTAAGAAGGCAGTGTTTTAACTTTTGAGCATGGCTAAATGGATTGTTGCTAAGCATAGAGGTAATAAAACATATCTTAATTCCCTTCTTAAGTCATCTCCTAGACCAAGCTTTTTAGAATTTTGTATTCAATTGAGAGCCAATTTGGTTATCCTTTCTGTAAAGAGGATTTTTTTTTCTCAAAGATGTTGAGGCAAGTTTTGTTCTATGGCATATTCCTTTCTATGAAACAGTTAAAAATGAAATTAGTCTGTTTTGAGGGCAAGCTATTGCAATGACTTTTCACATGTTATCCTAAGCTTTTATCTCGCATTCGTACTATTAGCCATATCTCGTATTACCACGCACCATTTGTTTTAAAATAGATGCTCTATTATAACCTATCAATAACTCAAATGGCTTCCAACCATCTTTGTCTACTATTACTACTTCTCTTCAAAAGAGACATTACTCCATCCATATATAATACAAAGCATACCTTTTAATAAAATGGCAAAGGATGTGTCAGGAGTTCTTTTTCATCAGGTTATAAAATATTCTTCTCTAACTTCTGTTGGAGCTGAGTGCATTGATCATGACTGCAGTTGTTTGCAAAAAGTCCTTTTTTACTGATGATATGGTATTTGTAGGATGTGCACTTCCAAGTTGTCCAAATTCGAGCAATCTAGTGGTTCCACTGTATTGTTCACTCAACATGCTTGAAGGAGACACTGGGTATAATTATTTCATGTAGATTACTAACTTTGAAAACTTTATTGCTTAGGGCAAGTCCATTGTATCTCTCAATAAAACAAAATAAGGACACTGCTTAATAACTTGCTTTATGGTTTTAAGTAATATTGTAGCATTAGCAATAACATAATGTAATTAATAAGAAAGTAATTATCATCATGTGTCATACTCCCACGAAGAATGCCTATAGAAAGCCACTGAAGATTTTTAGAACAACTTTACAAGGACAAGTATTCGGGAAGAATGTTCCAAGGACACTAAGAATTTGCAACATTATAGTTAGTATATCAGATTAGTACATTTGACTTTAATCATACTATTTTGTTATCTATGTGTACTACTCATTTTATAATTAATGAAAAATATAGTGTTTCAACTTATTTAATGACATCTATTAATTTAAATCTAGAACTTTATGATTACATATGATTGAAATCTTCAGCCATAATAGGTTCAATTATAATAAAAGCTAAAACCTGCACGTTGAAAATTAGCTCCAGTATTAATAGACAAAATAGAGATGGATTTTTCCGTCTCTGAATAGAATAGAAACGGAATTCTCGTTTTCAAGTTAGAGATGGAATGAAATTCGCCCCACTTCAGACTAATCTCGCCTCCGACCGTCTTTAATTAGAGACGAAATATAGAGACGAAATTGAGATGAACACACCGATACTCAACGCTTTAGATCGGACTCGTCTCTAATCGCTCCGGAATTGCTTCCAAACCTGACAGAGACCGAATTGTCCATCCTAATTTCGATTTTCTTCTCAGAAGGTTAAGTAATCTAACTAAGATCCCTACACCATCGCCTTCACTTCGCATGATCTCTGCCTCAAGATATCCGACCCGATCATGGAATTCCTCTACCATGACATTCATCTCACTCAAAGCAACCCATGTTTCCCTCCATCCTTTGTCCCACGCTCCGAGCAAGACACCCACTATGAGCCAAACTCTAGGTAAGCTTTAGCCATCTAGGTGGACGAGTTATGGGTTGCTTCCACAGCAGGCACGCCCACGTAGGCTTCTAGCATAACAACTTGTTCTCGCAATGCATCAAGGGTCACTCTCATAGCCATCTGATAGGCGCGAGCATGTTATATAAAATGATACACCTATGTGTGGAAGTGCACACGTTGCCTCAAACAATATAATGAAAGTATGAGTATCTTCCCACGAGGATTGGGTTACTAATTACCAACTCTAATCTAGTTTAGACCTATTCGATGATTAAAAATCTGTAAAACTCAAATACACTAATCTAGCATGCAAAGACCTAGCTACAACAACTTGATAAAGACTAAAAAGTCTTAGGGTATAGATTTCACCTAAACAATCATGTATGAACCTCCTAACCCAATTAATTAGTGATCACTTTCATCATGAAGATGAAGATTTCACTAATGTATATGTGAATCTCTTTCGAGCATCCACACACTACCCTTAGAAAAGGTTATACTGCATCTCTGCCTCAAACCATCATAACTAAGGATGCATTGAACCATAGAAATCTCAATACCACACCTAATCTCATTTATATCTCTATCTTGTGATAATTAGATGGTAAATCATCCATGGTCTAATTTTAATTTTTACTGTATCTTGAATCAAACCCACAAAATCATGAAAATATCGCCAAATACCCACACAAGCATTAAGTACAAAATGAAATACTCAACATATGAAATAAAGTACTCAATCAATAGAAATTAGGAGAATTCATACATTCATGTCATTGACTACATCTAAACCTTAAGAAAACTAACTAAAGCATAAGTAGAAAAGGAATTACAACTATCAAAAGAAAGAAAAACATAATAGGGAAGAGATAAAAAAAAATTGGAATTGAAGCTTCTCTTCTCCTCAATCGTCTTCTCTTCCCTGCTCCTCTCCTCTTCCAAGAGCAAAGCCCTAGGGTGTTTCCACCCAAAAAGGGACTTCAATCGGTCCTAAACTGTCCCCTTTATAGGCCTCCCTATAATTAGGGTCAAAATCGCTATTTCAGCAAATGGGCCCAAGCCTTTGTCGTGACCAAGGTGTCTTCATCACGATGAGCTAGCGAATCACTTATCCACATTTATGCGCTTCATCGTGATGAACTTTGCCTAATCACTAACGCACAGCACTTTTCATTCAAATCATCACGACTAATAACTTCTTTTTCTCAGCGATGAACACCTTCATGATCGAGGGTGACGCCATCGACGCACTCCAACTACGTAGACTAACGACTTCTACTTCGCTCAATTCTTCCATCAATTTTCGCATTTTCATTCTATAACTCCAAGAATTCACATGCTCCAACCCAACCCAAGGGCTGAACCAATTTGTGGACATGTACTACTTTACCATATATACATTTTCGAATAATCGTAGAAATAAATGTCGTATAATCATTTCATTAAAGAGGGTCCACCGCTTTGTCAATTAACACTTTCATTCAATACGTGCATGTATGCCTTTTCAAATATGCTAATCATTTACAAAACATTATCAAAGTTCACTCCCACAAATAAATCAAATATGTTCTTCTCTATGAAAACTTATACATTTTTGGTTTCATTACAAAGGATCAAATAATGTCATGGATGAAATGTATGCATGAGACTGAGCTTACTTATACTCGCACAATCTGATGATGACCTTAACTATGTGGTCTTTTGCTCTCGTCCCTAGTCACCTCTGACTCTACATGATGATAAAAACAACGTAATTAAGAATTTAAGGCTTAGTGGTTCGATACAATTCCCTCTTTCATTTCAATTAAACACAAATATGTAGCTTTTCCAAATGTTTTGGCACAATTTCAATAGTCCAGCTAAATATACATTATATTAGCGTGCTTATTTCACATACTTCATATGCAACCATTTGATCACTAAAGTATACACTATATGCAATATTTCATTTGAAACTCAAATCATGCATTTCACACATTTACTTATAATTTTTCCCTTAAACGAATTTAACCATTTCTTTCGATGCCTAGGAGAACGGAATCACCAGCACGGTCCCACTAGGCTGCAGGTCGGTATAAAAAATATTTTATAACATAGTACGGTCCCGTTGGGCTACGGATCGGTATGCCACTATAAATCATTTCGTTCACAATACTTCTAGTTTGACCTTTATTGGTATACCAATCTATCCTTAACTAGAATATGACGGATAACATTCTATTAAGGGCATTAAAACTCAGTCATAGTAATTTACAATATTGTATACACATTTATACCCAAATAAAATTTTGACAAGTTCATGCAATTTTATGGCAATGCATTTGAATCAATTTCCAAATCGCTTTAAAAATCACATGCAATTTCTTGAAAATCATTGTAACCAACAATCACAAAATTCTGGAAATAAGAAGAGAGGCATGGAGCATCAACCCAAAAAGGTTGTCGTCTGACTCTATCCCTCGAAACTCGTTCTTAGGCCTCTCAGCTTTCTGGCCACCAAACCCCTAATCCATCACAATTAGAGAACAATATTAGTTGGCTTATTTAGGTTTCTAGTTAGGTTTGTTTTCTACCTAACTTCCTTCAAATAAAATTTTCTAGGAACAAATGAGCCACATTTTACCCAACTTCCTTTAAGTCCATTGTTCTCCTATAAATATATTTTATTCAGAAATTGGAATCATCCAATTCAGAGCACTGAAACTCAAGATATGTTTAAAACAACCGAGACTACTCTATTTTCAAAACATAACAATAATTTGCCCAAAAATAGAGCTTCACTTTGACGAATTTCTGAGTCCAATGAGGTCCAAATTTGAATACATTTATTTCAAGGAAATTTGTTCTCCTAGAAGTCTAGTTTACTCATAAATTTGAATCACTCAAATTGGATGAGTGAAACTCAACTTTTGGCCTAAATACCAAAACTGTTCCAAAACACCAAAAATGTACCAAACTGAACCAGAATTTGCCCGAAAACAGAGCCTCACTTTGATAAATTTCTGGGTCCAATGGGGTCTAAATTTGAATACACTTATTTCAAAGAGAATTTTTCTCCTAGAAGTATAGTTTATCCAGAAATTTGAATCACTCAATTTGGATGAGTGAAACTCAAATCCTATATTTAAATACTAAAACTGCTCTAAAACACCAAAATCGTAATTAAACTCGAATCAGAATTTGCTCAAAACAGCCTTCACTTGACACTTCGGGTCCAATGAGGTCCAACTTTAAATACACTTATTTCAAGGATATTTGTTCTCCTAGAAGTCTAGTTTACCCAAAAATTTGAATCACTCAATTTGGATGAGTGATGGCCAAGTTATGGACAAAAAAATAATTTGGGTTTTGGAAAATTTTGACAACATCTCCCCTAAAACCCAACATTTCCTTTATATAAAAATTCCTCAAAACAAATCCTAATCAAAGCATAAGCTCCTTTTTTCAAGTGCTCAAACATATATATATACCGAATCATGAGCCACTAATCCATTAATAATCAAAGAGGGAATTAGGAGGGTTCCCAAATAAGCAAAGGGATAATTCATACCTGCTTTCTTAAAACCTTCCAATCAAGCCTTTTCTTCTTTTCGCAAACTTTGAACAATGGAGGACAATCACCAACGATGGCTCTTCTCTCAAGAAACCCACAACCTAGCTCCTCCCTTTTCCAAACGTGGAATACCCATTCTAAGACCACTTTTGGTCTTGTAAGCCTCATCGTTACAAGGCCTTGTTTGGCTATCTCTTTTTGGCTTTCTTTTCTTATTTTTGCATTAAAGCACTTCATTTCTATTTCATTTGCACCACAACTTATCACATCTCTACTTTGCCATATACACTTCTACATTTATGACCTTTGGGTCCTCATTTTGACATTTTACCAGTTTAACCTTAATTCTTTTATAATTTTCGGGTTTTATCATTTTTGTTCTTCTTTGTGCTGACACCCCAAACCGGGGTCCCATTGACTCACAGTCAACACAAGCTTTGTATGTCTCATATCCTTGGAGACCCGTACATGAGAGTAAAATGGCCCTGATAAGTTTATCGGCATCATATTCACTATTATCTGGTTACAAGACCATACATTTCTATAGATCTAAGAGTTATTACATCACTCCTAATACAAAACATATATTAAAACTAGGTCGTTCTAATATATACACAAAATAAGAATCAAGGCCACAGTCCGGCCCGCTTGATAATCCCGGCCTCTAAGGGCGTCGTGCACTTTGTACACACATCACATTACACGAAAGGGGTCCCACGACGGGGTGACTAACGCGAGTAGAGATAAATCCTATAAGAGGCTATTTCCTACCTAGGTGCACATGCAAATGATCATTTCCACGATTAAACCACAAACGTCCGTGCATACATATTTGGCATCTATCATGGAAAAATCTACATGCATGTATGAGGCGACGCGTACATGGCCAAGTCTTAGGAATTGACCTCCGACCCACCACTGCCCTTAAGTGCCAATGGGAAATCAGTACTGAGTCAATTCCGACTCCTATCTCACAACTCGCAGTCTATATGATATTTATTTGATCGTTTCGTGTCTTTTTGGGCAATAGAACTTTTCGGGGTCTCACCGCGGGTCTCTTACACCCTCCGACATTTTTCGGGCTTTCACTTGGTGGATATTTGTCTAACCGAGGTTTCGGGTTTTTCACACGGGGGTATCCTCCCCTACAGTTCTTTCGCGACCCATTTTATTTTCCATTTCGTTTAACACTATGGAACTTCAATTTGACTTCGTCCCATTCGAAGCCCACATGATTCAACACGAATGCGGTGCAGGCGATTACCATGTACACACTCTCATGTAATGTGGTATTCTGCTTTGAATGCCATGCCCTTTACTCAAACCCATGACCAATGTATGGACTAACCTCTACATGGACATTCTACACATTACACTATGTGTGTCTTATGAATACTATGTCTAATGCACCACGACATTTTATATATTTAACATACATGCGGTCATGTTAACCTTCCACATATTCAAATCGATTACATCACATAAGCGTGCACTAACGAGATCGGTTCAGAGAGAGTGCATGGCATTCATTCAAGTAATAACAAGCCAACTTTGATTTTCGGTCTTAAAACTCGAGAAAAACAAAGCGGCACATCGAAAAACATGCAATAACATAGTAGTTCGAGAAAATTACGCATGTTAATATTCACGATCTGCGTATTCATCGGTTATCGAGTTCCATGAAAGATTACGCATGTTAGCATTCACAATTACGAGATATTCACAATTACGCATGTTATTCTCAGTCATCGAGTTCGGAAAAATTCTGCATGTTAATCATGCATGAAAGCCCCATAAAATTACGCATGTTTTCATGCACCACAAAAATATCTGCAAACTAAGTTTTCTTGGTATAAAAAAACCTAGAACATTAAGCATATTGATCCTGCATACAAGGATACACCAAGGCGAGTTTTCTTTGATCTAAAAACCTAAAACATTACATGTTAGTCATGTATGAAAGCCCATAAGGGCCATCATGTTTTCATGCTGCAATAATACACAAAAGCGGGTTTTCTTCGGGGTATAAAAACCTAGAACATTGCATGTTAGTCATGCATACAAGGATACATCAAGCGAGTTTCTTTGATCCCCAATAACCCAAAACATTACGCATCTTGTCATGCATGAAAGCCAGAGAAAATTCTGCATGTTTTCATGTACAATACTACGAATTGAGTTTTCTTCGGTCTAAAACGAGAACGTGCATGTTGGTCATGCATTAAAGGATACACAAAAGCGGAGTTTTCTTTGATCTAAACACACGAAACATTACGCATGGGAAGCCCGAGAAAATTCATGTTTTCATTCATCTGATACTACACAGTTAAGGTTTCTTGATCTAAAAACCTAGAACATTACGCATGTTGGTCATGCATGAAGGATACACAAAAATGAGTTTTCTTTGATCTAAACACCCAAAACGTGCATGGAAGCGAAATTTCTGCATGTTTTCATTCATAAAATAATACACGGATTGAGTTTTCTTTAGTCTAAAAACCTAGAACATTACGCATGTTGGTCA
This sequence comes from Tetrastigma voinierianum, assembly GCA_016808115.1. Classification (NCBI taxonomy): domain Eukaryota; kingdom Viridiplantae; phylum Streptophyta; class Magnoliopsida; order Vitales; family Vitaceae; genus Tetrastigma; species Tetrastigma voinierianum. The sequence goes on along the minus strand of JAEQBH010002487.1, from coordinate 189,701 downwards.
TGCATGAAGGATACCTGGCGGGTTTTCTTTGATCCTGACACCAAAAACGTGCATGGAAGCGAAGTCACGCATGTTTTCATTCATAAAATAATACACGAGGATTGAGTTTTCTTGGAGTCTAAAAACTTAGAACATTCTGCATGTTGGTCATGCATGAAAGGATACACAAAGCGAGTTTCTTTGATCTAAACACCCCGAAACGTGAGAAGCCCGAAATTTGCATGTTTTTCATTCATAAAATAATACACCAGATTATGTACAACATCACAATTTCAGCATGTTTTTCATTCAAACAATCACATAGAAAACTCAACCATATGCCATTTCCATGGCCCCAAACAGGAAATAACCAAAGGAAAGATCCCTCACCTCTCTTGAGGTATGTAGGATCGATTCTTGATCACCAAATACGAAACAATGGAGGAAAAAAACTTCTCTCCCTTTCTCCTTCTTTCTTACTTCTTGTTTTCTTTCTTCTTTCTTTCTTTTCTTTCTTTCTTTCTCTCTTTTCTTTCTTCTCTTCTTCTCTACAGGTGTTTGCCATCTCTCCTCGAGCTACCAAGTTGGTTTGACCCTAGGGAGCCCACCTAACATCCATTTGTTGCGACACTTGAGGTGACTCGAGACCAAGTGTTCTCCAGCTCTACAACTTCAACCACTTTCATGCTCATGCATGAGGGTGGCTTGACATTGGCTCCCACCCAACTCATGCAATCCTAGGGCATGACACTTGGCCCATCCATGTGCCAAGCGTCTCCCATGCAAGTGCCACGTAGCACCCGTGATTGGCCCGTTAGTCTTGAAATGCATTACCGAAACCGGCGGTCTGGTGGCAGTTCGTTTGGTTCAACTAGATTTCGCGAGATGATTCTAACGGCATGATCCGTTTAGGTCATCCGAGGTCTAGAAAGATTTAGGGTTTAATGCATGCCGTTCGGGTGCAGGGTATCAATTCGCTCATTTTCAAAAATTTTTTTTTTTTTTGCGGGTTTCATTCTCCCCCTTAAAGAATTTAGATCCCGGGGTCGCATACATACAAACAATCAACCACATGCATACAGCTGTCATTTAAAACATTAATGACTAAGCGCTACCTTCCTAAACAAGAAGAGGATGGTTGGCGCGTCTACGGTGTCCTCGCTCCACATTAATAGCCTCCTCGACTCCTAAGTCTTTGCCATGCTTACCTTCACAAGTCTCCACAGTCTTTCCACGCCAAAACTTTGCTCGGCTATCATGATACATACTTGGTCCCTCCTCGAAGGTCCCATCAGCATCAACAACAAGCTCTCCCCAATCCACTATATGACTTGGATCACAGGTGTACTTAGGAGCATGGGGCGTGAAACACCTCATGAGCGGCTTGACAAACTCGGTGGCAGCGTAGCCAGATCTATAACCGCGCCCACCCACTCGAGTACCTCGAAGGGTCCAATGTACCTCAGCGACAACTTCCCTCGTTTTTCGAATCTGATCACTCCTTTCTTAGGCATTACCTTCAAGAACACATGATCATCCGTCTCGAACTCTAGAATTCGGTAAAATTAGGTATATCAGTCTTAACTCTTTGTCGACTCACGGCTTGATGGGAGGCGGCTTAGGATCATACCCACCTTCTTTGGGGTGTCTCTAATCAAATCTGGACCGGTGATGGAACTCTCTCCACCTGCATCCAGCATATTCGGTGTCGACATGGCCTCCGTAGAGAGCCTCATAAGGTGCCATCTGAATCTTTCGCTTGATAAGCTGTTTATTGTGGCGAACTCTACCCAGGAAGTGCTCATCCCGGCTACCCTTGAGATCGGGACGCATGCTCGTAGCATGTCATCTAAAATATGAATAGTCCGCTCTGATTGACCATCCGTCGAGGATGGCGAGTACTCATCAGCTGCGTCCCCATGGCCTTACGGAAACTCTTCGGCCCGGGCCGTAAGCGAGGATCGATCCGATACTATGGAGGCTGGAACTCCATGCGACCGTATATCTCCGTATATACAACTGCGAATTCCTCCGGTGTGAAGGTCATCCATACGGCGAGAAAATGTAAGACTTGGTGAGTCGGTCCACTATAACCCATATCATCATACTTAGTGATGTCGTGGCAAGTGAGTCACAAAGTCCATCGTGATGTGCTCCCCACTTCATCGGCCCCATCTCGATGGTACGGGTAGCCTGCTGTCTTCTCGGGTGCTCGGCCCAGACCTGGCGGCACGTGAGACACCCGTCGGACAAATCCCCAACATGCCTCTTCATCGCTCGATGTCTGGCGAAGGTCATGGTACATCTTACGTGCCACTGGATGCCTACCGCAATGGTCGGGGCTTGATGGAACTCCCATGAGGACCTCTCCCTCAAATCCATCATTTGGGGACCACAACCAGTCCTATCACAGAAGACTACCATCTATGTGGATGGCCCGGTAGCCGTCTCTTGTTTATTTATTTTCGACCACGATGGATCACCCAGTTAACGTCTGCACAGGACTCTATCACTCGCCAGAGTGAGGCGGGCGTAGCCATCATATCCCAGTACCACCCAGGCACGCTCATCGTCTTTATGATCCTAAGCGCCCCCTTTGTCTCGAGCATACGCCATTCAGGAAGCTATACTAGCCGGTCTCCTGTGCCTTTCGGCTAAGCGCCCTTCGACCACCACGTTACCTTCTGGGATGGTAATGCAAAGTGAAGTCGTGTCTTCAAAAACTCCATCCACCTCTCATTGCCTCATGTTGAGGTCTCGGCTAGCGTGAAAGATGTATTCCGGGCACCATGATTACGAGAAAACACCTCGAAGCGCTCACCATATAAGTAGTGGCCCGATGCGGGCGAACTCACGGCTGACCAACTCCATGTCATGCGCGGGGTAGTGCGCTCGTGATTCTTCAAGCTGCCCAGAGAACCGTAAGCCACGACCTTCACGGGGTGCGTCAGACACACCCTAGTCCGTGTGAGCATCCACGAGTGCTGTGCCTCTTGTCCCCTTTAGGGACTATTAGGAGATAGGGGCGTAAGCCTCTTCAATTCTGGAGCGGCTCGCTCCACGTAGGTCATCAGTACAAACTTGACCTCCTTCCGAGTCAACGATCTTGTCATAGGTATTGCTAGTCGGGAGAAATCCTCTATAAACCTCCTGTAATACCCTACCAATCCCAAGAAACTACGTATCTCGAAGGCCCGGGTCGGTCTCTCCCAGCTCATTCTGACCTCAACCTTCCGGGGTCCAGCGGCACGAAGCGACACCATGTGTCCCCGAGAAACCCACCTCAACAAGCCAAAACTTCGCACTTCTTGAACGGCATATAGCGATGATCCCTCAAAAGGCGCCAGTGCGATTCTCAAGTGATCCTCATGCTCCACCTCCGATTGGGAGTAGATCGGGATGTCATATTAAAGACCGCCACAAATTAGTCTAAATAGGGTTGGAACACCCCACTCATGAGATCCATGAATGCTGTCGGTGCATTCGTCAATCCAAAGGGCATCACCGTAAACTCAAAGTGCCCATACCGCGTCCTGAACGTTATCTTAGGGATGTCAGCCTCCCTAACTCTCAACTGATGGTAACCTGTGCGAAGGTCTATCTTGGAGTAGACTCGCGCCCCCTTGATTGATCAAAGCGAAATCATCGATCCTCATTAATGGATGCGATTCTTGATTGTAACCCTGTTCAATATGCGTAATCGATGCATAGTGAAGGGTCTTATCCACTTCTTTTTTTCGCAAATAGGCAAGACACCCCATGGTGAAGTACTTGGTCTAATGAAACCCTTGCCCGGTAACTCCTGTATCTGGACCTTGAGCTCTGTAACTCAGCCGGCGCCATCTATCTTGAGATCTTAGAAATAGGCGACGTCGGGATAACTCAATGTGGAAGTCTACATCTCTCTGTGGAGGTAATCCGTGCTTTCGTCAGGAAAAACATCCTGTCTTCATGAGCCACTAGAAGTAGACTCATATCTGTCTCACCTCGTCCTCGAGTAGGTAGCTAGCCAACGGAAATCGGCCCCGCTCGTGCCATCGTGGATCGTACGCCGAGTATGGGGTGAAACATCGTACCTATTCCTGAGCACAACACAAGTACCCGTCGGGTGTGTAGGCGATAACTTTCTCATACGATCACAATCTATGACAACGGGTGTCTTGAGTCGACAGTCCATCCAGGGGATGACCTCGAACTCGACATGTCCGTGACGAAGGTCCAGGTGAGTAGAATCCCGGAGATCTCTAACTCATCCTCGACATATCCGATCAATTCTCTCCTTGAGTCCCCCTGGGGAGAACTCCGCATGCAATGGCTCGTCAGGTCTCGACCTCTAAGCCTAATACTCTCACTGAGATCTCGTGATAAAGGAATCACGATGCACAGGTCAAATAACACCCTTGCCCACAGGCGAAAGAGTGAAAGCGTACCACAGATCATTGGTGATCTGTTTTGCCTCGACGTGGAGTAATGGTGAAGACACGCCAGGCACGAGAGTCGGCACGTACCTCGCCCTCGACCTCGACCGTACTGCGGCCTTTTGGCGTTTGTCGTGAAACACTCGATGCTCGTGTCGCACCACGAAGTGATGTCTACATTCCCACGGCCCATCTTTGGGGTAAGGAGGAACATGCGAGTCTGCTCATACCCCACTTGATGATCGGAATTGTGGTGTCCCGATCTGAGAAAACCCACAATATCCAGGTTAACTCATGTCGGTGATGGCGGTGCGACATGTCATCTTCCCGGCATTGTGCCGGGACGGCCTTGGCCACGGTGGCTCGACCCATACGAAACCCTCGTGGAGCGAAGTCCTCTGCTTCTTTCCGAACTTTGAGAAATAGAACCTTGACTCCCCACTCTTCTTATTACTAGCGCATCTCGGATGCTACGGCGTCGTCTACCTCAAGCTCGATAATCAAGGTATTACTAATATTAGTCATATCTTGTAGGTTATGTCCTACAATCTTGCCGGATGGACAACTTCCAGCCCATCCTCGAACTTCGACCTTGGGCGCGTCGGTGCCACATAATCATCCAAAGCGTGCGACTACGTGAATGCTCATTACTCAAGAATGCGATCATCGTCCACAATCTGACTCGAGGAACTCTCGGGCCTTCGCATGTCTAAGCGGCCGGAAGTACTTCCCGTGAATAGTGAAAATCATCATGTCGCCAGTCACCAAGTCCACGGAAGTAAGTGACCCACTCCCACCATATGCGGGACTCACCCTCAAGGCGGAATGAAGCTGGCGTAATCCGAGTAGTATCGAGGTGATCTCAGTTAGCGGAGAAATCCTCTCGATATGCGGAACCAATGGTCGGCTACCATCGGGTCCCCTCCTCCAGTGAACGTCGGGGGATGGTGTGCCTTGAACCTACGGAGGTTCACGCACCCTCCAGACCTCTGGCTGCATCGGCTGTGAAGGCGTAATGCTCCAGCGACACCCATGGCGCCTCTATGAAGGCTTCTTGTCAAAAGCGGTGGTGGTCGACCATCGCCCCGTGGACAACCTCTACGCCCCCGTCCTCTACTTGCCATCTACAACAGTCAAGCAGCAAGTTTAGAATCATTTTCGTGTCCAACTGTTAGCACACATCTTGAGCCAGTAATGTACTTAACCATCCCAGACATCCATTTGTTCCAAACTCCTAAGATTACGTTTCTCGACACAGTGTTCGCGTTTCCTATATATATCCTACCGTGTATATAATTGCAGTAATTTGCACACAATCATGCACATACATTACAATCCAAAGCATAAACGAGAAAACACCTGATGCATGTTTGTGATCTAATCTGTCTCGTAGACTCCTAGGTAACCACCTAGACCTTGATAGAACTATGATGCGGATATCAAATTCCAGGAACACTAGGTAACTCTAACTCGACTCGACACGAAACTATGTGGGTGTGATGCTCCTACACATTAACGGCATGTCTAGGCCACATGCCCCCTGACCCTGGGTATTCGACATACAGGCTCGATCCTAATTGTGACACCCCAAGCAGGGGTCCCATTATTTCTGATCAACCTGCGAAACTGTATGTCACTCTATCACTTGAGACCCATACATGAGTAAAATGGCCCGATAGGGCCCATAGCCATCTTTGGATTATACGGTTACAAGACCATACATTTCTATAGATGCAGAGTTATTACATCACTCATAATACAAAACATATATTAAAACTAGGTCGTTCTAATATATGCACAAAACAAGAATCAAGGCCACAGTCCGGCCCGCTTCATAATCCCGGCCTCTAGGAGCGTCGTACGCACGTACTGTCTACTGTACTGAAGGGGTCCTGACGGGGTGTTGCGCCAGTGAAGATAAATCCTATAAGGGCTATTTCCTGCCCTAGGTGCACATGCAAATGATCATTTCACGATCAAACCCATAACCAATCCGTGCATATATTATCTATCATGGAAAATCTACATGCATGTGAGACGACCTTGTACATGGCCAATCCTGGGTCAACCTCCCGGAACCCACCACTAACGCCAAGTGCCAATGGGAATCGATGTTGAGTCAATTGAGCTCTATCTCACAGCTTCCTTGATCTATATGATACTTTATTTTGTCGTTTCGTGTCTTTTTTGGGCAACGAACTTTTTCGGGAGTCTCAGTAGGTCACCACCCTCAGGCATTTTTCGGACTTTCAGGTGGATCTGTTGTCTAACCGGGTTTTGGGTTTTCACACGGTATCTATCCCCTACTTGCTACGCCCGACACATTTTATTTTCCATTTCGTTTAACACTATGGAACTCAATTTGACTTCGTCCCATTCCCAAGCCCACATGATTCAACACCAAATGCAGTGCCAAATCAGTACCATGTACACACTCTCATGTAATGTGGTGTTACCGCACACCAATGCCATGCCACTACACTCAAACCCATGACCAATGTATGAAAACCTCTACATGGACTTCACCACCTGTACTACACTATGTGTGTGCTATGAATACTCATGTCTAATGCACCATGACATTTCGCTGTATTTAACATCGTAGTGTGTTAATATTCCACATATTTAAATCGGTACATCACATAAGCGTGCACTAACCCAGTTAGTTCGAAAAATTACGCATGGCATTCATTCAAGTAATAACAAGCCAACTTTGATTTTCGGTCTTAAACTTCGAGAAAAACAAACAGCACATCAAAGCTTATGCAATAACCATATTAGTTCAGAAAATTACGCATGTTGTATTCACAATTATATGTTATTCAGCCAGTTATCGGTTCCATGAAAATTACGCATGTTAGCATTCACAATTACAGTGTAATACAGTCTGCATGTTATTCATCAGTCATCAGTTCCAGGAAAAATTCTGCATGTTAATCATGCATGAAAGCCCATAAAATTCTGCATGTTTTTCATTCATAAAATAATACACCAGATTATGTACAACATCACAATTTCAGCATGTTTTTCATTCAAACAATCACATAGAAAACTCAACCATATGCCATTTCCATGGCCCCAAACAAGGAAATAACCAAAGAGGAAAGATCCCTCACCTCTTGAAGTGTGTGGGATGTTCCTTGATCCACGAAATACGAAACAATGGAGGGGGAAAAAAAACTTCCTCCTCCCTTTCTCCTTTCTTTCTTACTTCTTGTTTTCTTTTCTTCCTTTCTTTCTTTTCTTTCTTTCTTTCTCTCTTTTCTTTCTTCTCACTTCTTCTCTGGTGTTTATCTCTCCTCAAACTACCAAGTTGGTTTGACCTAGAGCCCACCTAACATCCATTTGTTTTGACACTTGGTCAACTGAAGACCAAGTGTTCTCCATGCACCACAACTTCAACCACTTTCATGCTCATGCATGAGGTGGCTTGACATTGGCTCCCACCCAACTCATTGCAATCCTAAGGGCATGACACTTGGCCCATCCATGTGCCAAAGCGTCTCCCATGCAAGTGCCACATGGCACCCCATGGTGGCAGTTCGAGTCTTAATCGTGCAAAACCGGCGGTCTCGAATTGGCGATTGTTTGGTTCAACTAGATTTGGCAGAGATGATTCTAACGGCGTGATCCGTTCGTCATCAGGAGTCTAGAAAGATCTAGGGTTTTTGTACATGCGGATTAGGGTAAAATTATCAATTCGCTCATTTTCAAAAAAAATTTTTTTTTTTTTTTCCGGGTTTCACAAACAATATAAATTCCGGGAAAATACAATTTAACTTATTCCATACCCTAAACATGTTATAAAACTGCTAGGTTATTTTTAGGGCATTACAATAACGACTAAAAATCCACGAGAGCTACTGCATGTTGTAGTAGAGTTGATGATTTTTGGGCATTTTTGCTTCATTTTCGTTTTGCTCCACCCAATGGTCGACCTAATCATAAAGATGAACATTTTGAGCATTAGGACACTTATTTATATCTAAAAACTACAAAATAACACACAAAAAATAGGGATAAATTGAGTATAAAATATAATCATCACCATCCATGGCTTTGATACCAATTGTCACACGCACACAATCTAGCTCGTGTGTGCGGCGCCTAGGAACCCACTAGGCCAACCTTCTCAATCTCGCACCCCAAAACACAATGAAGTACGAGGCTCTCCCCAATTCGTATTTTATTAACCAATTAAAATACAAGACACTCGTAAAGGCTCCCACATATTATTAGGATGCTCAATGCTCTCAACAGGATCCAATATGTAGCGAGGGTCTGATCCCTTGCTAGAACGCGAACCGCAGTTACAGTAGAAATAGGAGACTTGAGCCTTACTCTAACTCAATGTCTTGCGCCTCAAGCCACTTGTGTCCTTGGACTATGAGTCCTTGTTGACTAGGATCTCCTATGCAAAACCATAATCACACACCCTTATTACACTCGGATAGGGGGACTTGGCACATAAGTTGCCTATCTTAGCACCCAAGTTGCGTGTCTTAGCACCCAAGTAGCCTGCCTTGGCACCTAAGCAACATTCCTTGGCACCCAAGCATCCTACTTTGGCAAGGAGTTCGACCCCTTCTAGGACTGGAAGCAGGCTCCACGAGGCTCCACATACTAGGCAGAGGCACCCTCACTAATCTCGGTTGCTTGAGTGCCACGCGCCGTACCTTCTCTAAGTCATAATTGTCCGACTGTAAGCCAGGCACTAGCTGGCGGCATGCTCATGCCTTCATGTCGAGGCGTGCTTGGCCTACGCAGCGTCTTTGTTAAGGCCCTGCTCTTCCCGTGCGACACTCGAGAATGTCTGTGTTCACCACCTCCTCTTGCCTTCTATGTTACATGCACCCAGACCCAAAGGTGCTACCCACATACCGCACCATGCTCTGATCATCTAGTCAAGGGGTTGACACCTACCAACTTAAAAATAAACGAGAACGTGAAAACAAAACAAGTTAGGTTTCCATTAAGGAAAGTTGTCTTCACATTCATTTTCCATATCTCATAATCATAATGAGCAACAATGGCTAGGAGTATTCTTATGGATTTAAGCATAGCTACTAGACTAAAAGCTTGTCATAGTTAACTCCTTGTCTTTGACAATAACCCTTGGCCATAAGCCTAGCTTTATAGGTAATCACATTACTTTCCATGTCCTTCTTCTTTTTGAAGATCCATTTACACCCTATGGGTTTTATCCCTTCAGGTGGGTCAACCAAAGTCCATACTTAGTTTGTATATACGGAGTCCATTTTTGACTTCATGGCTATAAGCCATTTGTCAGACTTTGAACTATTCATAGATTCTTCGTAGGTAGTAGGCTCATCATCTCTGTAAGCAATACGTCTCATTGTTTACTAATGAAAAATCCATCTCTCTAGAACAATATGTGTCCTACTTGTCCTATGAATCGCTTGTGCTTCAAAAGGATCAGTTGCTATTTCATCTACATGAATAACAGCCTTAGGTTAAGTTAGTTAATCAGCGTCTATAAGAGCATCTTGAACTTCACCAAACTCAACTTTGCTCCCACTGTCTTCTCTTAGAAGAAACTCATTTTCTAAGAAGATTGTATGCTATGAAAAAAAAAAAAAGCTTTGTCCCAAAGTGTTGTAGAACTAATATCCAATAGTTTCCTTAGGATCTCCTACAAACAAACACTTGTCAGATTTAGCTTCTAGCTTATCTGACATAGTTCGCTTCTTATAAGCTGGATAACCCCATACTTTCATAGGAGAAATAAAGGGCTCCTTATTAGTCCATATCCGATATGGAGTAACCTCAACTGACTTGGATTGGACTTTGTTTAACACTTCAATAGTAATCTCAGGTGCATACCTCTAAAGGGATATGAGTAGGTCCGCCTTACCCATCATAGGCCTTACCAAATCTAAAAAGGTTTAGTTTGTCCTCTTAGCCACACCACTATGTTGCGGTGTGTAAGGTGGAGTCCACTTAGATAAAATCTCATTATCCGAAGATAACCTAGAAACTCTTGGCTTAAGTATTCTCCACCTTGATCTCAGATGAGTGATTTAATACTTCTCCCAAGCTATTTCTCCACTTTATTTAAGAATTCTTTGAACTTTTCAAAGGATTTAGATTTGTATCTCATCAAATACAAGTACCCAAATCATCAAATGACCTTAAGCTATCATACTTGTGTAGCTTAGTCATGGGCCTCTCACTTATATGGAAAAGGCAACAATGTCATAAGTACGATGATTTCAAGTTATCTCCCTTTGGTCTTTTATTGTCATTAACATTTAAAATTGGATTAGACATATCTAATATGTAAATTCCATTGCTTAATGTACTACCAGCATAAAAGAACACCACTAAAATGATTTCTTGTTCAAATAAGAAACGGAAAATTGTTCTTCATCATTGCTAGGACATTATAGCAATGTCAAATTTAAGCGAAGATCAGGGAGGTTCAGAAACATAAGTCCCATATAACAACATTGCTTTCTTGCACCATTTCCACTTGAAGGTCAGACTCTCCCTTTGTGAGCTTCCTACTGTTCCTTAGGCCCTGCATATCATTACTTATGTATGAGCCACAATTGGTATCATATACCTATATGTTATTAGGAGAAACAGTATTAACCTTAATGACATAAATACCTAAAGTAGATGTAGCATCACATGCCACCTCCTTCCTGGACTCCAAATAGGCTTTGCAGTTCCCCTTCTAATGTCCAACTTGACCATAGTAGAAGCAAGTCTCTTTCAGGGCAGTCTCTTTTGGTTTCTTCTAAGCCCCACCTCCCTCAGCCTAAGTGGGTTTCTTTTTCTTCTTGTTCTTAAAACTAGAAGAATCAACAAGCATCACATGCCTTTCCTCCTTTCTCAAAGAAGACTTAGCTCTTTTAGGCAAGTTGATCAACTCGGGTATGGTGGACACGATGTTGTTCATCCTATATTCAAACACAAACTATGCAAAACTATCGGGTAAACTCGCCATAATCAAGTCTATACTCAATTCAAAGTCCATCCAATAACCCAATTGATTCAACCTCTCAATGTATTCATACATCTTTAGTGCATACTACACTAAGGATGTCCCATCCTCCATCTTGGAGCCAAAAATCAGTTTGGAGACTTTGAACCTTTCAGTTCTCACCTGCTCTGTAACACCCAAAATGTACCCTAGTAGTTTTCGGACTTGTTTAGGGTATTATTAAGCTAAATGGAATTTTTCATAATTAAAACGATAAACCCGGAATTAATCATAAAGTCAAGGGTAAATTAGTCATTTACCACTTGAGGATATGAGAGGCATAAATCAATAAGTTTATATTCCATTATGGAATTTGAGAAAGATGAAATAGAAATTAGAAGAGAATGGAAGGACCTAAGTGAATAATCTCATAAGATTGTATACCCAAAATAGAAATTGAATAAGTTAGATTGAAAATAATAATGAGTTAAAGAGCTAAGTAGCAAAAATGAGAAAATAAGCCAAAAATGGCTTTCCAAACGTGGCCTTAGGGGGAGTGGATAAGAGAATACCAAATTTGGTCTCATTTGTGGGAGAACAAACCGTAGGGAGAGAAGAGAGAAAGAGAGAAGAAGAAGAAGAAGAAGAGGAAGAGGAGAAGAAGAGAAGCCAAGCAAAAAGGTATGGATTTCTATGATTTTTGGTATGGAACTAACCTTGGGTATGGATCATATGGATTTTGTATGGAATTCTAGAAAAGTTTATGAGTTCCAAACTCATATTTTGTTAGATTTCTTCCTAACCCTAAAATTCTTTCTTAAAAGTAAGCTTGGTAAAACCTTGTATTACAAGAAGCATATGAAATCCTCTCTCTTTGAGGATGGATTTCATGAATTATTAAAATTGAGTTAGGGTTAGAATAAACCTAATCTACATGTTAAGGGTTATGTATGGATTTGAGATCATATTACTCTTAGTTGTTGAGTAACTTTCATGATATAGATTTTGAAGAAGATAGAAGTGAAGAGGATTTGAGTAAGAAAGAGATTTCAAGATGAATATGAAATGTGGTTTTGATGTATATATATATGATATAAGAGTTGAATTAGGTGGAAAATATGGAAAAATGGGAAGAAAAGCACATTAGGCATTTCGGTGACATGTACTGGTACATGAACATGTCGGTACATGTTGGAGTTACGGTCATTTGAGCTGACATGTCTGTCTGGAGGTCGAGTGTCTGGGAGTACATGTGGTACTCTATTTCCTATTTCGACCATTTTTTTAAATTTATTTTTAGCCATAACTTGTCATTTCTTATCTGATTTGGTGATTCAGTGGCTGGTAAAATGACTTCAAAGAAACGACATCAAGAAATAGGAATCATCCAATTATGATTATAAGTGGCCCAAAAATTCATAAAGTGGGGCCATGTACAAACGATTCACTGCATCGATTTGATCATGGGTAGTCGAGTTGCATTTTAAACATATGGCACCTGAGTTTGATTAACTCGGGTGAACGATTGAAGAAGGAGCCGCGGCACCTTAACTTTAAAGAGTACAAAGAGATAGATGTCAAATATGAAGTTAAGACCCCGAAAAATGAGTAATATAAACCCATCTGATGCTGGTGGTAAATTGACTGAACGGCACTTTGAAAATGCCATAACTTTGAAGTTTGGATGATCGTTAGGATTGATTTCCATTCCTAAGTAAAGTAGATTCATAAGAGGAATAAGAATATGGAATGAGGTGTGATTTCATAGACATTTATGCTTTACATATGTGAAGTGCATATGTAATAGGCACAGAAAGCAAGGGATTATAGAAAATGAAATATGTATAGATGTGTTCATGAAACATGAAAATATAAATTAGCAAAGATATAAGATGTTACAAGTATGAATGGAATAATATGAATATAAGAAAGATTATATGATAACTGAATATATGAAAGGGTATACCTAATTGAATAGATGGGAACATGTTAGGAACACCGATAGAAATGCATAAATGTTTAAAAAGAGCGATAGAGATAAGTAAAAGTGACCAAAACACAGGAAGAAGTAGTGCACGTACCGCAGATGATAGGTATATATGAATATGGATGAGTGACAGTAGCGTGCGTTTGAAAATACTTAGAATATATGTATTATAGAGAAATATAGGAAGGCAAAGTAATATAGGCTACGGATATACTGAGGAGCAGTCTGATTAAAGTATTGATGGTATATATTTGCATGTGATCATAGTGATAACAATAGTTATTCGTAGCATGGGATATGTACGAATGAGAGAAATGAAAAGCAGTTGCACGTGTTGGACCAAGTAGAGGATAGATTGGCATGCCATTAGAATGTCTGCGGCATATAGGATTACGACCGATGCTTAGAGGCCCGATGCGGGTCGATGAGATAGATCTTTGTTTTGGATCACGGTGGCGAAAGGTCACCACGGCGCCTTAGGCCCTTCACTTAGAAAGGTCATTGTCGTCTGATGATAACGAGCGCCGGGCCGCTTCGCGAACCACTTGGCTGCGTCACGGTGGAGTCGGCGCCAACCAGGCCCTTCATAGTTTCACCTTATCCACTTCTTTGGTATTTAGAGGCATGAAAGTAGTAATATGAAAAGTATAACAGCTTGATACATGAATACGATTACATGAAATAACGATACGTGAAAACCATATATGATATAGCCAAATCTGAGAATATGAGAGCCGCTGAAAACATATGTGAAAACTATGACGGTATATGAGATGATAGTAAAGAAGTACAAGTCTGCTCCTACGGAGATATGAAGATATGATATATGAGTATTGACTTTAAGTAGCACAAAGAAGAAATACGAGAGAGTATCAGAAACATAAAAAGTATATTATAGAATAGAGCATTACAAATGTATATGAAATTATCTGAATAGTCTGAATGGCGTATAGCAAACACGATAATAAGATGAAAGCATATAACATGAAGAAAGTATATGATAGTCTAGTATGAAGATATGCATATAGAAAAGAAATATAAGATACGGCACATGCCAAAGACATAGAATAGAGAGACATGACTTGCAACATGAAAAAAGAAGACTAGTAAAATACATATGAAAAAAGTAGATGCATATAATATGAACCGCCAGGGAGGAAATATATAAGATGATAAATTATTAGAAGTTATGTGTTATATGGTATATAAGTATAGGGAGAATCATGTATAAGCTTGAGATGATCATATGAATTATTGGTAGTCCACATTTTATATGTTCCCACTAAGCGTAAAAAACACTTACTTGCAGATTGTTGTCAGGTGAGTGCAGAAGGGAGAGAATGAAGGGCGAGAGCACTCCACACCAGTCATACAGGCCATCTCAAAGATAGGTGCTCACCAGTGCTGCTTCCGCGATCTTTGATGTTTTGTATTAGATATGTATATGTATAAGTAAATGGGACTTAGTATATGTGTACAGATTTTGATGGACACCACTCCAGTGGTAGTACTTTTGTATATGTAAATGATTTTTGTTATTACGGAAATTGTTTGTATACCCATCGTCTGGTCGGCTGAGAAAAAAAAAAAAAAAAAAAAAAACAAGTAGAGTCCGGGTTTATAACTCGTCTTACGGGGCTTAGGTTCGGATATGTGTCAGGTCGGGCCAAGGAATCGGGAATGTCTTTCATTATAAAGTTCGCTTGGATGGTGTGTTATGGAATATGCATCCATAGCCTTATCTTTGCCCTCTAAGCTCGAGAAGCAACATGGAGGTGAGGATAATGGTCATGCTTACTATCAATTAGCGCTCCCGATATGCCCTCTTAATTCTTTCCAGAATTATCGATATCAAGGATTAGGTGGGCTGGATGAGGCTATTTAACACTTGTTGCATTCTTTGAGACACGTGTGTCCCTTTGAGGTGAGGATGTGTGCTTGCATCAGATGTGATCTCAGGTTCAAATTTCCAGTTTGATGGTTTGATTTCTGTGTGACTCAAGATGACGGAGCATGATGGTGCGGGCTTGGCGTGATTAATACGCCTTGATAATTACGCATCATAGCTCCCACTATTTAATTATGAATCAATAACCCTCACTATTAATCCTAGAGAACCAATATGGAAGTTCTCCTAGTGGGTTGATATTCAAAATCACCAAGAATGACCTTGGGTTTAGCCAAAAATCCACCTTTGATCAAAAGGTAGGCATCTAATCCATACCAATTGCAATCTTATGCAACTACCAAATCCAATGTTATCAACTATTGATTTGTGCACTATCATTAGGTAATCGACTCTTGATGTGTGTACATCTCGCATACGCACACGACTAAATCTCTATCCCGACATTAAACTTGGGTTGACCCTAACGAGCTAATGGTCTAGTTAAAAGATTCAAGCGCACTATTATCATGAAATCTCATTTCCATTGATAGAACATATTCTTATAGAGAGGGTTTGGGTTTATCGAACAACCACAACTCCAGAAGAACTCCGATTCACACCATATTAGTGGAAGACATTAACCTTGATATATTTTATTGAGGGGTTTCCTTAAATTAGTCTCATCTTGGAATAAGCATGCTTTATACATATACATTCATCTCATGAAATATAAAGAATGATTACTCCCAGCTATGACATGATTATGGACATTCTAGAATCAATTCCATGATCCCAATGGAATTTGGGCTTCAAATCAGGAAACCTATGGACATGCATAGTTAAACACACTTGTGAAACCAGGTGATAAATTTGTTAAGGTCTTCTTTCGACTCCTCCTTGTGCTCCTTTACTCTTGTATCTCTACATAAGCTAATCATAATCCTATGTAATCTAATTACATACATTCAAAAGAAGAACCCTGTGATTATTTGAGGAACTTAGATGAGAAAAGAAATACGTAAATTAGAGCGGCGAAGGGACATGACCACATTTACGAATTAATAATCAAATGCAGTATGCTCAATCACCATTGAGCATTATCCATAAACATCCATCATGCCAACATACATCCTTGCATTCTCTAATGCAAACATTTAAAGTAATAGATAATGGTATACCATGGCTCATTTAGCACATTCAGTGGTTTCAACACTTGAACCAAAACCTTATTGTTCAGTACTTGAACTGAAAATTTATTTGTTCGACACTTGAACTAAAATTGATTGATTTAACTCTAGAATCTTAAACTAATTCAAAAACTTTTTGAAAAATCAAACTGATTCAAAACTTGAATTTTATCCATGAGAATATTTTTTGTCAATCACATTGAAAATAATTTCAACATGGATATATGTAAGTTTTTCTCAAAAATTCCTTTAAAGTCCATGTATCCAAAAATTTAAGATTAAACACTTCAATCTTAGCTCGCATATCTTTCTCGGTCATACTATTTATTAGTACCCAAAAGAATGCAAGAACAAACAAGAAAAACCGAAAAATGACATTGCATCCTCACTGACCAAACACGCCCTCGGCGTGGTGGGCTATGCAACGGTGTGATGGGAGGCCCGCGCTATAGCGTGGGGAACTATCTTTGTGGCGTGAGGATCTACATTGTAGCTTGAGGATCTCACGCCTTAGTGTGAACAATTCCACGTTGTAGCGTGAGATTGGGTTTGAAAACTGGTTTGTCTTCCTTCTAATCTTTCGGAAAACCTTTCTTTTATGTCTGAATCTCATCTGCGCAGTTTTCACTCATAATCGTGAGATTGGATCAAACTGAGATTCATCTTCGGCTCCGATCTTCGGAAAAACTTTTGTTTTTAATTACGAATCTCATCCATGGCGTTTTAACTCCATTCCTGCCCATCATAGATCATCTCGCGTCTGATTTTATAACTCTGGGGATTATAGATTTTCAAGCCAAAATCTCTTTTTTGAAGCTCGGAACCAAGGGTACCAAAATCTTAAACAATCAACCAAGAACCGATTTTGATGCACACAAGTATGCTCTAATACCACTGTTGGGATTTCTCCATGTGACCTCATGCGAAGCGGTAACATAAATAATGCTAGAAAAATCCCACCCAAGGACCCCTTATAGCATCAAAATTTGTTTGAATAAAGAAGGACCTCAATTTCTTACCTTCCAATGAAAATCGAAATGAATCATTCCAAGGATGGATTTGCGGCAGCCTGAAATGAACCAAGTCCTAGGTTTGTCTCTAATGGTATCCACACGAAATGAGACACTGAAAACCTCCAAGGAAATAGGTATGAGAAGGATCCAAGTGCTAGCAAGGATCAAACTCAAATAGGGAAAATGGGAGACAAGATTTGACACTCAAAGATCTCTCTCTCTCTCTCTGGAACTTTGTTATTCACAAGAACAAGAAAACTCTCTCTAGGACTCTTCTTAAGAGAGTGTGGAAAAGATGGCTTGGGCTTAGGGTTTCCCGATCCCGCCTTTAATATGGGAATCCACAGCATGAAGATTTTCCAAAGGGCCCTCGCTTGCAGAATAGGACCAGGTAGCGTATCTCTATTATGCATGTAGCCTCATGTGCCTCATGGGCTTCTTGACCTTCATTTCTCTTAGCATGCCCTTTGTTCCTAAGGTCGCTAATGGTGACTTTTATTCCATAGATTAATTTCCTCATATTTGGATGCACTATCGAGCCGTTTATATCAACTTCACACCTTCTATGTGTGTGACCCATTAGGATTCCGATTATATTTGGCCACTTGATTGACTATTGAATCGAGCAAGTCATGAGAAGGTGCCTAGCAACGCATCGTGACCCCGACTAATCGGAGTTAATGGTTTTGGCCTGAAACCGCCATAGACAGGTATCGCTATTCATTCTTTTCGCAATCTACGCGCTCAGTTCGAGCATGGACAATATGCTTGGCTCCCGCACCCGGCTACCCGCATCTAGCCCAGGCGATGTTGTGGTCTTGTCCCGAGCTGTTCCACTCATAAGTTATGCACACGAGGCAGCTCTTCATGGCATTTCACTATATTTGGATTCTGGAAGTAATGATCAACAAAGAGGCCATGGGTATGCTCTCCCTTTATTGGGAGTGGTGAATCCTTTGTTTGCTACTCAATTACCTTTAAACACCTCAAGATGTAGCCTATGAGCAACCTTTGGAAGGTAACAAGGAATGAATTCAAAGTACATAATCAGCATCCAATATATCCTTGAGCACCTCAAGTCTAAGGACACTTCCACCATTGCTATGATGAGAATATCATCTACATTTAATAGATAATCCATATGATATTCTCATAGCAGGTCTCTGATGTACTTAGCTACTCTTAGCAAACATCCATGTTTCAACTCTAATCAACTCATGATTACAATTAATAAGATCCATTGCTTTTATCGATCAAGGAGTATGACGCCCAGGCTAGTATATCAGAATCAAACGATGTCCCGATCTAGTTGATCTTATGACTGAGGATAATTTAGATGCATTGTAATTGAACATGATGAGAAATCTTGCCATCGCCCAGAATCTCATCACGATTTCCTTCATGCTATGTTACGTATCATGGACTTCATTAATTCAATTAAAGATATATATTAATTCAACGTATGAATATTAAATTAATGAAGAAGCCTTTCATATTAAATAATATGTAATACGTACAATAAGTGCTAAGGGTGATTGCCTCTAGAGCACTTTACTAACAAGGCTAAGGTGGGCCTTGGGTGTGCTTCGCCAAGGTCAAGGTGCATGGCTTTGCAAGCAAAGACACAACATGTAAGGGCTCCACACCCTGCACTGTTTCGATCTACCTTCATTGTCTCTCAGAGAATCGCTGCATGTTGGATGCGAGGTCATGTGAGCACGATACCCGCAGCCTAGCTAGATGGCTGAAATGGGAAATGGTGGTACATGGCAAAGGCAAGGCTTGTCTATACCTTGTAATAGTGGGATCAGATACCCATAATTGACTAAGGAAGAAAAGACTTACCAAGTGTTCTACGAAGTGACTAAACGACTCGAGACTTGAGAGAGATTAAACAAATGAATGTTGGTTTCCTAAGGGATCCTTTTTATAGCATGGGACACGCCTACAGGAAGAGATGGAAGCTAAAGTAGCCCTTCATTCATGGATCAAGGCCAGGTTGAGAAGGAGGTCAGGTGCCTTATAGGCCAACACCCCATCAAAGAGATGTGATTGATCAATGAGTAACTAGGTTGGCTATATAAATTTTGACCCTGTTGTTGAAAGGCAAAGACAAGAGTGCTTGTTTGTACTAGAGATAGTTTCCTTGTTGTGAGAACAAGTGTTGAGACACTTGCATTTTTATAGCTTAAAGTTGTTGTGATATCAATACAAGTTGGGAGAGTTTTCCCTTAAAGCTTTGTGTTTTCTCATTTACGCTGCTTTTAGAGAGAAATGGAAGGTTGACTAAGTTCGAAAACTTAACACCACACACTTACAAAAGGAAAATTTTGTAGTTTGGTTTCAGGGGGGGAGGATGACAAGTGGTGTCAGAGCCAGATTAGCATAGGAAGCCTTAAGAGAACTAAGAGTGACCTCAGACGTGCAGGATTACGTTAAGGAGTTCAATTCCTTGATGCTGGAGATCAGGAGCATGCTAGAGGAAGATAAGCTCTTCAACTTTTTGTGGCCAATACAGCTTACGAGAGGTGGGCGCATCACGAGTGGTCGGCAACGTGTGTGAGATTATAAGCTGTGATGGCAATAGAGGATTGTAGTGAATTACAAATCGGTAAATTCGATTCCACTAATCAAAATCAAACCCAGGATGAGAAGGCGCAGTGCGTAGGAAAGTTTTTATGAAATAGGTTTATGGCGGGATGGTAGCATTATTAAATACTGAAGGTAGGGATAAGGTGTCAGACTTGCACATCGAGTTAGAAAGCATCCTAAGAGGGAGGGAGTGTATCCAGCCCTCATGAAGAAAATGGACAGTTCATAATCAAATGACACAGTTGCCACAACTCGATCTCATACTAATTTGATGAAGCTAACTTTTTCGCCAATCAGAATTCTCTCTTAATCGACTTATGTTTTGTTTTTATTTGGTGGATGGAAGGTGTGAAAGCATTGGTGAACTGTGTAACTTTGTAGTTACCTAATAACAAGCAATGGCGGGTCAAATCGGGTTGTGAGCGCCAGGCGCGACCCGTCTGATAGATCCTTTGTTAGTGAAGACCATTAGGCCGTGGAATTTTTAGATTCATCCCTATGAAAATAAGAGAATTTATGGGTTATTATGATTTGATGATGATGGACTTGCAAGATTTTTAGATGTTCCTCGGGATGGATTTCCTCACACATAAGCAAAAGTAAGCATATTGCCTTACTTAGGAACACTTGCATTCATCGAACGAGGGAAGCCATGCATAATTATGATTGTACGAGAAGAAGATACCATTGATTATGGTAATTTTATCAAATTGGAATTCTCAACAAGACTCAATGGGGGTTGATTGGAGAACAATGACAACGAGATGCTGATGATGTCCTCGGGGGTTTAGTAAAGTGAGCAAATGGCACACATATAGTAGTGGGTTCTAGGAAGAGGGACTCATGGCAAGTCGATGAGGCGTCCGCTGCATCTTAGCTAGAGGGTGGGTTTTTTGGCCCCTCGGTATGATGAAATGGGTGGAATTCGACGTATTAAGAGCCTCATCGGTGTGCCCCACACCCGTGAGCACCTGCTAAGGAGCATCATGAGTGGAGTGGAGGCTTGGGAGTGTCGTGGTAGGCCTCATGCATCACCGGGAAGGGCGGAAGTGCTGTATAAAGCCCAAACTCATCGGATGAGTGAGACTTGAGGCAATAGTGCCGATAAAGGCTTTATGAAGGCGAGAACTAAAAGAGGCATAACAACCTTGAAGGCATCATAAGGGGATGAAAGTGAGGGACAATTATGTAATATAAATAGCGAGTATTTAAATTATGCATTATGTCTCTCGACCCTGATTTGATGTCTCCCTTTAGAAATAATGAAAAAGGTTTCAAAAGCTCTTTAGAGTGCCAGATACTCAAAAATAGGGCGCAGATTGGAGACTCGGAGTAACCGCACCACGGCCCTCGTGTGGAAGCGGCACCTGAATAGCCGACATGGTGTCGCGCCGAACCGGCAATGCATTGGATGAATGAACTCTCATCTCCTCTAGTGCGATATGAGGGCAATACGAGGCAATACGACCGACACCGGTGTGGCGGTGTCTTTTTTATGTTTACTATAAACTTGTTCCATTCCTTATCTTTATTAAACATTTAACTTGAAATATATTTTGTAGCAGCGGATTACAAAATATATTCAAACTTCATAAATAGGAGTGTTCAACATATACAAACTTTACATTGTTTATAAAAACAAAGACATATACAAAATAGACCAAAAAGGTCCTCAGTGCGCACCTAGTGTTGCATTGACCTTGATTGTTGATGCGGATTTTCCTGGCTTCTATTTCCTTCTTACGGCACTCTACAAAGGATGAAACGCACCCCGTACCCAAGCTTTTCACTTAGTAGAATAATATGTTGTGACCCCTAATAAGGATCATCACACTTTTTAGACACATGCAGCCATCCTAACATATCATACTTATACATGCCTGCATATTTCATACATATCATTTTACATGTTTATACATATCTCATACTTACTAATCATATCCTTGCTTCATTTGTAATGTGCCGTTCATATACATTTTGTGTCATTTCACCTTTGCTTCTTGTTCTTTATCCACGAAGTATACACATGCATCACATAAGGAGTGTTATGCTTCTCATATCATTTCATATCATCAGCCATTTTATCATATTCAAATTATTTTCATATTCTTGTCATTTGTTTTTATGTTTCATAAGCACGCCCACTTTATGAGAAGTGGATAACAGGAAACTATAAGGACCGAAGATGTTGTTATCATTATGCGAGACAATGAACTATAAGAGACTGAAGGCGACTGTCATTATGCGAACCAATGACTTATATATGAATAACTATTGTTATCAGGTAATCTATCACGATATTCTGATCATTTACTCTTATCTTTGCATTTCATGTATTTTAGGTATCTTGTCGAATATTTCTTACAATGAGAGCTCCTTTTAGATAAATTTTCTGGAGTCCCGATGGGGTCAAATTTGAGGTGTATACCTATTTCAAGGATATTTTGTTATCTGAAGTCTGGTTATAAAATTGAATCATATGATTTTGAATAGTGATGACCAAGTTATGGTCAAAAACCGGAATCACTCTAATGTCAAGCGAGAACCAAAACGAACCCGGTATGTCCATGCAACGCAGCTCCACTTTTGGCAATTTACGGATGCAATGGGTCCAACATTGCATGCATATTCAAGGAGATGTGTTCTCACAGAAGTTTAGTTTTATGGAATTTTAGATACTCAATTTGGATGGTGAGGCCAGAAGTTATGTCAAAAACAAATGGGTTTCATAGGAAAGCATCTCCCTAAAGCCCATCATTTTCTACATACAATTTTCATTCATTGAGGACCACAACCCAGACAAACAACATAACCCAGCTTAGAGCAACCCTGGCCCGAACTAAGCCGATCAACACATTTGTTGGAGGTAGGAGAATTTCTAACCAGCAGTAGGAAAAACCCGAGCCTAAACACGATTCCGTCAAATATTCATCTGAATCCTCACATAGATAGAGATTAGACTAATATCCATACCACCTTAAAGGCACATACTTCTTCTTCTTCCTCTTCTTCTTCTTCGTCTTCTTCTTCTTCTTCTTCTTCTTCTTTTCTCTATCTCTTACTCTCTCAAGCGTGACCTAGCTCAAATGGTGATTGTCCAGTGCGAGCCGAATGTGAAGTGCTTCCAGCACATGGCTAGGCCATGTTTGATAACTTTTATGATTTAATTACCCATTTCATTTTGATCCTCTATTCCCTTTCATTTACACGTTGCTTTCTCACATATTTTGATTGGGCATATAGTCTTATGATCTTGCACTTATGACATTTGGGTCCTTAGTTGGTAAATTACTTGTACCACTTGACCCATAGATAAATTCAGTTTGCTTATTTTATTTTAGCATTATTATTCAGAAAACTTTAACTTTTAACTTGTAGCCACACCCCTCACAGCATGTTATAAATGTCGGGGTATAATTTTTGGATGTTACACAATCAAAGCACATGCAATAAGGTGTGAATGAGTGTGATGGGGCGCAATGTCATGCTTTGGTTGGCAGATTAGAAGTGGTAGTGCATGGATTGGGCAAGGCGCGCCAGGGACCTTGTTGGGATGACACTTTGGAATGTCTAAGGTAGTTGACTGATGCTTAAGAAGTGTTTAGTGTGCCTTGCATCTTTTGGAGAATGTGGTAGTGGACCGCGACTCTTGACCATGGACCGCGCAGGGCGATTTGTGAAGAACTTGGATTACTCATGGGTTGACACCTAGAAGCCAGTGAGTTGGTCACGGGAGATAGTTAGACACCACATGGACCAAACTGCGGACATGCCTGGAGCTCTTTGGCATCAGGCGGAGGTTCATGGGATTACATATGCACGTGGTTGGATGCGTATGTGTGTGGAATTTCGAGACGAAATTCTTTTAAGGGGGGGAGAATGTGAAATCCTGAGAAAAATCTAATTTTCTGAAAAATGGAAAAATGGTAATTTCGGTCAAAACCCAAAATTTTTCTAGATCTCGGATGATGAAACGGACTTTACTGTTGGAATCGTCTCGCGAAATCTAGCTTCCGCGTCATTAC
Source organism: Tetrastigma voinierianum (assembly GCA_016808115.1). Classification (NCBI taxonomy): domain Eukaryota; kingdom Viridiplantae; phylum Streptophyta; class Magnoliopsida; order Vitales; family Vitaceae; genus Tetrastigma; species Tetrastigma voinierianum. The sequence continues at coordinate 165,663 of JAEQBH010002487.1, read as the reverse complement.
CGTCGAATTAGAGGCGATCGAATTTCATGTTTTTGAGCCTTGCAGATTGTCGAGATTAACAGTAAAGCGACTCGTAAGAGACATGTGAGTGCAGTGACAAAAGTCACCTACTACATGTATCATGTGACACATGTTGCATGATTAGAGAGAGGATGAGATGGATGGCTTAGATTAAGCCATGTGTCAAAAATCAAGAAAAATGGACAAGATGGGAATTAATGGAAATGTTAATGAGAATAATACAAAATCAAATAGTCTTCTTCTTCATTTTTGAGACACAAAAGTAAGGCGAGGAGAGAGTAGTTCGAGGGCGTGGCTTGGGTTTTTTGAGTTTTAGAGAGAGAGATAGCTCGCTTCTCTCTAGATTTTTCGGCCGAATTCAGGCGATCCCGGTTCTCGTGACGGAGGCGAAGCGAAGTCAATCTCGTGACAAGGGCTGCGCGTGGACAGGTCCACTGTGGAGTTAGACAGCTCAAAGTGGGGATCTTTTCCTACTTGTGTTATTCTTTGGCTAAAAGCCGTGTGAATGGTTGGGGATGTTACGGGAAGCTGGATTAGCCGTGTTTTAGGTCTCAGCTCATTTGAATCGAGTGAGAAAATCCCCATTGTTGCTAATGGCGTGAGCGATTGCCAGCTTGAGGAATTTTCCTTTATTCGTATGAATAGTAATCTGCGATATTTTTAATTGTGATTTTGTGTTGTTAATTGATTCAAAATGAATTCTTTGTATTTGTTAATTAAGCGCATGAAGGCTAATTTTGGTGTTATTGATTGTGAATTTGAATAATAACATGATTATGTGATTAATATGGGGTGATTTTGTTAATATATGCATGTATGAAATGTATTAGCATAAATTGTTGAGGTGTAGCATAATGCATTCCATATGCAGGGGCACCACTAGAGCGACTAGGTGTGAGTGCATGACACGGAAATGAAAGGAAAAGGAAAAGAAAGCGTGTTTTTGCTCTCGTAATAGCTTAGGCATATGTCGAGGGGAGTCGGTGAGGACTCGGGACATGGGGTTGGGCGTAGACATTCGAGGTAGGTTCATGAAATTGCTTGAGGTGTTTATTTTGCCATGGCATGTGCGCCGAGTGAGGAGGAAGTAACCCATGTAGGAGGTGTCACCTCTTGGGCTTTGCTCCTCCACCCATGGGGATCACTATTTAGTGCGGGAGTGCACGGGACGATGCTCACTAAGTAGCGTATAGAAAAGTCGGGTTGTGGCTTTGGAATTCATTTTGTATAACATGTATTAAAACTCTAAATTTTGATATGTTTGATGAAATGGTATTAACTCTTGAACTGTTGTATATAATTGATGTATTTTGTGGGTATTAATGCGGGGACCCAGTGGCCATTATTTTACTCGCATGCCGGACCTGTGGTCATTGTAAATTGTTGGGACAAGTTGTATTTGGGTAGGCACAAAATACAGAAAGGAGGCTCACGCTGATTTTTCGCCAGTGGTGTCGGGTGCAAGAGCATCCATGATATTGCGAACGACGGGTTGTCAACGGACCCCTGGGTTTTGGGGCGTCACAATGTAACTATTCAAAAGGGATGCCTAGATCCTATACCAAAAACCTCCTCCTGTTGAATAAAAATACGAAAAGTGTAAAGGGTGCGGGGCAAGAGTCTTGTATTGTAATTTTTGGGGTTCTCTTTGTTTTTGAACAAGTTTTAAGACTTTTGGAATTTTTGTATCTTGTAGGGTTGAAATATAGTAGGAAGAGTTTTCTATAAAGGTTGTTTGTCTCATTTGCTTTGCATTTGAGAAAGCAAAATGGAAGGTTGGATAAGTGGGGGCTTAGCAGCACACTTACAAAAGAGAATTTGTAGCATGTTCTAGTGGGCGTGACAAGGCTTATCCGGAGGGGGTGGGATTATCAAATTCACCTCTTTGCAGATTGGAGAATGGATGGGTTATTTTTATTTGATAGTGATGCACTTACGAGATTTTGAGATAATCCTCAAGATGGATTTCATTACATAAGAGGAAAAATGCATATTTGAAAAACTGCTTAGGAGCAATGGAGTGCTCATGGAATAAGGAACGTCGAAACCTGATTATGTTTCACGAGAAGAGAATATGCCATTGATTGTGGTGATTTAACAAGGGTGGAAGAAATCCTCAATGGACTCGATGAAGGGTTGGCCGAGGACGTGCGATGAGGTTGCTGTGGTTTGGAGTCACATGTTTAGGGATATGAGCAAATGGTACATAGTGGTGCGGAAGGGAGTACCTGACTTAAATCCCGACAAGGCGTGTCGACGCTTCATTCGATTGAGTGGGTTTGTTAGCCCCTGGTAGGATGAGCACGGTCGGTGCAGGGCTGCGTTTGCCTTGCCATAGAAACTTATTGACAGTGAAGAAGCCAAGCGGAAAGGTGAAGTGGATGTGGCGCAAAGTGAGGCTTTTGCCTTGAGAAAGGACTTCGTGCTATGCAAAGCACGGCGCATCGAATTTGACGTCTGCGTGATGCTTGAGGCAATAGTGCGATCCCGAGAACTCCATGGGGCGGCCAAGGCGAGGAAGGATGCCAGAATGCATATAAAAGCCTCTTCCTCTCATTGCTTAATAACGAAAGTATTGTTGGCAGGAGTGAGACAAAGAGTGTTGTGTGTATTTTGTGGGTTCTCTTTGTATTGAACAAGTGTTGAGACACTTTAGAATTTTTTATCTTATAGTACAAAAATACAAGTTGGGAAGAGTTTTCCTGTAAAGGCTATTTTTCCTCTTTTTACTTTTCTTTGGAGAAATAGGAAGGGAAGGTTTGTTAAGTAAGAGCTTGCTACACTTGTAATTTGTGGCATGTTTGTTCTGTGGGTTTATCCAGTAGTGCTATCGAGAACAAAAGCTGATGATGTATTGAGACCGGTCTGCATGCGCTCAGGATGGATTTGCAAGACGATGCATAGTCCGGAAGGCCCAAGATCACCAATTGAGCAACTCTAAAAAATGAAGTCGATGAGTAAATCAGAAGGAGAGGGGAGGTGGAGTATGCAGCAAACATCCAAACAAGTTGGATGTGCCGTAATATCGAGGGCTTGCATCGGCAAAGATTTTGTCCTAAAGGAAGAGTGTTCGACCTCAATAAGAAGAAAGTGATTCATAATCAACGACTGAGCGCGACTTTCGGAAATCATGCAGTGGTAAATGATGAGTCAAGCGTAGTTTTTATCCATTTTTGAACATATTATGATGATAATGGTTTGTATCACGAGATGTGGATGTTTTTACTCAATTCTAATTTTCTTGGAAAATACGACTAAAAAGCTAAAATCTCTCAACAAAACCCGGAAGAAACACACTCTAAGCCAAAATGAAGTATGGCCCGAAAATTAGGGTCGCGACAGGAAGCTTAGTTTCGATCATTTTCCAAGTCACGACATCTGGAATCAATTTGGGAAGAAATAGAGAAGTCACCTTAATGAGGCCGTGACTTGAAAGGTGAGGTTGCGAGCCCAGGATGACCAAGGCAACAAATGTGAAAGAGGTTCACGACAAAGGGAATGTGGTGAGACTAAGGAAATATTCAAAAGAAGAGAATACTTCATGTCGTGACACCGCACTTTCACGACTCCGCGGCCTTGATGGGACTCTCTTTGAGGTCGCGACATCACTCCATGTCTCGGCGAGGATCGTCGGTGAAACCTGAGGTCTTTGCAAGTAAATGAAGTTTTAACTGGTTTTTAAATGAAGGCTCCATTTAAGGTGCGACATCTAGGTTAGTCGGGACATAAAAAGCCGAGGAGCGGGTCTCATCGGGAAGATTGAGTTGCAACGAAAATAGAGGGTTGAAAGGAGGTCTGACTGAAAACGGCAAAAGCCTTGCAGGCGGGATTTCTGCGACCATTTACTAATCCGAGGATAGAGAAAAAATTATGATGACCCACTCATTTAGTGGGCTGAAGAAGAGGTAAGTAGAAGAAATCGAGGTCTGACTACTTTTGAACCAATTGAGACTACACACGGTGAAAAAGAGCAACATGGTCGCGACATCACCGCCCGGGGTCGCGACTGGGTAATCATAGGAAGGAGGAGGAAATTGGTTCGCCCGGCAGGCGGGGTTGCGACGGGAAAATGGGGCAAAATGAGGGCGCGACATCCAGCCTTGAGGGGTCGCGACGTGGAAACCTGAGAGAGGCGGAAGACCCGACCTGTCCCGCGAGCCTGTGGGGAGAAAGAGGGAGAGTCACAACATGAAGTCATCCTACAAAGCGAAGGTGAAATTGCCAACCTTAATGAATTAGACTCGAAAACGAGGAGAAGAGAGAGCGATGATGTGCGACGCCAGAAGGTAGTGCGACCTCAACTCGAGATAAGCAACGAGGCAAATAAGGTCGCGACTGCAACGATGTGGCGACCATTGATCAACATGCGCGAGGAATGCGTTTGCAACGAAACGCGAATTAAACTTGAACTAGAAACAAACAAGAAATTCATGTAGCGATCAGCGAGATCGTGGCGGATACTTGGGTATGAGTTGGGCTTTCTTTTTAGTCACGGAGTTTTTGAGGATTATTGATTCAGCACTATGATATAAATAGGCGGTGTTAGACTAGTAGTAACCCCAGTCTTTACTACCGGAAAAAGGGAAAGGAGAGAACTTCCGGTGTATAGTTTAGAGTATATTTTTATTTTTATTTTTAGTTAATTTCTTTTAGGATTTGAATCTATGACGTAGAAGCTTGAGAGTGGAAGGCTGTGTTTTATTACACATTATTTCTTCTTAAAATTGCACTGGAAATTTATGAAATCTGAACAAATTTAAGATTCAATTTCTTCTATACAATTTGTGTGATTCGATGGTTGTCGTGTCGGTACTCCATTTCATGAAATTCGCAATACGATGACGGAGGCGTAGCTACGCTCAGTTGATTTACATTTGATTCTGATCTTTCTGCATAAATTGGAGAACTTATTTGGGTTGGTTACTTATTTGGTGTCGTTTTTAGATTGATAAGTTCCCATAGTAGTCTAGAATACCGGTTGAGGGAATGTATCTTTCACGATATCAGGGATGCCCTCTGCGTGACACGAGGACGGAGATTCTGAGAGGGTGAGCATTCTTTTTGGGTATCTGCCCCAGACTCTCTGGTGATGAGCTATTTGAAAGTTCGTTTTGATAAATCCTCCATTAAGCTCCATAATTGGGGATTGGAGGGAGTATTTAACAATATAAATTGATAGAGAGTTCACCTTAATCTAAAGACGAGTTCTTAACCGTCCCAGGTGAGATCTAATCGAGGAAAAGACGACCCAATAGATCTGGAGGTTGAGCCACCTTTTTAAGTGGTAGAAACTTTGCCGAAAATCCACGAGAGGCGCAAAAGATGCAACATCAGCGAGAAATGGGTGTGGTATTGAGAGAAGAAAAATACCCAAATCTTGCAAGAGGATTGGAATCTAGTAGTTGGTTTGATCTTGTCTTGAGGAGAAGCAAGAGGGTATCCAACAGATGAATATGGAGAAATCAATTCCAAAATTTGAAATCTTGGACAAATCCGAGATCCATACCAAAAGCGAGCAATGTATTTTAGTGTAGGAATTGGCTACATTTCATTGTAATTCAGCGATAGTTTTTCGTTTCTCACGAGAAGTGATTCGATCCGATATTTTAGTTACAATTTATTTTTAGTCATTAATTTGTTTTAGCTTAGTTAAACGGAGTAGTTAATAGTCTAGAGCACTTCATTTTCTAGAGCCACAACTTCCATTTGAGTTTTTAAATCCGATAGCATGGAAGTTTAGTAATTTGGGAGTAGTGATAACTTTAATTCATGTACCAATCTCTATGGGAATGATACTGGACTTACATTAGTTTTTTAAGCAGCCCTTGACACGTACTTAGGTGTCATAAGACTAAGCTCCATATTTTTAAATCATGAACCTTCTGAAAGAAATATTTTATTAAGCAAATTTATCCAAAGTGACATGGATGCGAGAGAAATGTAAGGCTCTTACAACTATGTGAATTTGAGGGGTTTTTAGTCTATATAAAAAGGGACAAACAGTAAACACCTTTCACAAGAAAAGTTCCCTTAATCTATTTATGTTTTTTTTTTGTTCGAGTGAATAAGATATGTGTGGAAGCATTGGTGGACACAAGAGCAATGTATAATTTGTAGTGAGCGGTGTGGCGTGAGCTAGATCGAGATTGGCGGCATGGAGGCACAAGCCAGCGTAGTGAGACCTTTGAATGGTGGGGACCATTGCGTTGATGGCATTATCAAATTCGTCCCTTTGCAGATGGGAGAATGGATAGGTTATTGAGATTTGATGGTGATGCACTCGTGGAAGAATTTCCTCATGCAAGTGAAAGTAAGCATACTGTCTTACTTAGGAAAAATGGAATTCATGGAATGAGGGAAGCCATGCATAGTTATGACTATACGAGAAGGAGATGCAATTGATTGAGGTGATTTGACAAGATTGGAATCCACAATAAGACTTAGAGGGGGTTGGTTGGAGGACAGTAACAATGATTTGCTTATGGTTTGGAGTCCCTGGGTTCAGAACATGAGCATATGGCACATAACAGCGAATACAAGGAGGAGTACCCATAACTTAAGTCGACAAAGGCGTCGACTTCATTCGGTGCAGGTGGTTTGTTAGCCCCTTGGCAAGTTGAGCCAATGATTGTAGCATAAGGGCCTCATGGGTATGCCTTATACCCATGAGGGCACCTAAATTAAAGAAAGGCAAAGCAAATTAGTGGAGAAACTAGTGTGGCACAGGCAAGGCCTCGAGCACACGGAAAGGGTTGTGAGCTAGAAAAGCTCGACGCATCATGGATGCATGAGACTTGAGGCACCAATACAATCCGAAGACTCTGTGGGCAAAGACTAAGGCGGAAGCAATATGTATGAAGGCATAAAGAGGAAAATGAGGGATAATTATGTAATTTAATAATAGTTATAAAAGTGGAAACTTTGATGCATGAGAATATCAATTAAAGAACACAAAGATAAAGAAACCAACGTAAAGTATGTAATGGAGGTTTTGAGTTACCGGTCAATTATGCCTACATGCACGGATGAAAAGAATCTTTCCCTTTATTAACTGAGAGCATGAAGTCTGAATTAGATATCAGCGTATTGCAATATTTGGGAAAAATCCACAAAATCACATAACCCTACAATACTTGCACAATATGAGAAAATACCTCCTGAAAACTCTTAATCCCAAAACCATTACATCTACACACACCACAAAATAGCTTTTTCTGACTCTTCTCCTCGTATCTTTTTCCCCTCATGACTAGAATAATGTTGCCTTAGGAATGTTTCTAATAACTTTCCTTATTTTATAAGGAAACATAATATTACAATAATCTAACAACTAGGATTATCCTATACAATATTCTTTACAAAAAGGAATAAATACTAATTAGGAATTTGAAACATATTCTAACAATCTTCACCTTTGATCAAATTTCATCGAGTGTATCATCCAGCGCATCTTGATGAGAGAGCAATCAACTCCACCTTGAACTGAAATTCCTTTTATCTTCATCTTGTGTACTCTGTAATCTTTTGTTCTTCCATATATCTTTAATTTTGAAGCTCTAATACCACTTGTTATGAATTGCGAAAGCTTTGACGCACGAGAATATCAATGAAAGAACGTAAAGATAACGTAGTTTGACTAATTATGCCTATATCCACGAATGATAGAGAATCTTTCCACTTTTCTTAAGAACATAGAGTACAAGATTGGAGTATCAACGTATTGTGATGACTAGGAAAAATCACATAATCGCAAAACCCTATGATGCCCATAATACCGAGAAAATACCTCACAAAATTCCCAATCCAAAAAACAATTACATCTCTACACACAGTAAATAGCCTTTACAAGTCCTCTCTCATATATTTTTCCCTTCGTGACCTAGAATATTTATAGGAATAATCATAACAACTTTCCTTATTCTATAAAGAAACATAATATTACAATAATACAACTAGGAATTATCCTATACAATATTCTGTACAAAAAGGAATAAATACTAATTAGGAATTTGAGACATATTCTAACAATAATTGAGTATTTAAATTATGTACTATATCTCCTCAGCCTAGTTTAATGTCTCCTCAAGGAATAAGGAAAAAGGAGCTTGAAAAACTCTTTAAGGGGGTAGTGGATACTGTACTTGCCAAGGGGCATCATGGTGGTCTTGGGCAGGCATGCCTTGCCCGCGGCCTTAGGAAAGAAGACATGGCATGCGGAGATTGACCCACGACACGGTGTGCATGGAGCTCCGTGTCACGCGCTGCTTATGAGATAGACGTCTACTGTAATCTTGACATGGGGTGTTAGTAAATAGTGCTCCTAGGCCTGCCAGCATGGACATGGTATTTGACTATTTATGAGAATTTATTATTATGATGATTTGCATGTTTATTATATATAATGTCCTTGAATAATATTATTATTTATTCTAAATGTCCCTAATCGGTTATTGTTATGGGAATAACAATGAAATAAGATTAGTATAAAGTTTGATTGATATTCATGGGATGAATATGCGTATGAGATACAAATCAAATTTATATCTATTTGTTGAGAACAAATATTGGGCCAGGACGATCTTGAGATTAATACATGTGGATAAAAGTCATAAGTTAATCTCTAATAGTTGTGTCATTAAATCCTTTGACGCTGAGATCATTTGTAGTTCTCAACATAAGGAATATTGTGTTTTTTTTGATAATCAAACGTTGTCTTTAATCAGGATATTATAAAGGTTATACTTGAACATAATAAAATTATGTAATGAGATATGAGCCGATTAAGAAGGAAATTGTCCCACTCTTTTTTATAAGAGAGATATCTCTAGGTCCTCGACAATTGGTGAGAAATTCATGGTAATGCTGCGAATGAATTGATGGAGATCGTGTCATTTGTTTAGTGGAGTCTAATTGGGTTTTGATGTCGAATACAAACGATAAAGGTTTGACTTTGTCCGTGCCTTATATTCTATCAAAAAGTCTATCATGAGACAAAGGATTATGTCATTAGCTATATTAAGGTTGTCTCGGATCATGAGCTTTCATTTAACTTGGGCGTCATAATGTCTTGCTAGAGGCCACTTACATGACTTGTAAGGATCAAAATGTGATTTAGGCCTGCGTGTTAGTGAGCCACCTATAAGTCGCCACGTGGAAACCGAATAATAGCGGTTATGTTTTTCACTCTCTTTGGGTAATTTAAAAATGATGAGATTATTTTAAATTACAAATAACAATTAGTTGTTATTTAGAGATTCGAATTTAATTTGAGAGGAGTTTAATTACAAATGATTTAGATATAACAAATAATTAATTTGTTATATTTCTTATTTGGATAAGGGAAATAATACATGAGGGGTTTTTAAAAGAGTTTTAAATATATAATAATATAAATTCGTTTCCTTATCGATAAGGATTTGAATTTAGTGTTGTGTGTTAAAGTTTAAATATATAATAATATAATATAAATTCGTTTCCTTATACGATAAGGATTTGAATTTAAATTGTTAATATTTAAAAGAGTTTAAATATATAATAATATAAATTCGTTTCCTTATCGATAAGGATTAATTAAATTGTTATTATTTTAAAGAGTTTAAATATATAATAATAAAATTCGTTTTTTGACTAAAACCTATGGGAGCTTATATATATGCCCGCCATATATATATATATATATATATATATACTTTCTCGTTTATATTGTAGTGGTCGTCTTTTACTCACAAGAAACTTGACCATAGCAGGAGAGACTTTTTATTTCGTTTGAGAAAACGGCACGAACTAGAATTCTGCAGAAGTAGTTCATTATTTGTTCGTCTGTGGAACTTGTAAGGGTAATTGGCTTTTTAGAAAGGCGGCACCTTTGAAGATCCAGGAATGACGAAGGCCCGGACTTTGAAGGCTTGAATCGATCCTACAAAGAGGTAAATTTAGTTTACCCTTCGCCGGTTTGTAAAGCATGTGATCATGGTGGGTTAAGGGATAAAATTTTAAATTCATTGCGTTTATGTTCGTCGATTGGATATTATAACCATGATGGTACTCGAGCCACTTGTGTTTTCCATAAAAATGCGATAATGACTTATCTGTTGATCGTATGTATGTGATGTATATGATTACACACACGGCATGATTGCGTTTTTGAATATATGTGATATTATGGTTTGTGCGACGACATAATTAATGGGTTTTGTTAAAGTATTAATTGATTGAATCAGAGCACTAAAAGTTAGTTAATATAATTAAAGAATCCCAGAATGGGATAATGCCATTAAAGTGTTTAATAGCATGTTATATGATTAGGCGCACGTCTTGTCAGTTAATGCATGGGCCCGAATTCATATATCAGTCGATTTAGTAATGATTGTTTATGGTGGTGAAAATAAGTGTATGTGTGTAATGAGATTACATAATATCTTTGTTTTAATGTGATTTTGATGGCTTTTCGGCTTATTCAAATTTATTGATGAGATCAATAAAATTTTAATTTTGAGCGAAACTCTAATGTTTCTAAAAAGAAAAAAATTCTGAGGCTTTGCCCCAGGCCAGCAGAAGAGCGGCCCCCTCGACCGAATCCATTAGCAGGTTAGCGAGCCGCCGTAATAACTCTAGCGTAAGCGCCTTATAAATTTAATTGGTTTTGGCTTTGCTTTATTACGCAGTTATTTCTTTTGATACAGGATTGATTTCGTGTAAATATGTGATAATATGATGTGTTGATATGTTGTGGTATGGCATGGGTGAACACTGTTGCTTACACGACAATGTGAGTGGGTTGTGTGTGTTTTAAGGGTTGTAGTGTCATCTTTGACTTTCAATACCGTTTTGTTTTGTTGTAATTTTATTTTACTATTAGTAGTATTTATTTAATTGTTGTAATAAAACAGAACTGATGCAAACCATTGAAGATATGATAACCATGATGATGGAGGAGCTAGGTGTCTATCGCATGAGTTGGTGTTCAATTGACATCATGGAGGTACATATTACTACCTAGGAATGACTGTTGATCTTCATATTGGCTTATGGAGATCAATCTAGATTAAGGCCATACTATGACACGTTTATTATATGCATGTATGAGATGCTATGTATGATGTTACATGAGTATGTGATACTAGATGTATGATGAGATCTATTAATTGAAAATTAAAATCAATCAAGATCCCTCACGTAAATTTAAAGTTAACATCACCATCCATATTTAAACACTTGTCAAACCTTTTATCACCTTAATGTGGAGTTCTAAAGTAGTACATTAGGTTACATTAGTGAGACAGATGAGTAATGAATTGCTTCCCATATGTTTAAAAATGGTTTAACTTTATTGGGATCAAAGCGGTTTGGAGCCCTAATGGCATGAGATGGGATTTAAACATCTTGAGTGTCATATGATGTCAAAATCCCATAAATATCTAGAGTTGCATGAGATTATAATTGGTAGAGTTACCTACCTAAACCTTAATTTTAAGTGTCATGCCAAAGCTAACTTAAAGTTGAATAAAATATGAATCTTAGCTCACTAGATTAATATGATTATTCTTGAGGGTTGTTAATTTAGTAGGGAAATGCTCATAATCAAAATACTTATCGAACTTTGCATTCCTTGTAGATGGCCAACAATAACAACAACAATTCTACTATGTCATTGCGATCAGTCCTTGAGAAGGATAAACTTGTGGGACTAACTTCCTTATTTGGTTTCAGAAATTTGAATTGTTCTCAAACAGAAGGAAACTTTATGTCTGGATGAACCTCTCCACTAAAGAACGGTGAAAATATTTCCTAAATTTGAAAAAGAATGCTTATGAGAAGCATCATAATGACTCTATTGATATTTGCATGCTTGATGCTAGCTACCATGAGTTCTGAACTTCAGAAGGATCTGGAAAATATGGAGCTTATGATATGATCTTCAATGCAGGAAATGTTCAACAACAAGCAAAGCGAAAGGTATGAGACTACCAAGGCACTGCATTCTTTCAAGATGACTGAGGGTGCTTCAGTTAGTGCTCATGTTCTAAAAATGAAAGGTTATATTAAGCACCTTGATAGGCTTGGATTTCCATTGAGCCAAGAGTTGGCAACTGATTTGATCCTGAATTCACTTCACACGATAGTTATGGCGGTTGTCGCGAACTATAACATGGTGAAATGGACAAAATCTATCCTGCGACTACATACGATGCTTAAAACCGCTGAGCTGAATATTAAATCAAAGCCTGGCCATGTTCTGATGGTTCATAAGGGAAAGGGCTTCAAGAACAGGGAGCAAGGGCAAGGGCAAGGGCAAGAGACGAGGCAGAGAGTCAATGCTCAACTAGTGTGAACTGAACCAAATTAGCCACGAAAGGAGGGTCAATTTGTTTCTTTACCAATGAACCTGGTCATTGGAAGAGAAAGCGCAAACTATATTTGAAGGGATCTAAAGAAGAAGAAAGAAGCTGGTGAGACCTAGTTCTTCGGGTATTTATGTTATCTGAGATTAATTTTTCTCCTTCTAGTTCTGGGTATTAGATCTTGGATGTGGATCTCACATTTGTACAAATGTCAGGGACTCAAAAGGACTAGACAAGCGAAGAAAGGGCAGAGATTGATCTACGAAGTGGGCAATGGAGCAAAAGTTCTTGCTTTGGGCGTAGGAAGTTATGAACTTACTTTTGATGGGCTTTGTTGGATTTTAGACCAGTGCTATTATGTTCTACAATATGTAGGAATATTATTTCGATTTCTTGTTTGGATAATGATGGTTTTTCTTTTATTATTAAAATTAATAATTGCTCCATTTTTCATAAAGACATGTTCTATGCAAATGCCTATTTACGAGGATGGTCTTTATGTTATGAACAGCCTAAAAAATCCAACAATTCTCATGTACATAACATAACTACTAAAAAAAATTTAAGTCAATGATTTAAATTCAACCTATCTTTAGCATTGTCGCCTTGGCCATATAAATGAGAAACGCGTCTCAAAACTCCATCAAGTTGGACTTTTGAATTCATTTGATTTTGAATCATATGATATATGTGAATCTTGTCTATTGGGTAAGATGACAAAAGGATCCACTTTCTTGGACACAGTGAAAGGGCCCGATGAGTGTGGATCTCATACATACAGATGTATGTGGACCATTAAGTTCGGTGCTAGAGGAGGTTACAAGTACTTCATTACATTTACTGATGACTTCAGATATGGTTATGTCTACTTGATGAGACATAAATCTGAATCATTTGAAATGTTCAAATCTTTTCAAAATGAAGTACAAAACCAACTTGGCAAGACAATCAAGGCACTTCGATCTGATCGAGGTGGCGAATATTTGAGCCAAGAATTTGATGACCATCTTAAAACTTATTGGAATCTTCTGAATTAACTCCTGGAACACCACAATGGAATGGTGTGTCAGAGAGGAGGGATCGAACTTTATTAGATATGGTTCGATCTATGATGAGTCCAACAGATCTTCCATTTACCTTTTGAGGTTATGCACTTGAAACAACTGCGTTCACACTATCGAGTTCCATCCGCGGTTGAAAAGACACAATATGAGATGTGGACTGGTAAAAGGCCCAGTTTGTCTTTTCTTAAGATTTGGTGTTGTGATGCTTATGTAAAACGTCAAGTTTCAAATAAGCTGGAGCCTAAGTTTGATAAATGTCTTTTTGTGGGGTATCCTAAAGAGACTAAGGGATACTACTTTTACAATCCCATAGAGAACAAAGTGTTTGTTGCTCGGAATGGTGTCTTTCTAGAAAGGGAATTTATTTCTAAAGGAACCAGTGGGAGTAAGGTACAACTCGAAGAAGTTCGAGAACCACAAGATAACATTGAGTACTTTGTGGATACTCATAATTCGACAAACTATTGTTGACACACCTCTATAGCACAAAATTTGTAGATACGTGGGATCGTCATGAGCCCCGAGAGATATGGATTTCTTGTATTACGATAACCATGATGTATTGTTAGTGGATCAAAATGAACCCACACTACCTATCAAGAGCTATGTTGGATCAGACTACGAGAAATGGTTAGAGGCCATGAAGTGCAAAAATTCAATCCATGTATGATAATCGGGTATGGACCTTGATTGACCCACACAGTCTGAACCATTGGGTGCAAATGGGTTTTTAAAAAGAAAACTGACATGGATGGAAAAGTGCATACTTACAAAGCAAGGCTAGTTGCAAAAGGTTTCAAACAAACTCATGGTATAGACTATGATGAAACATTTTCACCTGTAGCTATGCTTAAGTCTATCAGAATTCTTATTGCCATTGCTGCATATCATGATTATGAGATTTGGCAAATGGATGTTAAAACTGCGTTTCTTAATGGAAACTTACTTGAGGATGTTGACATGACACAACTGAGGTTTTGTACAACCTAAAATTACGGTAGAGTATGCAAGCTTCAAAGATCCATTTATGGTTTGAAAGCGAGGCCTCTACGGAGTTGGAATCTTCGTTTTGATGAATGGAGTCAAGGGTTTGGATTTGTCAAAAATGAAGATGAGCTTATTGTGTTTATAAGAAAATTAGTGGGACGCAATTGTATTTTGAGGTCTTATATGTTGATGACATTCATTGGGAATGATATCCCTACCTTGCGAATGTCAAGTCTTAGTTAGGAAGTGTTTCTGTTAGAAAGACCCAGGCGAAGAATTTGCCTATATCTAGGGATAAAGATCTATAGAGATAGATCTAAGAAATTTCGATTGGTCTAGAAGTCAAAGTGCTTACATAGACAAAATCTTGACACTAAAGATGAGCGAGAGCGGATGAGTAAGATTCCTTATGCCTCGACAATGGGATCTATCATGTATGTCATGTTGTCGCTAGACGGATGTATCTTGTGCTTTAAGCATAACGAGGTAGATACCGGTCGGATCCGGTGAGAGTCCCGGACTGATTGTCGAGAACAGGAAATTCTTAGAGTATCAGAGAAGGTCTAAAGATATGTTCTTGGTGTATGGAAAAGATTGGAAGATTAATCCCGGTTGTAAAGTAAGTTTACACGGATGCAAGCTTCCGGTCGAAAACAGATGATTTCCGATCGCGATCGGGATATGTGTTTTGAATGGTGGTGCAGTTAAATTTGGAAAAGTTCAAAGTAAACAACATTCAGTGGGTCCTACGTTGAAAGAATACATTCTGACATCGATCACGTAAAGAAGCGAGTTTGGACCAAGAAGTTCATTATGACCTTGGAAGTGGTTCTAGCATTGTCGATGATGTTTATTGTGGCGATAATGGTGCTATTGCACAAGCAAAGGAACCTAGATCACATCATTGATCAAACACATTCTGGCGTTATCATCTCATTCGAGAAATCATTGAGAGAGGTGGCGTTAAGATAATGCGAGTTCAACGGATGATAATGTTCTTTGATCCATTGACTAGCCTCTGCCACACGAAGCAAAGCATGGTCGTCATGCTAGGTTCATAGGTATTGATACATTGATGAATGGGCTGGCGCGAAGTGGGAGGTGTTAGTAATAGTGCTCTAGACCTATTGTTTGGACATGGTATTTTGACTATTTATGAGAATTTATTATTATGATGATTTGTATGTTTATTATATATAATGTCCTTTAATAATATTATTAATTATTTTAAATGTCCCTAATCGGTTAT
This sequence comes from Tetrastigma voinierianum, assembly GCA_016808115.1. Lineage (NCBI taxonomy): Eukaryota > Viridiplantae > Streptophyta > Magnoliopsida > Vitales > Vitaceae > Tetrastigma > Tetrastigma voinierianum. The sequence goes on along the minus strand of JAEQBH010002487.1, from coordinate 150,001 downwards.
TGTTATGGGAATAACAATGAATTAAGATTAGTATAAAGTTTGATTGATATTCATGGGATGAATATGCGTATGAGATACAAATCAAATTTATATCATTGTTGAGAACAAATATTAAGACGGACGAATCTTGAGATTAATATCATGGATGAAGTCGTAAGTTAATATCTAATAGTTGTGTCATTAAATCCCAGCGACCTGAGATCGTTTGTAGTTCTCAACATAAAGAGATGTGTGTTTTGATATAATCAAGCGTTGTCTTTAATCGGATGACTATAAAGGTTATACTTGAACATAGCAAAAATTATGTAGTGAGATATGAGCGATTAGAAGGAATTTGTCCCTCCTATTATAAGAGAGATATCTCTGGGTCCCTCGACAATTGAGACTGAGAAATGCATGGTCGTGCTCAAATGAATTGATGGAGATCAATGTCATTGCTGTCAGTCCTAATTGGGTTTCGAGTAATCAAAGATAGAACGATATAAGGTTGACTTTGTCCATGCCTTATATTCTATCAAGATATCATGAGACAAAAAGGATTATGTCATTAGCTATATTAAGGTTGTCTCGGATCATGAGCTTTTCATTTAACTTGGGTAGTCATAATGTCTTGCTATAGGCCACTTATGACTTGTAGGATCAAAATGTGATTTAGGTCTCTTGTGATGTTAATTGAGCACTTATGGTCAGCGCGTAGAGCGAATATGCGCGGTTATGGTTTTTCACTCTTTGCAGTAATTTAAAATGATGAGATTATTTTAAATTACAAATAACAATTAGTTGTTATTTAGAATTCGAACAATTTTGAAAGTTTAAATTCGTGATTTAAATTATAACAAATAATTAATTTGTTATATTTTCTTATTGGATAAAAATAATCTGTAAGGAGTTTTTAAAGAGTTTTAAATATAATAATATAAATTCGTTCCTTATCGATAAGGATTTGAATTTAAATTGTTATTTAAAGTTTTAAATATATAATAATAAATAAATTTGTTTCCTTATCGATAAGGATTTGAATTTAAATTGTTATTATTTAAAAAGAGTTTTAAATATATAATAATATAAATTAGTTTCCTTATACGATAAAGATTTAATTAAATTGTTATTATTTAAAGAGTTTTAAATATATAATAATAAAATTTGTTTTTGACTAAAACCCTAAGCAGAGACTTATATATATATATATATATATATATATATATATATATATATATATATATATATATATATATATATATATATATATATATATATATATATATATATATATATATATATATATATATATATATATTTTTTTTTTTTTTTGTGGTGGTCGTCTTTTACTCTAAGAACAATCAAAACAGAGAGACCTAATTTCGTTTTGAGAAGACGAACCTGAACTAGCATTCAACAAGATCATTCATTATTTGTTCGTGTGTGGATACTTGTAGAGGGTGGTCGCTTTTCAGAAAGGCAACACCTTTGAAGATCCAGAGATAAATGAGACGGACTTTGAAGGCTTGGCGAATCGATCTCTGAAGTAAGTTTAGTTTACCCTTCCCTTCGGTTTTTATGAAAGCATGTGATCTTGGTAGGTTAAGGGATAAAAATTTTAAATTTAAAACACGTTTATGTTCGATCAAATTGGATATTAACGTAACGACGGGGGGCACTTCAAAGACTATGCAACGGATTCGATGTGTGGCTATAAGCGTAATGTCATAGTTTGGTTGGCTCAAATTAGAAACCGGTAGTACATGATTGGTTGAGCAAGGTGCAAGAGGACCTTGCAGTAGTGGGATAACACTTCAGAATGTCTAAAGGCAATTGATTGATGTTGGAAAAGTGTTTAGTGTGGCTCGCATTGTTTGGAAAAGGCGGCAATGGACACAACTCTTCGCATGGACCAAGGGTCGAGCCTAGGAGGAAACTTAGATACTCATGTGCTAGCACATGTCTGAATGGGATGTGGCCGACCACGAGGGTGGTTGGAGCACCTCATGACCTAGCCTCAGGGACCATGGGCTCACATCCCAGTTGAGAAAGAGAAGCACCTATTCATGAAGAACATGATTGTGTGGAATGGAGGCACACATTTTGGAATTGATGTAACTATTCAAAAGAAAAGGGATGCCTAAATCCCTATATAAAGCTTCTTCCTCCAATCATTGTCAATTACACAAAAGGTGTGAGGTGCAAGACAAGAGTGTTGGCCATTGTAAATTTTGTAAGGTTCTCTTTGTATTGAACAAGTGTTAAGACACTTGAGAATTTTGTATATCTTGTAGTACGAAAAATACGGTTAGAGTAACATCTTGTAAAGGTTGTTTTGTCTCGTGTTACTTTTCTTTGAGAAACAGGAAGGGAAGGTTTGCTAAGTCGGTGCTACCCACACACTTACAAAGGTGAAAATTTGTGGCATATTCTAGTGAGGGTGTGATAAATTTAACAAATACATGAATTAAAACATTCTTAAATTTACATTAAAATAAAAATTACATTCGATACATGTTTTATTGAACATGTGATCAAAGTTATCAACGAATGTCACATTCTCAGTCATTTTTTTTATTGAATTACTAATTCGTGGGTCAAATTCAGCAGCATAAATCCCTAAATTTGGTTTTAAAAAAAGTTTGGAAATTTAATCAACAGAAATACATTCGTGATCTTCTTACTAAAACCTCTATGCTCTATTCCAAGTTTCCAATTCCAAATTTATCCCTCTACCGAAGCAATGTAGGCACATTTAAATATATTACCATTGCAAGGCCTGACTTGTCCTTTGCTATATATCAACAAACCATGTCAGTTTATGAGACGATCTACATCCATGCATTGGCTTATTGTGTAAAGAATCTTTTGCTATTTAAAGGCACTATCTCCCTTGGTCTATTATGATTTATGCACCCTTCTTCCTCCCTTGCATACAAGCATACATTGACATCATTGGGCCTCTTGCCCTGATGATCGATGCAACACTAATGGCTAGCTAAATCCTTCCTACACAGGTGTGTGGGTTTGTTTGGATGTTTATCTGTTCAATTTGATCCCAATCCTAGGGACACAACTAACATAGATGAAAGTTCATAATATTTTATAAGTATGAGTTTTTCTTAATTTGATAAAACATTTTTGATGCCATGAAAGCACTTTGAATCTGAAACGAATAATATTTGTAGGGTTGGGTATTACAATTTAAGAAATCACAACTTCAAAATTTTACATTAATTAATGGAAAACTATTAGAAAGAAATCCAAAAAAATCTTCGAAGCTAGTGAGAACATTTTTATGGAAATTTAACCACCAAAATACTTATTAAGAATACTTTGAATTAATGAACAATGGTGCCCAAAAATTAATTTGATATCGCCGTGTCCTCACATTCACAAGTATTCAACTTTCATAATGATTAGTCACACAAAATATTTGATCGATATAATATAGGAAAATTACTATATGAAAAAAAAAATCAAACAAAAGCAAAAGCCAAAATTACCATACTTGTTTTCTTTTTATTTTTAATTTCAAAAGGAGATAAAAGAAAATTAAATATATAGGTGAATTGAGGAAGGAGAGAAAGCAGAATGTTTGTTTGATTGGCCAACCTCAAAAAAAAGAGTATTTTTGTCCCTTCAATTTATTGGCCAACCTCAACCTGGCTCCTAACTAACCCCACTTCTTCTATCATTGCATGCTTGGTGACGTGATGCATTTGTTGACTAGGTAAAATTTTCTATGCATGGAACCGATACAATAAAATTCTAATATCATATTGAAGTATCAATTTTTCAAAAAAATGTATACATACAGGATCTAGGTTCAACATGCATATTATATATGCTCCTTAAGTCTAGGGCTGGTAACGAGCCAAGCTACTCGGGCTCGGCTCGGGCTCGACTCGAAAAAAGCTCGGCTCGGGCTCAGCTCGTGAGCTAAACGAGTCGAGCTTGAATATAATTGGGGCTTGATAAATCCCGGGCTCGGGCTGGACCGTCGGGATTGCATCCGTCATTTGGAGCAGCGAGGCTTAGCCTAGGTCTCCGTACGCCGAGATCTAGTCTTCAAGTGCGATCAGGCTCGAGGGCGCCCGGTGAAATGCCCAAGTCATGTGTCCCGGATATCGATGTAATGGATCCTCAAGCTCTAGATCCAGTCGACATGGATGACAAATGCGTGAATCCTCACGAAGCCATTAAGGAGCGGCGGCGACAAAGGCGGCGGAGCTCGAGCGGAGTCACGCCTTGATCGGTTGGGGGCCATCCCTAGATCTCGGTCACGCTCGATGCGAAATGGTACCACGATAAGCGCGAAGGTGTACGCGACGGTATGTTCCAGTGTGGATAGCGTGAAGAAGGTGCCGACAAAGGGGACGTCGGGGAAGGACATGGATGTTAGGTATGACCCACTGGTACGATCGGTCGATCCTGGTGTACAAGAATCCGATTACAAATATGAGGGTATTGGGGCTCACTGTGGAAGTATAGAGGCGGTAGTAGTGGCAAACGAGGTTTCAATCTTGAGTAGCATTGAGGGCAAATGCCGCGGACCCGATACGATCAGTGAGGCCCGATGAACTAGGATCAGTCTCAAATGCGGGGGTATTGGGGCACCTTTGGATCACTGATCTTGGACCGCAACCCAAGCATCTGGCGTGGGTATGGGTAAAACATCAGGGTGATCATGGGGTGGGGTTTCATAGAAACAAGGGCGGCATCTGGGGTACACGCGAGCAGACGGTGTAGTACGGAGTGCCATGTCGTCATTCTTGGGTATGAAAATTTGGCGAAACGGTTCGACATGGTGGGCGGAGGTCCACGGATCTCGGTCGGCGGTGGTGAAGCTATGGGTCTTGAAATTAATCATGCGCGGCTTGGTAGTGATCGGGAGGGGTGGTGGTCAACTTAACCATGTGCGGCGATATATTGCCAAATAGTTTATATTATGTATATGGGTTTGCTTAGCGAGATCTTGTTGATATATTATTTCTTTTATTTAGATAATTGATTAAACCAATCATGTTTCTTATTCAGTTTCAAAGTATCTTATTTCTTCACTCGCAATTTCTACTTGTTTTAATTCTATTTCATAATTTTTCGGTTACAAATTGTTTATTGTTGGAATTCTAACGTAATCGAGAAGGAAACAAATAATTTGAAGGGGTGAAGCTACTTGTTTTCAAACGTTAATTCTTTAAAATCAGTAGGTAAAACAAAATCCGTAGAAAATTATTTCCTTAATTTATGTATTTGTTATCAGTTGATTACAAAAAGTTAAAAGTATATGGGTGAGCTTGAGGATTGATTACAATACAAACTTGTAGGCTGGGATTGGAGAAGCGGGGCACCGAGGTTAAGCTCGAGGAGCCGTTCATATGGAAAGCGAGCCTAATGAGCTCAATCCAAGCTTTTTTTTTTAAATCAAGCCAAGTTTGAGCGATTTTAAGCTGGATACAAAAGCTCGGCTCGGGCTCGGCACCATTCGTAAATTAACAAACTGGCAAAAATGTTGGCTTCGAACTTGGCTCATTCGTTACCCGGCCACATCCTTAACATTAATATCTATATAGTCTATTCTTAGCATATTGTAATGTAACATGCATTACATAACTCAAGAACTCTAAAATACCATCAACCAGATGTATCCAAACTTTTGAAAATGTTGACATTTAAAGGCTAGTAAGCAATTAGTTTATCAATCTACTTGAAACAAGATGATTCTCTAGTTATTGATGCTAAGTGCACCTCCTCTTCGTTCTTCCTACTTTCTTAGGATTTACCCTTTTTCTCATTACAGAAAAAGTAGTCTTTATTCCTTAGAAACAGGGGTAGATATAGCTAGTACCCAATGGAAGTAACTGGCACAATTGAAATTTTTTTTAAACAAAAAAAAATTTCATATTATATTCGGGAATCAAACTCGAGTTATGAGCTGCTGCAGGTGAGATTTGTAAGTATTGAACTGTTGATGCTAAAACCCACGTTTGTAAGTGCGAAACTTATGTTATTTTAAATCTTCCTTGCCCAACTGAAATTGAATGCGGGCTCGCCTAGAGATATGGAGAAGTCACAGCTTCTAGAGATACTAATTCAGTCTTACCAACTAGCTATTGGAATTTGGACCTAGTATAAACCGGACATGAATCGACAACCTTTGACGAGTTCAGTGTTGGACTCCGAAGATGGGGAATTTCTACTTTGAATAATGGTGACTTTGGCGACTCGATATTTCCGACCTAACACAAAGAAATCAAAAGACTTATGAAAGTCATGTTCACACTATGAAATTACCGGAATCCTTCTTCCCAAAGAATTAGCAGTGCTTGAGTTCAAATTTGAGAGCCAGCAGCTTCCATGAAATAAAGCAACCTATTAGCTATGCCCCTTATATAAAACCCTTATAACCCATAAAAATTAACATCATTTCAAGCAAATCACAGGAGAGGAAAGGAGAAGAAGAGGTTCAATTGGATTGCTATCAAGAATTAAGGCACTGTTATCTACCATCACCATGCTTCATCTCCCTCTTGTCGTTGACTTTCATCACGCTGTGAAGCCATTTGACCGCTCCAGGCCCAGGAAATACACTTCACATGGCTACAAGTCAGCGGCTAGCCTGACTTATGTAGTGTCGGAATTTGTCGACCGGCCGGATGATTGTATGAGTCGAACAAAGTTCCTCAAAGAGAAGATGACGGTGCCAATAAGTTGGAAGCATCAAGTTCCCAAGTCAACGGCAAACGTGAAGTATACAACACAGAATTTTGTGGAAGTGCAGGGTGATTTTATGAGTCCAGCCAGATCCCCGGAGGAGAACATGTCGAACAAATGGCAGGAACTTCATGCAGGTTCAAGCAAATGGGAGCATCTTCTTGATCCGTTTCACCCGTGGCTTCGAGCAGAGATTATCAAGTATGGAGAATTTGCGCAAGCAACATATGATGCGTTCAACGATGATTGTTTCCCGTCGTGTTATGGGAATTGCCGATATAGAAAGCATAGGCTTTTTGATGAATTGCATCTTACTAAACATGGGTACGAAGTGACCAAATATATCTACGCTATGTCTCATGTTGGAGTTCTTCAGTACTTGGAGAGGTCGCAGTCCCCACATACATGGAGCAAAGATTCTAATTGGATAGGCTTTGTTGCTGTCAGCACTGATGATGAGTCCAAAAGGATTGGAAGAAGAGATATAGTCATGGCCTGGAGAGGCACAGTTGCAGTGTCTGAATGGATCTCAGATTTGGAGGCAAAACTAGAGCTTATTGGAGATGGAGATGTTATGGTTGAATATGGATTCCACAAGATTTACACATCCAAATGTGATTCCACTCGATATAACAAGCTAAGTGCCTCTGAACAAGTCATGGAAGAAGTGAAAAAACTTGAGAAGTTGTACAGAGAAAAGGGAGAAAAAGTAAGCTTGACCATCACTGGTCACAGCCTAGGAGGGGCGTTGGCTCTCCTCAATGCCTATGAAGCTGCTGCTTCCTTGCCTGATCTTCCCATCACTGTAATCTCTTTTGGCGCTCCACAGGTCGGGAATATTGCGTTCAGGGAAAAGATCAATGAAATGAAAGTGAAAACCATGCGGATTGTAGTGAAGCAGGATAAAGTTCCAACACTACCCGGAGAGCTTTGGTTGATCGAGGATTCTTCAGACACTCCTTTCAATCACTGGAATGAGGAAATGGGTTTACACACATGTAGGCGAGGAGCTAGCTCTTGATATAACATCGTCTCGTCTAAAGCCCAAGTTCAGTTATAAAGATTGCCACAACCTGGAGATATACCTGCATCTCATTGATCGGTTACGTAACAAAGATTCCGGTTTGTGGGAAGGCGAGAGAGACATAGCATTGGTGAACAAGAACACCGGCATGTTGATTCAGGAGATAGGGATTCCAGAAAACTGGTACCAAGTTCCTCACAAGGGGCTTATCTTTAACACCATTATCGGCAGATGGATTCAACCGAACAGAGTCAACCACCAAGATGAAGACGACGTACTTTTGTCCATCTAATTGCTTCGATCTGTAATTGTTTCATTACCACCAATTTAATATGATTTTATTGATATTAATATATCTCATTTATGTAAGCCTGACTCTCCATCAAATAAATATGCAATACATGTCGCAACTACTTCAAAAATAAAAATCCACTCAGATTTGTATTCACCCTCAATACCCATTTAGCCTGATGAAGATAAAGAGAATTTGGATAAGCAAATAAATATTTCTTTACCTAGTTTGAAAGCAGATAAGATGAAAAAATGGCTAAATGATTCTAAGTAGAAAAAATGACAGGGTAAAGACAGGCCAAAGTCAGGGTAAAGACAGGCCAAAGTCTTCATTGGATGTTATAATCCTTTTCACACCTCACTGATTTTCTACTACTTAAACATGAAAAGTGGTTACACACACCAAGGTCCAAAAATACAGTAAACATAAAACATATATGATACAGAAAACCTTAAAGTATAAGAAGGTTAACACAAGCTCATCAACAAATGATCTGTCAAACAAGTGGTATTCATGCTACAACACCATAACAACAAAGGGAAGATACACAGAATTGCACATCAAACTGATGACGTCGTCCTCGAAACCTGAGATAGAGCGTCTTCAAACTGATCTTCGTCCTTTTCTGGTTCAAACGGTGGGATATAAGCTCTGAAAAATGTGTTCCATGTTTAGACTCCTTCAATTCATGGGAAGCAGCTTCAAGTGCTATGGACTGGAAAGAGCGATAGAACTTCTTCTGGCAGATAAAGATAAAGATCAAGGACAGTATGGGGAGCACAATTATGATTGGAGCATAGTGGAATTTTTTCCCTCCAAAGTAACCAAGCATAGTGAGCTGGAACAATATAAGAGCGGCTATTATTCGGATATGTATGTGAGGCCACATTTTCCCATTGCTTTCATAGGCTGGAACATAAACTTTAAGAGCCTGCCAAATAGAAATGAACACTTATAAATCAAGCACACAGGGGGAAAAAGGGAAAATAAAAACATCAACTCTCAGATTGTGTTTGGCTCCTAAAAAGTACTGAAGAAAGAAAAAAGAAAATGTTTTTCCCATGTTTGTGGTTTTGTCTAATAAAAAATCTCAAAATCAAATATTAAATAAAATCACTTGGACCCTTGCATAGCAAATAAAAATTATACGAATAATTTAACGCTATATTTATTTTCTTTCATTTTTTCTTTTGTTCTACTTTTCCTCCTTATTTTCTTTCCCTTAAGTAAGTTTTACTTCTTCAATGCAGCAAGCAGACCTATGTTGCTTACGCACCTATTCCAAGGAAGCAAGCAAATAGTTCATTTATGGCAGGAAGAAGCAAGAGAACATTTGTTTTCATTCCTGATTTGGCACTACATATAATTTGTTTCTTCAAGTTTCTAAAAGTTGCTTTGTGGCATCAAGATGAAAATGTTAATAGGCTGTCAAACAAGTTTCAGTACACTATCATAAATGTAGGTTAAAAAGAAGCCATCATCAAAGACAAAGAATGTGAATGCTTTTCAGAATCATGCTTTTCAGAATCATGCTTTTCAGAATCATTCCTGAAGAAAAAATTTTGTTTATATGCATTACCTGGTTCCGTAGAATAAGCCATCCAAAGGCAAAGTATAGCACACCGAATGGGAGTATTATTGGGGCTATTACAGAGTAGCATAGAACAATTGTGATTATCAACAAGTCAGCAGGAACCCTAGAGATATACCCAAATTCTCCGGGGAAACAAGCTGTACTCTGCTTCAGTCTTACATAGATACTTCCTTTTCAGATGAAATATGAAGAAAAGGAACTAAACGGGATAACTCAAGCCCATAGCCGACAAAGAACCTGGTAAACACAGAACATGTCAAGAGAAAGTAGTAAATATATAGGATTTTCAGGTCTTCATTAGGATTGAAGACAGGCGTCATGATGAAGAACTAATTGACCTGATAATAAAAATAACTAATAAATCAAATAAAGAACTGCACTATAGTAGTGTTGAAAGAAAAGAGAAAATTATATATCAGAATAAGATCGGAACAAACATCAGCAGGGGCTCTGTTTATAAAACAAACTACGGTCCCTTGAAATGAACTTTCAATAGGTTCTCACCTAAGTCAGAAAGCAAATTGTCTTTGAATTCCATGCAAAATCTAAACAAGTCCATGAAGTGTTCAAAGATGAAACAAGATGGACCATTCTACAAGGGATGTATGTGCATGTGTATGTGGTAGTCAATATGGATCCCATAGAGACATTAGAAGAGTTTAAACTTCATAATACGAGTTAATGACTGCTTAGAGAATCCTTGAGTTGATTAGCAGAATAAGTGTATAAGTAAAATGATTTCAAAAGAAAATTATAGCTTATGTGAAAAACCAGAAGCAGAAAAGAAATGAAAATGAAACAGAATAACAAACATGAGCAAAAAGTAATTCTTACTTGAGAGCCACAAAGGTCAGGAAGAAAGTTGCATTGCTTGGAAGGCTCTTTGCTAGTATGGAAATAGTCTTTTGGTTATCCTGGTGTTTCTTTGAGCATCAGAGAGGGTTGCACCAATAGTCACACCAATAAAAACATTTAAAATTGTGAAATAAAAATACTTCCCACAGGCCGCCCTTACTGCATGGCTCTCGGAAGGAATTCCCTCTGTCTTAGATAGATATAAGAGAAGCTTCGGCAGCAAAGCCAAAAAAATAATGAGCGCAAGCTGAGGAGACTTCAATACCGTCTTAACGACCTTCTTCCACGACTGGCTTTAAAAATGAAAGATACTTCTCCAGATTTTTCAGTGTTGTAATGGCAGAAATGAACGTAATAGGAATCATGTAGAAAAATATGGTCAATGCTACGATAAAGTACACAACATACTGTCTTATTTCCCTCGAATAAAACTTGATCAGGAGGTTTTTCCATATTATCTGACGGGGTTCAGGAGCATCTATGACTGTCCATGAGTCGGCCATTTGGTCATGTAGGCTCTGACCAGCGGCAGCTGCTGTCACCCTACTGGTAAAGAATACTATTGCTGAGGCTTGCTGCTTTTCCCTGAGGGTGACTTTTTGTTCGGCCTCTAGTTTTGGGATCAATTCATTAATATTTTCTTTGAAGTATTCTATGGAATCTACCTTCTTTCCAACAAGCCCAAGGAAGCCAGTTCTGTGCATAGGTCTTGCGCTCTCTGGGCTGCCTTTTGCTTTTGAATCTTCATAAATAGCTTCAGCGCGTGCAAGCTTCTTTTTATACCCTTCCAACTCCTCCCAAATTTTGTTAGCCTGAAACATTAAATAATATTACCTTATCAACAAAAATGAAATTCAGAGCACAGGGGAAAGATAGAAAAATCATTCATGCTGTAGTGCGTGCACATGTTTCAGTTTATAAATAGTTTTGATTTTCAAACTGTGAATATTAAAAATAGCTACATATAATATCGAGTGAAAAATGAAAAATAGCAGGAAATGAGTGGAGAAATTCAACGAAAGGAGATATGAGTCACCCAAGATATGTGCAAATGCCATAACCAGACCTGTGGTGCACGATTATAAAGCAGGCACAAATAGTACAGTACCTGTTCGTTGTCTGTGACCACCATTGATCTGTAAAAAGTATCAGGGTAGATGGCTCTAAAATATGAATCAACCTGTTCCTTTCTAGTTTTTCCTTCAGGAACAGGAGGTATGTCTCTTACAAGAGCAGCAAATTGCTCAACTTTCACATCTGAAGACTTCAGAGCAGAAGCTCTCAAAGCAGAAACATGATTGTATGCCTTCCAGGACAGGTAATAAGTAACAAAAGAAACCCAGTAGGCGGCAAACACGAATGCCCACAACCTGTTGCTTTTTTCCTGTATACGGCATAGAAGGAAAATAAGATAAAAACATAAATTGTGGAGAGATGATTAACACATTCAATTATAATAATACAGTTATCCTTAACACACATAATTAAGTTTTCTTACTAGTTATAACACAATAAAAACCAAGTACATATCACGTCTTCAAATGACATGGCTATTGGGCACACACACATTTCTTAAGCATAACACTTAGAGCTCTAGATAAGTGTAAGACTCTAAGGTTGTTGTGTTTAGTTCCTGGAAAAGTGATAAGGAAAGGAAATATATTTTAAGGAAAATGATTTTCTTATGTTTGGTTGTCTAATAAAAATCTCAAATATAGATAAACTTAGAAACTAAACTATTTATATTGATGATTTAAAACAAAAAAAAAAAAGGTTTGAAGTAGCAAATAAAAATAATGTTGGATCTAACTCTATTTTTCTTTCCTTTATTTTTTCTTTACTTTTACTATTTCTCTCTCTTAAATTTTCCCTCAAATTTTATGGGAACCAAACATAACCAAAGGGATTTTGAAAAAAAAAAGAATTACAACTTTCAGAAAAATAGATTTACTTGTAATCACATTTTACAATCATCTCCAGTCACATATTTATATCTTCCATAAAAAGAAAAACCAGAAGGAAAAAATGCTAATAATTAATGAGAAAGGTTGTACAGCTAGCTTACCTGGATGTTTCCCATCGATAACTTGTCAAGGTCATTGAAAGTGTTATTGCTTGTAGAACTATTTGCTGATAGCTTCAAATTATTGTCAGTGGCAGCCACAGGTAGAAGAACAGGTAGTAGCACAATGCCAGATAAGACCAATATCCCCAAAGCTGTACATTCAAGTAAGAAAATGAGAAGTTTGAAGACTTGCATGCTATTAGTCAAAAAAATCAATGACCGTCATAATATTCAATAAAAGATAATTAAAATTTAGCATATCTTGGGGCATTGATTCACCAATAAGCTTATGTCAAAAGCATGCAACTTGGGAAGTCTAATTGAATGCTTTTTGCTGCCAAGTTTGACATCTAAGCTTAAATCTTGGTCATTATAGTATCCAATTAAAAGTGAACATATAATATGGAGAGTTCACACAATTAAGGGGTATAAAGATGATGCCCAGAAATCACTATGGGATCCCTGGCATAAAAATTACAAGAAATTTTTTAACTTCAAGATTAAATAAAATTTTCTTAATACCACGCAGAAGTCAGTGATTAATTATTTAGGCAACACCAAAGTTACATGCAAGCTTGAATTTTCAGCACCCAAGCAAAGATAAGTGCTTTTCTATTGGATTTATCAAACAGAAAATTTTTATTGGAACCAATTTCAGATATCCCCAATAGGTAATAGCAGTGCATAAATTGAGCATATTCCTGTCTGAATTAAAAAAAAAGAATACAAAGAAAAAATACATCACCAAATGTTATCAGAAATGTCACTGGATTTATCAAAAAGAAATTTCTGATTGGAACCAATTTCAGATATCCCCAGATAGGTAATAGCAATGCATATATTGAGCATATGCCTGTAATCAAAATTAAAAATAATAATACAAAGAAAAAATACATCACCAAATGTTATCAGAAATGTCACTGTGCCTTGCACTGCCCTACCAGAAATATGTTTGTTTTTTGTCAACTCATTAGACTAAAACCATAAATCAAGATGAATTTTTCTGCCCTAATTCTTTTAAGGAAATAATTGCTTTAGTGACAGCCACATATTAGCTAATTTTCCTTTTATGATATGATGTCTTAACTAAGACTTATCTTCATTCACCTAGATATTATCTACTTGCAAGTCATCGAAGATATTGGCCAATAATTAATTGCCCACCAAACTATGAATCTTCAACAGACCCTGTCAACATCATTATACCATAGGCCATCACAGGCAACCATGTTTAGTTTGTTCACAATGAGAATCAATGACAAGATATATCACAGCATGGCATTCAAGTATTGTAGGCCACTAATGCAGTTCCCCTCAGAAGGAAAAGACAGAACAAAGGATGAGGCAAAGAAAAAAGGTAAATTCGATACTCAATAAACTAAACAGGTTAAGGTGGTTAAACAATTAAAAAGTGTAGGAAGAATTGAAATTGGGAAATTGAAGCCTAAAAAGTATGGAGAGAAAGGAAAGGAAAACACCCCTGACAAAAGAAAACATAAAAAAAAAAAACAGTCTTGAACTATTGCAGTTTAAGAAACATGAGAATTGGCCAACATTTTCGAAGGGCTATGAGAGTTTCCACATTCCTAATTGCAACCCTCTTCAAGGTTCATCTATATGGAAATTAAATTTTCAGAATTTCGAGGTGTTTTTTATCCCAAAAAAAAAAACAGAATCCTAAAAAATTTGCTCTGACCATAAGAGGAAAGCTTTGATAAAAGAAAAGTTACTTAAAACCCATAAAAAGAAATTCTCAAACTCACTCCTTCTTTGAGAATCTACTAGAAAACCCAACTGATAGTAGAAGACGAAGCCCCAAAACAGAAAAAGAATACTGCTCCAAATCCACCACGCTAGAGTAGGAAATATTTCAAAGAATTGTACAAAATCTACCAAATCCAGGAAAATTCCTGCAAAACAAACAAATCCCAAAAACTTAAAAAGAGAAGGACAAACCAGTGCTCAAGAAGATGAAATACACAGCAGCATCAACGCCAGACATGGAGATGACTTCATCCTCGGAGGAAGAAATTGCTTCACGGATCCAAGCGCATGGGTTTCTGGTCCTCTTCCCACCCTCCCACGGATCCATGCCTTTGAGGATCCGATTAGGGTAATAGATGACGCTATTTCCAGGCTTCCTGGAGAGCCAAGTGAAGAGCAGCATGAGAACCACGAATATCAGAAACGACGTCCCTAAGGACGTCAGAAACGAACTGAAATCCATCTGGGTCTGGGTATGCTTCCGTTATTGTTCCTCTGCAGGAGAAATGGAAACTTAAGGGACCATGAAAAGTAGCCGTTAACAGAGTAAAAGAACCGTTGAAGGGGAAGGGAAAGTGAGTAATTGAAAAGGATGGGCGGTGGTTGGCGTTCAGAAGATATATAGTAACGGTTGGAATAGGAAGAGGGAAGAGGGAAGAGAGAAGAGTGAAAGGGATAAGGTCAAGAAACAGAGAGATCGGCAGTTGGGTGTTGTTGTGTTTGTACCACCCCTGTTTTTCTTGCAAATCCAATGTCCCCCCTTCCCCCATAAATATAATACCTACAGAGACGCTCAGCTGTCTGTGGGCTCTCTCTTTTCCGTTTTTCCATTTTCCAGAAAAACTAAATTCTAAATTCTCGTTTTTCCGTGTTTTATGTGTGTCTCTCTCTGCGTGTGAGAAAGAGAGATTGACATGCAGACTCCGGCAATATCTCTCAACCGTCTCAATTCCCGAACTTGACCAAACTACCCCTGCTCTCCCCTCCCAATCACTCCTTTTCTCTTTTAGAAAAATATAAATAGAAAGAAATCATTCCTCATTATTCTCAAATCATTTTTTTGACAATTTTTCTTAAAACTAGGTTTTTTTTTAACATCAATTTAGTATTTTATTAACATAAGAATCGATTTAAAGCGTTCTTTATGTTAATAAATCCTGTAAAACGGGTTGTAATGGGATTTTACATTGTGTGTGCTCTCAGGAAAGGAAGAAGGAAAAGACGGATTGCATGCTTTTGCAATAACACTCACCTACTTCTCATGTCCTGATGTGAGTTTGAAATTTATCTCCAATGATTTTTTTAGTGGTGGGATTGCTTTTTGGCTTAGGAATGAGTCGAAGATAGTTGAGTTTTCTTTTTTGAAACCTGAGTCATTTCAAGTTTGCTTATTTCCTTCTCATCCCCATATAAAAATAATAATTTTAAATATTAGTATATATATATATATATATATATATATATATATATATATATATATATATATATATATATATATATATATATATATATATATATATATATATATATATAATATTGTGTGAATAGATAATAATAATAATAACAAAATATATTTTAATAAAATTAATTATACAAAATTATGTATTATTTTATTTATTTATAAAATATATTAATTTTATATTATTAAAAATTTAAAACAATCCCCCGTTTGGTTTTCTTTATTTGCTTTACTTTTTTTTTTGTCACTTTTATCATTTGAAAGAAAAATTGATCATATCTAGTTTACGTGATAGAATATGTCATATTAAGCGGGACAAAATGATGTGAAAATAGTCAGAGTTAGAGTCCTAATGATCTTGAAACTATAATGTATTCAAATAAAAAATTAGAAATGAAAAAATACGTTTTAATATGATTATAAAAAAATAGTTATAGAATATATTTTTTATGATACTTCATGAATTCATGAATTAAAAGTAATATTTGAATAATATTTTTAACAAAAATATATCAAATATTAGTTAAACTTAAATCTTATCTTATGATTCTGTGTATGAATTTATAAAGATATACCATTTTTTCAAAGCTTTTTTGGTCCTACCACTCCAATATATTATCTAGTGTTTCTAGCTCAGTAAAAATTTGGACTCTCATTTCTTGAACTTGTTTTCTATTTTCATTATGCCAATTTTATCATATATTTAAAAAGTCATCGATGTAATGACAATTGACATTGGATATGGATTGATAGAAATTATAAATTTTATTTTAAGAAATACACTATATATTACAAAGAAAATAGCTAAAAAAAAAAGTATATGTAATATTAATTCAAATAATTGATGGACAAAATTTCTTATAGATGTCATAAAATTTATTTGTAGGATTATTATAATCTCCTTCACTAAAACAATATTTCAAATTCTAAAAGAAACTTTATAGAATATTTTACCATGATAGGGTAAAAGAATTATTTTTATGACATAAATTTATTTAAAAGTAATTGCACAAAAAATCTACACTAAAACTTATTTTCCCCTTCAAAGACGTAAACTGTCTCTGGCATTATTAAATGTGATTATAGAATAGGGAAAGAAAAGGAAGCAACCAAGCATTTGGGAGTTTATAAACATTTATATGGATTTATATTATATTTAACCGATTAAAGTAATACATTATTGTAATTCTAATTGAATAGTTAAAATAAAAAATAAAAAACCTATGAATCAAATTTAATCGAAAATCCTAATTGGAAAGATATTTAGATTTATAAATATATTAAAAAGAAAATATTATGGCATCTTTGGTTACGATCTCTAAAAACTGTTTTTTTTTAAATAAGGAGAATTTAAAAACACAAAAAAAAAAACTTTTGGCTCCTATTGTAAAAAATAGTAGAAAAAATAAAATAAAAACGCTAAATTCATAAAAAGGATCAGTTTTTCAAAAACATCAATTAAAATTTTTTTTTTTTTAAAAATCGTCCTCAATAAGTATTTTCAAAAACAAGTAATCCAAGAAACCTGATAGAGGGTATTTTCGTCATTATGTAGAGAGAGGTACCTTATCCACAAAGGATTCATAAAGTTGAGCCACACTGGATATTTTGTTTCTTTTTTTATCCGTTTTCGCCTTCACCTGCCAACGTACATATCCTCGCTTTATCCGATCACAGCACTCGCCAAATCATTTGCACACGTGTACAAATTCCCGAACTCCTGCGTCGTGTCGGCTAAGTCTCGCGAGTAATTAACTCCACCTAACTCTAGCGCGTGGCTCATCTACCCACAAGTCGAAATCGTGTCTAATACGTGGCGGGAAAAGAAGACAAAATCTGCTTTTGGGGAGGGGACACGCGTCGCTTCGAGAGAGCTGCCGACAGCCCCAGCAGCGCGCGATCAACGGGTGAGAAATTGTGGGACCCGCATATTTCTTGACACTCTTTTGTATATGAAGTTGCCACGTCAGCAATCCTGGGGAACTGAGGGTTGGAGAGATAGAGACAGGACTAAAACACCGGGACCCACTGTCTTTAATCGAACTATCAGTTTCGTCTCCTGTGATGACGTGGCTTCATCTCCACCTTTCATTTGCTCTTCTCCAAAGTTTTTTTTTTTTTTTTTTTTAACGTTGCTGTAACTTGGCTTAAAGTCTCACCAAGCTATTATAATTTATACCCCTTTCCTGTTGGACAAAATATCTCCCACAAATGATTTAAGCCAAAACTATTATGTTTTCTAAAATCGTTTGAAACAATAATAACTTGTATTTAAATAAAAGAAATATTTTAATTTATAATTATTTTATCTAAAAGGTGCCAAATAATATCTTGAAAGAGAAATTGCTAAAAAAAAAAAAAAATTTGATTTCAGATCTACCATACATCAACCCTACCCCACAAAATACCTGATAAATTAATAATTAAAAATATTATTTGATGATTTAAATAAAACAGATATATTATTTTATTCAGATCCTAAGTTTATGTCAAAAATGAAATTTATACATTTTTTGAGATATATGTCCTCCTTTAAAGAAAGGTACAAAAAGTTGAAAAGAAGGGGTCACTCTTAATTCCCATTTAACTTTTACTGTTTTTTCCTCTTTCTTTCTTTTTCTGGTGTTTTTCAGGATTCAAATTGAAGATAAAGTTAACGCAAATTAGCATTGAAGAAGATTTTATAGTTACCAAAATAAGATAAGTGCTAGCAATTTAGGCCTGTTAGAATAAGGGTACAAATTTGGGTGACGTGACCCCCATTCGGATCACATCCCTTTATCTATATTTATTCTCAATTTCATCTTACAAAATAAATATTTAATAAGATGTATAAGATATAGAAAAATTTTTATACTCGTTCAATTTATTTTTAAAATTCAAAACAGATATGATCAATACCTCAATTCAAGTTTAAGAAACAAATCTGATTTCTTTTTAAATAATTTTATTTATTCAAACTAGTAATATATATTAATAATCATAAAGATGAAAATCGATAAATCAATTCAGAAAGCGCATAATAAATATATATAATAATATTGATTAAATAAATGTAATTTGAGTTGTATAACGTATTGATTATCGATATTTAATTTATTATGTAGCGTAAATTGACGTGTTTTATTCGTATTAACAAAATATTGCAATAAGATGACGACACCAAACTAAATATAACAACAAGACAAATAAATCATGAAAAACATAAACAAATCTAACTTAGAGTGGAATTTTATATCAATCCCATCTATGGGTTTGTTGAACCATGCTAGGAATTATTATTCATGTCAAATATATGAAACTTAATGGGTGGAGTTATGTGCAATAAGGAGACATAAATTAATGTTTGAGAATTTAAAAATAGGTTAGAAATATAATAATTATTATTATTCATTTTAAATTTCTTTAACTAAAAATCAATAATGATCAATTTTTAAGAGTATTTAAAGTTTTTTGAAAAAATAGTGGCTTTTGATGAGCAATTGAATACCAATAATCTTCTCAAATTTCTTTTCTAGTAACTCATTTCTTAAGTGTGAGAGTGATTTTTATTATTAATCACGCATGCTTTCTATAAATATTTTTTTTTACATCCATTTTTTATCGATCTATTTTTTAATAAAGTGATTATTCCACATAGATCTGAGTTTTATTATATTTTTTGTGATTTCATTGTCTTGTTATAGTGTTTGAGTTACATCATTGTCGACTTTGCTACATTGTTTGTTTTAGATAAATGCTTTGTTATAGCGTTTTATTTTGTGACAACGATTCAAGCAGGCGAAATATATTATCAGAATAGAGATATGAGGTGGGTTATGATCGTGATATGTACAATTTGCGGTCATTAATGTATAATCAGTATATGTGCTCCAATTTATAGGGTTTTGGTGATTTGTTATCTTTAATGCATGGATGTTGTTTAATGCTGTCATTTATAATTTTTAGCGATTTTGTATCTATGTTTCTATCGATATATTGATAATTTAAATCAATAAAATTGTTTCTTTAAAAAAAAATAGTAATATTTTATTCTCCTTGTTTAAAATAATATTTATTATTCTTTATTTTAAAATTATTTACTATTCTTTCCTTGATATAATTCTTAATATATTCTTGAATAATTTATTTAAAAGAAGTTATAAATTTTATCTTTTTCTTGTCCAAAATGAAGGCGTCTTTTAATACTTAAAAGATGATAAATGAGTCTCTACTCAAGCCTCTAAAATTAGTAAAGTCTTGTAAAGGTTTGAACCATATCAAATCGTGTCTTTAAAAATCATTCGATTATAAGCGCGAATTTATTAATATATAAGCACTCAAGTCAAGCGCATGTGGCACAGAGCCAGACTTGTGCTGCTTCAAGGAATTACATCATATGCGTAAACTCTGCATTTCTCTCTAATTTACCTAAACCTTTATATTATCTCGTCCTTGCATCACTCAGCCTCTAAAAGACACGTGTCTAGATGACACCACCATCAAAAGGGAGATCCTCGCCATTAGAAAGGGTGGACAAAAGCATAAGGCTCTATTATAAGAAAAGCTTCGACCTTTTACTTATATCTTAATACCTTACCTTAAGAACAAATTATCTTACAAATCAAGTACTTTTGATTATTATAATAATTTTAAAAAGAGAGCATGACAATCATAGTCAAATCACTATAATAAAAATCGATTTTATGTCAAGATAATTTATTGATTCACCCATAGCTTAGAATGAAAGAACAATTTTTTTTATTGTTGTTTGGGGTGATTTTAATCCACATGAAACATATAAAAATACAAATTGTCTCACAGAGGCATTGTTGGAAATTAAAATATTCCAAAGCTGAATGAAGCATAAATCAAGCTTTTTAAGATTGTTAAATATGTAGAACACACCAGTTCTCTTGAGTTGCCATAATTAAAATGGAAAACATATGAATAGAAATCTTGAAAAAATTAATTGCTAAAGAAAAATGTTAGATTTCCTTAGGAATAAATGAAATACGGAAAGTTAATAGACTTTAATAATACTTACAACCATAATCATGAAATTGTTAAAGTAAATATTGGATTTCACTGTGAAAATAGTATTATGCTGAAAAATTGATAAAGACTTGAATAAAACTTGCAATCAGAATATTAGAATTGTTAGAGAAAATATTTGATTTTATTAGAATGAATGAAATAACACTGCAGGTAATTTGTCAAAAACTTGGTTAAGGCCAAGAAATAGAATGTTGAAATTACTGAGATTGGTGAAAACTTGTTGAAAAACTTGAATTTGTTAAAAGCTTGTTGAAAAGCTAAAATTTGTTGAAATAACTTGACATTGAGTCGATTGAGTTATTGATTAATTGATTGATTTATTGATTTGTTGGTTGATTGGATGTCTTACGCCGTCATACCACCCACTTCTTTATAGGCGTAAAGACTATACCCAAGATTTCTCCTCTCTCAACTTTTTTGAAGTAGTGTGTGTCTTAAGATTCATTAATCTTTGTTCCTTAAAAACTCTCCTCGTCACTCGGTGTGAGTCTTTGTTCTCAGGGTATTTCGCATCTGTCGTATTGGAGACTTGTTCGCGAAAATATTCGCGTCCCATTATAGCTGGCTGTTTAAATACTTTCTAATAATGTTTCGTTTCTTAGAAATTAAAAAATTTATAAATATCATTGGACTTCTTCTATGGCTTGTGCAAATGGATCTGAAACTCTTTCTTTTGAACTTTTATTCATGGGCTTAGGCTTAAACTTAAACCATTACATATCAAGCCAAATTTTTAAGTTTAATGCAAAGACTTACTTCCTATTATTATTCAACCGCCCTACCCTTTTTTTAGCCAATTCTTAGTAGCTTTTCTAAGACATAAGAAATCACTTACCATCACAAAGAAGAATACGAAATGTTCTTAGGACATGCATAAGTTTTCTTTAGAACAATCATTGGCAAAAAATAATGCATGACGTAAGATTTTCAATTTAAAGTGTAGAAGTGTCACATTTCCAATATCTTACGGTTCTCAAAGGAAAAAAAAAAAGAAAGAATATTTTTATAGAACAAAAATAATGAAATATAAGTTATAAAAAGAATTGAGATCGAGTATGGGAAAAAGAACTAGAATGGAATTTCTCGTTTATGATGTCTTTTATAGAAAGGATGGAAAGCAAGCTTTCCGAAAGATTCCATTTAACATCATAAATACAATGAGAAAATAAAAGTCATAACTTAACTATTTTGTGACAGCTTATTTATAATTTATTTGAGTTTATTTTCTCACATAATTATTTTTAATAAAAATTATGCCTATTTGGAAGAGTTTATAAAAATA
Organism: Tetrastigma voinierianum; assembly: GCA_016808115.1. NCBI lineage: Eukaryota > Viridiplantae > Streptophyta > Magnoliopsida > Vitales > Vitaceae > Tetrastigma > Tetrastigma voinierianum. The sequence continues at coordinate 127,933 of JAEQBH010002487.1, read as the reverse complement.
ACTTATGACCTTCTTATAAGCCTATTTTAATTTATTTCAATAAGTTTTATGGAGAAGTTTATCAAAATAGGCTTAAAAGTTTATACGAACTAAAATTGATCTCTTGTAGCCAAAACTGTCATTACGAAAAATTATATATATATAAAAAAGGAAAAAAAAAAAAGAAGAAATATAAAAGAATTCCAAAAAAGTATATATAATGCATCTATGTTGTTCATCTTAACATACTAGTATATTCTTACATGTTATTTTAACATCCTATATTCTTATATATATATATATATATATATATATATATATATATATATATATATGTAAAAAATATGAAAAATAATGAAATATAATTAAAAAATATAAAAATATTATATTGATGATGGAAAAAATATGTTGTGTTATTGATTTCTTGATTTAGAATTTGATATAAATCCATGAGTGTTTATTTTGTTTTGGAACTTAGAATTTTGTGATGTTAGGAATCACTATGATGTTTATTATTTTGTTTTGAAAATGTTTGTGATGATGAGAAATACTAGTGATGTTTGATATTATTTACTTTATTATATTTTATTATTAGATAAAAACTATAAACAATATTTAGAAAGATATATGATTTTAGTTTTTAATGGTAGCGCATCTTAAAAAAGTCCGCGTCTTACCATCGTCTTATCAAGACTAAAGTCTTTTACGTAACATAGATATCTTTAAATAGCTATGAGTTCGTAGTGCATCGTATTAATTTATAGCGTCTCAAAGATTTTAATAAAGAAAAAAACCTATTATATTTTAGTTTTTATAATTTTTTTTATGCATATGAAACAAAAGTGAAGATGAGAGAATGATTTATTAGTTATTTTTTATACTAGAGATTACAGTTGAATGATAAATGTTTTTTATATATTGTGAATATTTACTTTATATATATATATATATATATATATATATATATATATATATATATATATATATATATATATATATATATATATATATATATATATATTCATATATATATATAAATATTAATTTTAGTTCTTTTACTTTGGATTCTTTTAATTTTTAAAAGTACTGACCAAGTGCTTATAAACACTTCAATTTTATAATTGTTTATGATGATCTTTTCAGTAATTTATAAGTGTTTGTGTATTATCTGTACCTTAAAATAATAAATAAATATTATTTTTTAAAATACGCATCCAAAATAAATAATTTATTAAATAAAAGCATTTCATTTAGTTATATTTAATGTTCTATAAAATGTCGCTTAATTAAATTGTTTACTCAAATAAGGCCTTAATAGTATGATGGTCATTCATCACTTTATTTACGATATTTCCCCTTAAATATCCACCTTATTAAAGGAGTATAACTCTTTGAAAACCTTACTATTAAAAATTCTCATGGGAAAAGTCTATCATTGGAAAAACCATAGGACTTGTTTAGCTCCTATTTTTTTAAAATTCAATATTTTTAAGAACAAAGCCGAAAACATAAAAACATAATTTTATCAAGTTAAAATTATTCTTATTATCCTAATTTAAGATTTTACGCTGCTCTTCATTTTTTTAGAATAAAAAACTAAAAATGGGAACCAAATGTTGTCCTCATATTCTTAAGAACAAAAACAATTTTCAAATACCGTAACCAAAGATACCCATAATATTTTAACTCATTTGATTACTCTTTAATTATTAAAACTAACTCATTATAAGTCTTGTCAATACAACTCAACAATACAAAAATCTAAATAAAATAAAAGAGTACAATATAATATCATTTTCAAACATTCTTCCCCTCGTGTCAACATTGATCCTTGAGCTGAGATTCCTATCTTGTAAGTTAATGTTGAGGCTAACAATAATTTTATAAAATAAATCTATTAAATTATTACTTGAATATATTTATCTAACCTTGATTTCACTATTCTTTTAGGGTTGATATTCATAATAAAAAATTTTGATAAAGTGCGTTTAGTTATATCTCATTTAAACTAAAATCCCCCCTCTTCCCCAATTTCTATTTTTATAATACATGCAGTATTATCTTTATATAACATTGTCATGTTCCCTTAGAACCTTAGAAGAAAATCCACATGATTCTTGATTAAGTTGGATCATAGATCTTATACAACCATGTGTATTCATGATATGCTTCTTGAACTACAAGTATTTCTTAGCAATTTGACAATGTGGTCACCATTATTTATTTGAAAATTCTCTATGAAATAAAAGTATTCTCATAATTATTAAACATATACCCATGTTTATAACATATCTTTATGTGGGTTTGAAAGTAGCATGTCTGTGTATCCCAACAGATTTAGATTTTATTCTCTCTCTCTCTCTCTCTCTCTCTCTCTCTCTCTCTCTCTCTCTCTCTCTCTCTCTCTCTCTCTCTCTCTCTCTATATATATATATATATATATATATATATATATATATATGTAGTTGGAGTGTTACTATATCTTACTTATAAATTGATAGGATGCATAAGTGTACCAATATCTTTAAGATATGGATGGTAATTGAGGACCACATGTATATATCATTAAGATATGAATAAAATAAACTCTTATAATTTTGGAACTCTATCTTGCTTAGAAATTGATAGGGACGTACAATTGATAGGATGCATAAGTGTACCAATATCATTATGATATGATAATTGAGGACCACGTATACTTCTTTGTCATTTTTACAAAATGATTCATATTTCACTTCAAATGATTAAGCGACCATTAAAGAATTCAAATGGTGTGCTTTATCTATAAAAGAATATTGTAAAAATTAATTGGAAAATACTTGATTTTTAAGTCAATATGAAATTTTGTTTTGCCAAGATCTATCATATGAGATCTCTTTTCAAATGATTTATATATTTTGTAAGCTCTTTAGAAGTGCCAAAAAAAAAGTTATAAGCATAAACAACAATAATTGTAAATTTACTTTCTAATTTCTTAATGAACATACAATTATTCACATGCCTATATTTTTAGCAAGCATCCTCTAAGACAAATATATCATGTGTCTAGAATACTTTAACCAACAAAAGGATTGTTGTAACATAATTGATATATTACATACTACAGGACTTTGTATCATATCGTTTCGGAAATTTAAATCATTCATTGATTAATATAAATATGTTATAATGACATTCATGAGACATATATCTAATTTTTCTAAAGCTATCAAGATAACGAAAAAGCAATATATGATTGCATCTATGATGAGAGATTATGTTCCCTTATTGTCGATACCAAGTCTCTACAAGAAACCTTGTTGTACTAATAAATTGAAATTTGGTCCCCATAGTCTTCAAATCTTTAGGTGTTTGAATTATAACTTAGGAACTCCTAATTTTGTTAATGAAATTAACTTTGCTTGCATAACTTTTTTCTATTTTTCTAATTATTTTTGTATTGGTATTCTTCCATAATTTATGGTTCAAGATTTTCATCATTTCCTATGATGTCAATGAACACTTAGGAAGCGTAAATATTGTTCATAATAATATTATTTTGATCTCAATTTTCTCTATTATTTGAATCTCATTTTTATTTTGTGTGCCCATAACTTATAAAATTTTTATACTTTTTAGGTTTTTAGGTATATGTGTCTCTTTTATGAGGTATTTGTTAAATTTACCTCTTTAGACTTCTTGCTCAATACCTTTGTAGGGTTATGTGCTATATAAGTGCAAATTGGAAGGATAAAAGTTCATTAATTTTAGATTATTGATTTGTTTAAACCTTTTTTAAAGTGCCAAGCTTTCTTGTCTTTTTATCTCTGAGTCACATCATTTGAACTAGTAGGCCTACCATACTTCATATATATCTTAGATTCATTTGTTAATTGTTTGATAGGGACATCAATCAATGCAGGTATTTGGAGAAAAAAGTGATTTTATTATCAATGAATCCAAATATTGATTGGCTACTAAGGTTCTGCAAATAAATATTCCTTTCAGTTCATATTGATTTGTATGTGTTCCAAGTATTTTTTTTATCATTTTTCTAAAATCATCTTTTCTCTCTTGGTGGGAAAATACCCTTATTAAAATAACAATCCATGAACCCGATAGTAAAAACATCTCTTATATAAAGTTCAAGATATCTACCTAATGTTAAATAGAGAATCAAAATCCACATAAATCTCTAATCTTCGTTACAGACCCATGTTAATGTGTCATGTAGGTGTAATTAGTGCATATACTACCTTAATAAAATATTTGTAAGTGTGAGACATTTGGTTATTTCCCAAGTAGGATTCGTGAAGGATAAAATTCATAATAATTCGTAGGTCAAATACATACGAAAAAGTGCAACATACATTATATCATATCCTTAGATATCATTTATTGTTCTGAGTATGTGCAATGAGATGCTTAATGTCAATTCCAATTAACATATAATACTCAATGAATGTTCAAGAACTAAATTCACAAGAATTACCAAGGCATGTTGTCTTGATTGTATAATTTGGAAACTTTGTTTTTTTATCTTCTTATTGTGAAAAAAACTTAGATAAGGGAGCATTGCATGCGGAAATGGGACAAACATATATATATATATATGACCATCTAGTAGAGGCATTTATTAGGATCATAAAAATAACATGATGGATAGACAGGCCTCTCTATATATCTCCATCTATTCTTAACTTATTTGTCAATTCTGACTTGGATATGACTTCAATAAAAAAATGGTGTAAGATAATATATGAGTATTCAATGGACAAAGGAATCTTATGGATCTCTAATGGCTGCTCATATGGGTATCCTATTATTAGCACATCATGGAACTTTTGATTGACAACATGTAATTCAGTAGGCTTTATAATCGCATGATAAAGCTTACAAGAGAAAACTAAGAATTTTTCTACTATAAGCTTTTGGCTATAATAATAGAAGCATTGTAAAGCTATTTTACACCATCTCCATTTAAAATTTTAATATCACATAAATTTCTATTTATATCTTTAAAATTGAGTAAAAATATTGTGCTGGATATGCTAGAATATAAAGTATCATTTATATATAATCAAGTTTGCAGTATTAAATATGATATTTAAATTGTCTTTTATTAATATGTCAACTTAAAAAATATTTTTCATCTCAAACCACTGTATATAATTGTAGCCTGAAATCTCCTGTAACCCGTTTCACACCCTATTATCACTTGAGCCAATTCTTTGTTCTTGTATTGCTAGAAAAAGCAGTGTGATATATATATATATATATATATGACAAGCGTCCTACAATCATGCCCAGGCCTACATCCTGTTAAAGGTTCTTAAATCATATACAAAATACTTCGACAAGTTGGCCCAATTTCGACAAAGCTAGAAAGAGAAGCCCATTTTCTTTTAGGCCACAACAATGAGCAACCTGCATCCTTTGAAAAACAATGGCAATATATAACTTGAGGGGGTGGCCGTCCCTTGTGCCTGCTTAGATTTATAAAAACAATCGGCAGTTGGGTATGTATTGGAGGAAAGTGAAAAACAAACAAGAATCGGTTGGGTCGGAGTCAGACGAGAGCCTACCAGAGAGACAGAGTTGCAGCATTGGGAACCCCAGGAATCCTTTTTCCGACTAGACTGGTTCCCAGAGATGTTCTAGAGAGGGAGGGAAGTAACTGACTGACTGACTGACTGACTCTGTCATCTAAAGTTGCAGCAATGAACCCGACCCCTCGCCAACTTGTCCCAGAGGCAGATCATCTGCCTGGGGGACTGGTAGTGTGCTGTGTAATAGTCCTCCATGCACCCATATTGACAGAACTTCCAGTTATGGGAGTACTGAACATGTGTGGAGCTGTTGAACTGCTCAACCCACATTCCCATGCTCACATCCTCCATCTTGAATAGCTGCAATCACAAAGTAACAGCATGAATTGATGACCATGATAAAAAGAGGAGAAAAAGTTCAAAAAGCCATTCTCCAAGAGAAGTGGTAAAGAAGGTTTATGTTGTTACAGACCCTTAAGGTTCGATTCCCATGTTGAGCAACAATAAATTTAGCAATGTCAATGGAAATTATATATCCAGGGCCGTTCGCATAAGGAGGATATACTTCTTCTGGCCACTCCTGTTACATCAGATAAATAGTTCTTCATACACAAATAAAATGAAAGAAAATCCAATATACAACAACATCCTCTCGATTTACTAATTGAAAGTATAAAACTAACTTCTCATGTGACAACTAAAATAAGCACAAGACTAAGAACTAAAACAACTCCAGCTCCAGAGTACAATGTGAGAAAATCTCATTTCCCTTTTTGATCTTAATAACCTTAAATTTCTAAATTTTGTCTTAAACTAAACTGACTCATGTATGCCATCATGTATCATTTTTTCTATATATACATTACGTAAAAGTACAAAAAGATAACAACTTCATCAAAAGATGATGCTTTAATTCATATATCTATCATATAATTCACAAAACAAATGTATACTTGTAAATTATGTCTTGAATTCTAAATTTCAAACTCCAACTAGTCCACTTTTTCAAGTCCCCTACAATCCAAAAAGAAATTTAACAAATAAGGAACTATGACCATGTGATATACTTGTATAAACTATTGACATAAAGATGTACATTTATCATGATCAAAGTTACTGAACTTTTCAAGTTCATTAACATCCCTGCAAAAAGGGGAAAAAGTCAAAAGAAAAATAGATACCTTAAGCAAAAGAGTTTTTCTTCATTCAATATTACCCTTAAGGTTGAACATTGGAAATCATCTTAATAACATATACTACATTCAATAACACCTCCTTGAATTTGGACTGAAAATTAAACTTCATGGCCAATCTTTCAATGTGCCTGTTACAACTTCTGTCCAATATTACCACCTGGAATCACTTTTTCTATCTTGTCCTTATTCATCTACCAACTTTGAAATCCATTTTCAGTAATAGTTTATAGTATTTTCAAGAAAAATTCAAATTTGATTTTCCAAAAGTAATTAAACCAATTTGCAATGAAGAAAAAACTAATCAAAGCATAATATAATATATTTTAGTTGCGTTTTATCCTTAGAAAGTACTAAGAAAAGAAAAATCTGCTAAGGAAAATGATTTTCTTATATTTGGTTGTCCAGTAAAAAAATCTTAAAGAAATTTCAAATACAAATAAAATTACTTAGAAATTTACACATTTTTAAATCATTTTAATCTTTATATTTTTTTGAATTAACATAAATAAAATGAGTTTGAAGTAGAAAATAAAAAAAAAAATTGGATTTCACTCTATTATGTTTTCCTTCATTTTTTCTTTCTTTCTACTTTTCCTCTTTATCGTCTTTCCCTCACATTTTTCCTCGAATTCTCTAGGAAGCAAAATAGGCTTTATGCATCATATTGTGCATCGTATACGAATCTTAAAGAACATTTAACATGCAAGAACACTTAATTGTAAGTTTGTAGCAACTACAAATAAATGACTCCTAGAAGCAAGTTAAAAGATTTGAAAAAAAAAAGAAGAAAGAAAGCCTGGCAGCCTAAGACTTATCCAAACCTTATTTAGATCTGTTGTGGTCTACAACGTCATAAGAGCCAGGGCTGGGCCTCTGTGACAGGGGCCTCATCCTCAGGATAGACCTGGTCTGAAGAGAAGAGGCTCAAAACTAAGGCTGAGAAAGAACCCAAAAAAATGCCCTGCCACATAGCATGGCTCAAGCCTATTCTCAAAGCCCAAAACCTGCTCAAAGATCCAAAGTTGCTCTGGTTCTAGGGATGGTCTTGGGCTCAGACCCTCAGCTCAGTTCCAAGCTTCCCCCATACCCGGGGACAAAAAAAAAAAAAAGAAAGAGCTGCATTTAAGGTAAGCTACTGTGTTTCAGAATATCATCGATAAAGTTCACAGGTCACAGGAAGGGCTTAAAGCTTTCTCACCTCATATGTGACTGCCCATTTTCCACTTCTGAGAGGTCGATGCAAGAGGTTGAGATTGCCCATATAAAGGGACCTTTTGCGAGGGATGCCCTCAATTTCTTTTAAGACAGTGTCCACCCTAACAAATGTATCATCATCACACTTCATGACATATGCTGCTGTCACATTCTGGACCTGCATTGAGGGACATGATACGACTCAAACAGGCCCCACCCAAACATAATGCAGAAAAATAATGTTTCTCCCAATTACATTTTATGAAGACCAAAAGAAAAAACTTGAACTCACCCCAAACTCACAAATAGCAATAGTTTTAAGTACCACAAGCTCATAACGATCCATAAAGGGCAGAATTATAATATCTCCGAAGTAAGCAGCCTCCTTTTTCAGCATTGCATTCACCTCTTTCCTTGGATTCTAGATATTTATTTCACATGTGATTAGAAAACTCAATAAAGAAACATAACAAAAAAAATCATCGCAATAGAAGGTTGTAAGAAAAATTTATCGGTTCATGAGCATGGATCAATGCACAAATTTATATTTTATGCAAGAAAGAGCAATTACAAAACAACCTGTAGATAGGATTGCAATATCCAGAACCTAAATTATTTCCTTTTTCATTGGATTCTACACAACCTAGGCCCCCTAAACACATACACACAGATTCAAGCCAAAATAATAATATGTAATCTGTAAGAAATTGTAAGGAAAATTTATCTGTTCATGAGCATGGATCAATGCACAAATTTATATTTTATACAAGAAAGAGCAATTACAAAACAACTTGTGGATTGGATTGCAATATCCAGAACCTAAAGCATGCATGAACAGGAAAAAAAAGAAAAAGAGATTTCCTGGGGTTACAGAGCCATACATAATACATTGATCCTCAAACTCATTTGATCCTGCCATCCGATCAAATGGACAAATCTATATCCCAAGTACGATATATAGGAGAAAGAGCAATAACAAAATAACTTGTAGATTGGATTGCAGTAAATAGAAACTATATTATTCTTAAATTAGAAAGCCTGCATGAACAGAAAACAGATGAGATTTCCTGGGGTCAAGAAGCCAAACATGATACCATGCTCCCCAAACTTATTGCACCATCCAATCAATTAGTGTCCATCAGTGGCTTCTCATAAACCAATTCAAATTGCTTTATTTATCTAGAGTTGGTAACACCAATGCTACTCTTCTGTTTCAGCATGTCAAAAATCGGATTTTCAAACATCCATAAAGCACATTCATGTCCTTGTGCCTTTCTGTTTTTTTTTAAGTTTAGCCTTCATAAACTAATAATCCTCCAACAAAAGACTTCAAAATACATCAGTTCCAAATGTATCTCTACTAATCTTTCCATCTCTGCTACATGGTTCATGAACGTGTTCCAATTGTATCTCAGTAAAATCATCCCCTAGTTTGCTTAATTGATACAGCTTACAACAGTCAAGTATAATATAGAATTCTACACAGGAGTCATAGAACTCCAACTTCACCGGCAACATCCTAGTTATCAACTTCCTTACACGTATGTTCTAACTGGGGAAAAGAAGGATGTAGCTTTACAAGATCTCAGACATCAAGTTGACATACTTAAATTGTGTTCCAACCTTTATGTTTATTCCACTAGTTAAGAAGCAAAAATTTTAAAGGGCATTCGTTTCCTCTAGTTCTCCACCTATGCAGCCATAAACCAACACTGGATGACTAACAAGTAACAGAATGATGATACTTATCTTGAACATGATCAATCAGTGTACAATCATTGCAAATGCTTGTTGTATTTCCACATAGCAGGCTAATGCAATGTTTGTCCCCTCCATGACATAGGCAAAATTTTATGGTTCACAGGTACCCAATCATAAAGTTTTCAACTGCTCCCTAGCATGGCTTGGGAATCTTACCCCAACAGTGTTCAGATGCATTGTTTTTGTTTGTATCCCAAGTAAAGACATATAAACTTGAACCCAGGGCCACTAAATGCATCTGCTCAGGCTACTCTCCCACTCAAAAGGATCATCAATGCTACCATCCTCTTTCTCAAAAAGAAAAGAGTTACAATGAATGTTAACTTCTTCAAATTATCAAAAGATTAATCTTCATGAGAAGAAATGGGAAGGGGAAGGTCAGTCCCAAGACTGCTCCCTACCTTTCCTAAAGCTTGCTTAGGTGGCTGAGAGACCCTACCTTTCCTAAAGCTTGCTTAGGTGGCTGAGAGACATGCAATTCAAAGGGAGGCTAAAAGTTCAAAGCTACAAAACTAAGGAAAGTCTCAAGATTCAAAGTTGTTTGTTTACTCAAGCAGACCTCTGTAAATTATGTTGAACAATGTCAAAATCCCCTTAAGCACGATCAGTCATTGACCTTAAAAGAAGGTATGTTTCCTAATCCTCCTGATTCTACAATTGATCTTCACAATCTTTTGATAGGTAAGAAAAAGATGTATATTGAAAAGAGAGGCGCTGAAAAGGCAGCCAAAAGTACACATGAAGTACAATTGAATGCCAACAATCCCAACAAAAATAGGGAGGCTAACACCAAAAACAACAGCCCTCAAGGAGCTCCTAACCAATCCATAAATCACCTCAAGTGTGTACTGTTGGAACCATAAACAAATGAGTCCAAGCCCAAAGGTTAAAAAGAAAAGTCTACTTGCGTCTCTGAACAGAATGCTCTTTATCATCACAAGCCCTACAATTAATCTTTTCAATGTTGTTCAAATGATTGATACTAATTTGAACATTCATACAGCCATCAAAAAAGTCATAGGAATTGTACCAAACATCCTTTGTCGAATTTCTTGTCTTATCACAACATAACCAGCCACTATGAGGCTTTCACAACAACCCTGAACTCAAGTTCAATTCCAAAAAAAAAAAAAATTATAAGTAAGCCAGAAATGCATTAAGAGGCACAAAACAGCGCCAAAATGAATACAGGACGTATACAAACAGCCACCAAAATGGCAAAAAACAAAAAGACCCCCTCGGCCAAGAAACCAAAGACCCTCAATCTGGACATAACCAATCCACAAAATCTATAATAGAGGAGGGACCCTGGGCCATGAAAACAAAAAATCTAAAAAAGGAGCTTGTTGACCCCAAGTGGAAGCAAGCAATAGATAAGGAAATGAAGGTCCTATAAAAGAATGATATATATGGTATATGTTTAATCCATCTAAAGGAAAAAAAAAACCTGAGGGTAGCTGGTTGGTGTATACATTAGGGTGGGTTACCCATTAGTGCCACTTGGATTCGAGTCCCCTCCAGGGAGGAGGTTTGGTAGTTAACTTGAGGCCATGTGGGATTAATCGAAGTGGGGAAGCAAGTAGCTTGGAAGACAACCTGATTATAAAAACCAATAAATAAAAAACAAAAAAAAAAATACATCCAAAGTTGGATAAAAATGAGTGTTTACAATTAAGTTCAAAGCTGATGGCTCGATAAAAAAATTATGTTTTGTTTTGTCTTTTTCTTTTTATAAGTGACTCTACAGAGAGATATAAAACAAGATTGGTCTCTAGGGATACACTCAAACCTGACTACTAAGAGACTTTGCCCCCTATTAAAAAAATGACCTTTAAAGATATATCCCCTAGATTCGAGGGGCAGTTTAAGATAGCATGATGCTCAAGTTGAACTGGAACAAATCTTTTTATGATTCAAAACATGTCTAGAGGGCTTGGTTTGATAGATTTGCTTTGTTTGTCATTGGGGTTCAAACATCAGCAGACCCAAGGAGACCATATGATGGAGACAAGTGGCAGCCACCTTAGAAAGTTTATCACAAACACAAGGGCTCTAAGGCTCAAGCCTTAATTTGGCACTCTCTGGATGATGAAGAGCCTAGGTGGGATCTCATATAAATGAGTTAGTAGCAATTGTCATAAGTTAGTGTCATTTCCAATGTTTGTCATTTTCCAATGTTTGTTATTTTCCATGGTTGTCATTTTCAAAGGGTAGTGATTTCCAAGAATCTTTAATAGGACCTATAAGTCAAATCAAAGTTGTTAGTTTCAAGTTCATTTACTAGATGGTAGTTCCAAGAGCAATGGGAACCTAGAGTCACCTATATATATGGTTGTATTCAATCTTGATGAATGAATGAAGAACAGAATTTTCGAGAAAATACAAGTCTTAGTGTGATGCAAAGTTCCCTATGGTGTGATGCCTAGGGTTCCTAAGAGTGATTCCTAGGGTTATGTCAATCTCTTTGTGTCATACGAAGAGCCCTCGGTGTGAAGCCTAGGGTTTCTAAGAGTGATTCCTAGAGTTATTTCAATCCTACTCTATTTTTCTAGAATTTTCCTTTTGGTGCTGCACCACCATACTTTGTTCATCAAATGATCACCAAGGAAAAGAGTGACTATTCTTATTGTCTATGTGGACGACATTATAGTCAATAGGGATGATTTTGAGGAGATACAAAATTTGAAAGGTAAATTAAAAATTAAAGCCTTGAGAAGTCTTAGATATTTCCTTAGCACTAAAGTTACATGATCAAAAAATGGGATATATGAGTCTAAGAAAATATGATCTTTTAGAAGAAACCGGAATGTTAAGGTACAAGCCCTTGGATACTTATACATCATAATCATAAGCTTGGGACAAACTTAGATGGAGTATCAATTGATAAAAGAAGATATCAAAGGCTTATTGGCAAGCTAATATATAGGTCTTGTGAAAGGCCAAACACTGCCTACATTGTTGGTTTCATAAGTCAATTCATCCATGATTAGAAGATCACTTTGAAGCTATAATGAGGATATTGACATGTTTACAGGCTACTCCAAGCATGGGATTGCTATTCTCTCTAAAACAATCACATGCAAGTAAAGGCCTACACTAACAATGATTATGCTAGATCTATAACAAACAAGATGTACTTCAAGGTATTGCACCTTTGTAGGGAGTAAATTGGTGATTTAGAGTCATAAAACAATGAATAGTTGCTAGATCAAGTGTCAAGATTGAATATTGAGCAATGGCGCTACATACTTTAGAACTTGTGGATCAGAAATCTACAAAATGAATTACAAGTAAATGTTGAAGAATCTATAGAGGCAGCCATAAGCATGACTCAGTCCAACATGACCACTGTAAACATGTTGAAATAGATGGACACTTCGTCAAAGAAAAGATTAATAATAGTCTCCTCTACACTCTCTTTGTTTCATAACAATTGACCAATAAATTCACTAAAGGAGCGTCCAATCCAAGCTTCAACTCAATGACATGTTAAGGATTAGTTTCCTAATCCATTTAGGAATCCTTTCTTTCTTTCCTTTTCTCTTTAGTCTCCTAATTAGACTCTAATTTTGTTTCCTTTCTCTACTCTAACACTTGAGTATAAATATGTATCTTCCTTCACTTTTTTAATCAATGAAAATCAAAGAGTTATTTTTCTCTTCACATGGTATCAAAGCCACTTTTTCGGTCATCTCCGGTGGACCCTCTCCAATGGACCCTCTTTAGCGGACCTTCTCTGGCAACCCTTCTCCCTCAGACCTTCTCCAGCGGACCTTCTTCGACGGACCTTCTCCCGCGGGCCTTCTCAAATGGACCTTCTCCGACAGACCTTCTCCGTTGGACCTTTTTCCAACAATTTTTCCGACAGTCTACTTGCAGGCCCTCTTTCAGTCACATCAACTCGCTATGCAGTCAATTCCGGCGATACATCTTATGGCTGTGTCTCAATTCGGTCACATCAACTTGCCATGTAGTCAATTCCGACTACTTTTCCAACGACCCTAGATCTACCTGTCAGATTAAGTACATGTCTAACAAGTTTGATGCATTAGGATAAAGTACATATATAACCCATTTGACCTATATGCTCTAGCTTGGAGGGGAGTGTTAAGAATTCGTTTCCTAATCCATTTAGGAATCCTTTCTTTATTTCCTTTTCTCTTTAGTATCCTAATTAGACTCTAATTTTGTTTCCTTTCTTTGCTCTAACACTTAAGAGTATAAATATTTATGTTCCTTCACTTTTTTAATTAATGAAAATCAAAGAGTTATTTTTCTCTTCACAACATGCAAGCTAGGACCAAAGAATATCTCCTAACCAACAAGCAAGCTAGTGGAGAAAATAATAAATTCCTTTTATCTTAGGGAACAATCAACTACGGAGGACATATACTAGGTGTATATTAATTGTTAATATTAGCTAGTAGAATTAGTCAATCAATGTACAAATTAGGACAACTGTAATGGTCCACTACTAACTAAGATGGTTGTAAATTAGTGATAGGACAGCTATAAATCGGGTGTTAAGCTTAGAAAATATTATATATGTATGTACTATTTTTTAATCAAAATAAAATTGTTTCTTTCCAACCAATAAGACCTCGATTGTTCTTCTTCTTCATTTTTCTCAATAATATTTTTATTCACAAAGCATGTGTGTGAATTTGGATATGTATATGCATGAGTATGTATTAATTACTTATTCTTGTCCAAACCCCATGCCTAACGGCGACCAAAAATAATGACTAATAGGTAAATAAAACTCTGAATAACTCCATCACAAGAACATTACAGTCAATTCCAAGTAAAATAAGATAATGAAGCAGAATATGGATCCCCAAGAACGTAATAGAAAAATGGATACATATAAGAGACCATTGGTAGGTGGGTAATCAAGATATAGATGGTCAGCGACCTAAACATCGGTTTTTAACCTGCATTGACAACCATGGCATGTGCATGTATTGCATAACTTCTTATGAGAAAAAATTATAGGCAGAAATCTCATAGTCCTTACCAATGCAACAAAGAAGCGAACTACTACATTTAAAGACTTGATTGCTGACGACTGCATCCAAGTTTTTCTTACTGCCATACGTTCTGCAAAGTGATTGGTAGCAGAGAGAACCCCAATAAAGAGTTGAATTGGATGCTTGGGCAAAGGATGAGCTTTCCACTGCTCCGACATTTCTAATACTCTTTGGGCGAGAAACTTGGATGAGAAGTGGGGAGAGAGGTAGCATAAACTGAATGAACATCCACATCACCTTTAATCGTCAATCCTGTTGCATCTTCAAGGGTAAAACCCTAAAGCATTGGCAAACATACAGTCAGAAAAGCATTCGCTCACAATGTACACAAGAAAAGTGGTAATAATATGGCAAAGCCAAACAGCTAAGCAAGAGACACTATTGAAAAGCATAATCATATGTCAATAATATTGAGATGGTAAGGAGAAAATGCAACAGAAGAAATATCACCAGCAATGAGAAAAATGGGGTAAAAGGCACTAATACAAAGAATAAAAATAACAAAAATGAAAATTTCCTGAAAGACCACCATCACCCCCAACTAAAATTCCAACATCTAGGTATTTACAGACAGTGATACCATATAACCTATTCATATTACAGATCCATTAACAATTTTTTCCATGTAAATATTACAAATGTCAACCATTCTAAAGAACAAGAAAGACCAAATAGATGGTTTAGGCTTTTTTATTTTTTCAATTTGGCAGCATAATTCACTCAATGAATTGGACATCTCAAATGACAATATTAAAGGCCTTAGCAAGGAACTCAACAATGACAGGGTAATGAGAGCCATAAAAAGGAATCAACCGTACAATGTGTTTCCTCTTGTCAAGAAACATACCGTCCGATATGGGAAGGAAGTCACATGGCGACCTCCAACGTTGATATGATATCCATCAACACCAGCACGCAGAGTTAGAATAAATAATTTACCCTCCATAAAGGGAAACGGCCAGGTCACTTCAGGTTTCTGCTCACGCCCTATGAATCGCTTGAACCATGAAGTTGTCTTTGACTCTTTTGAATCAACAATATCATTCCGCATCCATCTTTCACATCTCCCAAATCCATCAACTGCCAAGTATATATAATAATTGATGAATTTGAATAATATATAGATGGGGCTAAAATTGAAAAGAATCAATTACTATTTTAAAATTTGAAAATTCAAATACTATTAGAATACAAAATTTAAAAGAACCAATTACTATTAAGAATCAATTACATCAAAATACAATACACACATACATACATGCTACATGCATACACATTTCAAGTAGCATAAAGAGTTTGACTTCCTTGCTATAAGAACATATGCATAATATTTGGGTGTAAAGCTTTAACCGTCTTATTTAGAAACCAATTTTTTTACCAGTAAGGTCAAGTTAAACCTCTTTATGTGATTTGACATCAAAGTCATCTTGAGGCTTAACCATCCCTAGCCTTATAATGAACCTTAACCATCCTATGATTCATCCATCGATTCCATCTACAAGCTTTTATCATCCTAAGACTTTAAACAAGGACTTACACCTACTTTGAGGTTTTTCTTACCCTGAGGTTTATAGTAGTGCCTTACTGTTTTTGGGCTTTCTTCTGACAACAAGGATTATACCAAAGAATAACCATCCCAAGCCTTGCATGCCCACTCTTGGGTTCATTTTTGAGTTATCATTTCATAAGGAACGATTTAGAGGTATACATAAACAATAGCCCCTAACAGAACACTCTCATGACTTGATCGCATGAGCTAGCTTTGACACAACTAATTCAGGGGCAGGTTAGACTGTTAGAAGAGTAAAAATACAGATAGACTCAGAGGGTGTTGGTTAGCAGTGTGAACAAGATTGGAAAAATTAGTGAGTAGAAAGTGTTGAGAACACAGTGGGAGGCCCAACCTTGAAGGTCTACACAAGAAGAACCAAGCCAAGGGGAGGGTAACCGATCGAGGGCTGTTGGGGAAATTGTCTTCCTTATACCCTGTTTTTGTTTTAAATAGTAGTGGTCCCCTGGGAGTGGTCGATTGTTGAAATATTACCATTTGAGCCTGGGCAGAGGGAATGTTCCCTTGTAAATTCCAGTGCTCTTATTAATTGTGGATTTCTTGTAGAAAATTGCCAGTGAAAACATGATTCAGAATTTCTGCAATAGACAGCATTTGGACACGACATCACTGGTCCGACCTGCCGTTGTGAATTCCAACCTTAATGGAGTCTCGGGTGGAGGTGCTAGGGTCTCACGTAGATGGAATAGAACAATCCTTGGCCGTACTGGAGCAAGAACGTCGTGACGATAGGGATCGCGTCAATCGTTTGGAAGCTCACCACGGAGATCTTAATCAGAAACTCGATATGTTGATCGACTTGCTCTCCAACCAATTCCTTAAAATCGATGGTGTGAGGAGTCCATTTACAAGTGACCCTGTTTGAGTGGAGGAGAAGGAATCCAAGGTGGATAACCAGGCGTTGGGCAGTACTTTTCTCAGTTGAACACTACGGGAGGGTGGAGACGATTTTCCCATCTCTGTCGTGAAGATTCAAATGCCAAATTTCAATGGCCTTAATCCCTTAGGATGGCTGGCCCGTGCAGAGCAATATTTCCAAATTAACCACATGCCAGACTCATTGAAACTTCAACTCGCCTTGGTATGTATGGAAGACACGACCCTCCATTGGGCTCATTGGTTGGAAGATCGCAGTTCTAATCTCACTTGGCATGAATTGTGAAAATGAGTTACTCAAGCCTTCCTGAGCAGCCAACCCCATATGAATTTCTTGCAGTGATAAACGGTGAAAGCTTTATCGTAATTACATGGGATTTGGGACAAAGTGACCTGATTAAAGGTCTTACAAATGAGCTCTGAACTTTCTCAGTAGTGAAGAGATTAGAGTCTACAGATCTTTCAAAAGGATGTAGGTATTTTTCAAACCATGGATCAGCGAGTCGAGCATTAAACGTTGGTGTTGGAAAAAGGAGACTGCTCTCGAGAGGTGGCTGCGGCATTGATAGCGTTTGACAACCCTTGGGTTTGGCATAAGCCACCTAGAGGAGCCCTACTGACCTGCAGAAATTCGATGGGCCTTCATCCAGCGAGCTGACCAGTTTCAAATCAAGCATAAGTTGGGCTAATATCATCCAAGCCCCATGAATTTTGATAGCCCATCTGACAATATGGCCTTCAATCCCACGGCCCATGGGAGATTTTGATTCATCCCCGAATAACTCCACGCCTCGACACGCCGCGACCCTCTTATCGATTACGTGCCCCAAGGCACCCAACGCCTCGTTGATCCCGAGGAATATCGGGATCTCGAGAAGCGAGGAAGCATGTTCCATTACAAACAACCATTTCACCCACTTCATGTCTACTAGAACAAATCCCTCCGTGTGTTGATAGCGGGTGAGGATGAAGATTTTGAAGCAAATCTGGATTCCAAAGATGACGACGATCCAACCCCGCAACACGCTACCCCGACAAACAACCATCTGACCCTTATGGAATTATCCATGTTTGCCTTGGGTGGTATCACTAGCCCACGCACAATGAAGCTCTATGGCCATATCGACATCGAAGTTATGGTGATGGTCAATAGCGATGCAAGCCACTACTTTATAAATCGGGCGGCGTTCGACAAATTGGGCATCTGTCATATCAAACTGAGATTTGATTCGGCTTGTGATAGATTGATCAGTCCTATTCCACAGGGGACTTGCCATCGCTGTGAATGTTCGATTGGGGAAGTTCCACATATCTGGATTGGCTTGTTTTGTTTTCCTCTAGGAACAGTGGATCTCATTTTGGGAATCTCATGGTTAGCCACTTTGGGGGAGGTTCGTTCTAATTAGGCTGAACATAGCATGAAGTTCAAACAAGGGAACGAGTGGGTCACTCTGCGCGGAGATCCCACCCTTGTAAGATCATCTATTTCGGTAAGATCGCTACAAAAATTATGTGATGTTGATTTCTATGCCTTGCTCTATTCCACATAATTCTTTCTACCTACAAGCAAAACAGGGCTTGATCTCAATATCCCACAACAAAAGGAACTCGTCAGTTTACTTCAACACCATAATGCCACAAGGACCTGTCATGCTATGAATGTTCAGTTGGGTTCCACACAAATACAAGTTGATTGTTTTGTTTTTCCTCTAGGAACAATGGATCCCATTTTGGGAATATCATGATTGGCCACTTTGGGAGAGGTTCGTTCTAATTAAGAGGTGTTGGAACAATTGTGAGTTAAACGAGAGCAGTGGGTCACTCTGCGCGGAGATCCCACCCTTGTAAGATCATCTATTTCGGTAAGATCGCTACAAAAATTATGTGATGTTGATTTCTATGCCTTGCTCTATTCCATGATCTTTCACCTACAAGCAAACGGGGCTTGATCTCAATATCCTGACAAAAGAACTCGTCCGGTTTACTTGACACCATAATGCCACAAGGACCTGTCATGCTATGAATGTTCAGTTGGGTTCCACACAAATACAAGTTGATTGTTTTGTTTTTCCTCTAGGAACAATGGATCTCATTTTGGGAATATCATGATTGGCCACTTTGGGGGAGGTTCGTTCTAATTGGGCTGAACCTAGTATGAAGTTCAAACAAGGGAACGAGTGGGTCACTCCTCGCAAAGATCCCACCCTTGTAAGATCAGCTATTTTGGTAAGATCGCTGCAAAAATTATGTGATGTTGATTTCTATGCCTTACTCTATTCCGCGGAGATTCTTTCTACCCGCAGGCAAAACAAGGCTTGATCTTAATATCCCACAACAAAAGGAACTCGCCAGTTTACTTCAACACCATAATGCCACAAGGACCTGTCATGCTATGAATGTTCAGTTGGGTTCCACACAAATACAAGTTGATTGTTTTGTTTTTCCTCTAGGAACAATGGATCTCATTTTGGGAATATCATGATTAGCCACTTTGGGGGAGGTTCGTTCTAGTGGGCTAACCTAGATGAGGGTTTCAGACAAGGAGCAGGTGGGTCACTCGCGCGAATCCCACCCTTGTAAGATCGACTATTTTGGTAAGATCATTGCAAATTATGTGATGTTGGTTCCCATACGCCTTACTCTATTCCATGGGATTCTTTACCGTGAGCAAAAGCAGGCTTGATCTTAATATCCTGACGAACTGCCCGGTTACTTCAACCTTTATAATTCCATGTTTGCAGAACCTTCCATGCTTCCCCCCCGCCCACCCCTCGACCACAGGATCACAAAATTCCCTTACGTCCAGGTGCCTTACCAGTCAACGTTCAACCCTATAGATACAACTTCGATCAAAAGAATGAAATGGAAAGGATGGTTGCAGAAATGCTTATAGTAGGCCTCATCCAGCCCAGTCATAGCCCTTTTTCCAGTCCTGTATTGTTGGTGCACAAAAAGGACGGTCGTTGGCGTTTCTGTGTTGATTATCGCCAATTAAACAAAGTCATTGTTCCAGACCGAATGCTCAAGTTCCAATCATCTGAACATACTTTCGATGAGTTGGGAAATGAGTGCTATTTCAGTAAATTGGATTTATGATTGAGATATCACCAAATCCAGGTGGCAGCCAACTGGCGTCTGGCGCTTTCGCACACGTGCGAGACCTTATGAATTTTGAAGCGCGCCCTTCGGACTCACGACACGCCCGTACCTTTAGCTACTATGAATGACTTGTTCTTACTTGTTTAAGAAAGGTTTGTCTAGTTTTTATGGCATGCGATTTACGAGTCTACTTGGACTCTCCACTTGGAGCACACACCCTTTGTTTTACACCTTCTAGAGACTCAGGTTTAGGTTAACCGGAAAAATGCTCGCTCGGTTGCTTAAGCCAGTGGAATATTTAGGACATGTGGTTTGCTTGAGGGGTAGAAATGGACCCCGAGAAAAGGTATTTGTTGTCTTGAGCGGCTACACCACCTGAAGAACCTCAAAAGGGGTGAGGGTCTTTTAGGACTAGCCAGCCCCATCGTTGCTTTATCAAAAATTATGGGAGAATAGCACAACCCTTGACAAACCCATAGTTGTGAAAGGCCTTGGCCTTAGGCCTCCCAGAGGCCCAAGGCGCGGACATAAGCGTGGAGCTTTTTATGTAGGCGCACCCGTTTACATAAATAGTTTTTTAAATATAAATATTCTACGATCATTTATCGTAAATATATCATCAAAAAATATCAATCACGTCGATAAAAACGCCATAGTCATAACGTAAAATTCATAAAACATATCCAACAAATCTAACAAATCCCATGTGAAAGATTAAAATCCATAGGAAATTGTCGATAGAACAATGTCGACATCTGAGCACATATCCGCCTGTCCGGAATTCATAAATCGTAAACCTGACACATTAAAATAACTAACGCTTGTCACAACAACGAGATCTCATTCATCCTCCACATCCATAATGATCATCATCATCTGTTGTAACCTTCCTCATCCTCCTGTTTCTATTAGTAATTTTCTTATCTTTGCATCTATTAATGAAAGAAAAGGCATGAGTCTAGAGCTTGAAGTTGTGTCATTCCTCCTTGATGATGGCAACCTGCTTGAGCTTGCTCTAACTCTAGTATCAAATCTAGGCTCCTCAGCTTCACTTGCTCTACCAACATCACCCCATGTCAAGTCATCATCATCAAACACTAAATCATCTTGTGCATCTACATGGTCATGAGAATCTTCATCATCCATTCTTCCTACTCCAATACACTCATTGCTCCTCATCAATTTCTTTCAAGATTATTGAGTGATGGTATCACGTTCATTGCCTCTTTTCTTTAAGGCTGATTATACTTGATGTACACGAATCCATTCAAGCGTTGATTATCAAATCTATTTCTCCTCTTGGTATGGATGCACCCAAAATTTATAAGCACATAAATACTTTATTATTCATATTTTAAACTTAAAATATTTAATGTTTTTTAAACACATAATATTACTTCGTTTTCAAAGACCTTGATTCTTTCCTGACGTGCACTACATGTTAAGCTAAGGACTTTCACGGCAAACTTTTTCCAAATTTGGGCTTTGAAGCTCCACTCAAGTCTACATTAATTATAAATATAGATAATAGATATAAAATGATTTAGTATTGAAATAAAACAATTCACCTATTTTCTAGTAACTAAAATATAATATAATAAATTAGATTAAAAAAATTTTAAGTAGCTAACTTGATGCTTTGGTCTTCCTTTTCCTAATAAGAGTCATTCAAATACTCTTGAGCCTTTATATATATCTCTCGTTAGTCCACGACTTTCTCTGGTATCAACATCATTTATCATTCTTTCAATGCATTTCATACTATTGTCTCATAATAAACTACAATATTACAATATGACTGCGGTTTATCATAGAAGAATTATGGGTTCAAGAAGTACCCAGCTGCGTGTAAAGGCTGATGAAGTTGAATCTCGACCTCCACATCCAATGATTTAGAATATCTCCTTGTACTTCTCTTCATTGCAGAAAACTTTTCACAATAGTTTCCTTAGCTCTAGTCATGGCTTCATATATACCATCACGTAGGAGCTTTTTCCACACCATCAACCAGAAAAGCATGCGAACAAGTGGACTTCAATCTTTAAACAAAATATGATAGCTATTCCAAAAGAGGCGTATGACCGTCTGGCTACGATCTTCCCCATACACTCCTTTGCCCATTTACTTTCGACCATTACGCGCCTTGAACATCTTCCTCGAATATTTTTACTTTCAGTAAATTGAAATGATATGATGGCGGTGGCAGTAATCTTAGCGGGCCTATCGGTTCCCTTTGTCAGTAAAATGCCTCATCATGTTGGGCGACCACTGAGCGATTATAAATGTAGCTGTTTAATTGATATGGCTCTCTCGAGAGTCTCACCAGTGTTTGGTAGCTTTGATGTCTTCAATATCAAGTCGATGCGATGTCTGGCACATGGTATCAATACAAATTAGGCGTTTTTTCCAACATCCTCCTACAACTTTACATTGAAGTCCAAGTCAGTTTTTTGCAACATCCTCCTACATCATGTTATATAATAAATTAAAATACATCATTAAATATTAAAATCAATAAAATTTTACTTGATAAAATCCTAGGGTAAGTATTTATTACACTAATCTTATGGCATGAGGTGACTATCTATGATAACTTGAACTACATTTTCTTCTGACTTGGTCCACCTTGTCAAGTGGTTCAAACATCTTCTCCTCGGAGTCTTAATCATTGAAGCGTTAATGGATTCCATGAACATGGTTCCCTTAGACAATTCACTAAAGTTACGAAGTTCTTCCTTTCTCCCGGTCCATCCATCGACATAATGGAGCATTCATTCTTTTCCATTCCATTTCTATGATCCTTCATGGAATCTTTGTAGCTCCAACTCTTTCTTAAGATGAGTAACCCTTACTTGGTCCAGCAAATCCCCACCATATTGACCAATAGCCTCAATCATGGGTTGGAAACTTGGATACGTGACCGCATGAAATGGAATGGCAGCATCATACATCCACCTTGAAATGAGAGAGCAAGCTCTTTCCCTTGTTTCCTTCTTGTAGGTGTCATTCATAGTAGTTTGAGTCATTTTCCCACTCCTATTTTGAACTACCGCTTCCGCATTAGGAGTGAAAAAATGATCCATCGGCCCTTTCTCTTTAGATCTTTTCACACTACCTCTACCCCTGTTACTTCCTCCACGTGTAATATTAGAAGCAACTCTTCTACTTTCAACTTATTCATCAATGTCTTCAAAATCTTCATACAAATCTTCATTTCTCATTTCAATTGCTCTTTTTGATTCTTTTTCCCATTCATATAATCTTCCATCTCTTGTCTAACATGAACCGAGCATTTCATACATTTTTTGGCATTTCTATGTCCACCAACAAGATGTTGTTTATTAATGCATAGATGTCTCATGGTTACCTTATCACCATAAATAATTGTATTCAAATCTTGTTCATTAGGTAAGCTGGGTGTATTTCCATCGAATCTTTTCTTTCACTTCCACAAGTAGTTTGTAGAGCAAACTTGAGTCATTTTCATTTCATTAGAATCCATTCTTCCTTCTTCGACTTTGAAACAAATACGACTACAACACAATAATAATTGAAAAATACAAATTGAGACATATATTATAAAATATTTAAAAAAAAAAATCAAATGAGTCATATGACTCATGTGAGTCATATGACTCATGTGAGTCATGTCATTTTACTACTAAAATAAAATAAATTAGTCATGACTCATGAGAATCATTACTCATTTACATAAGCTTAATCATGAACCAATATCATCAATAAAGTGAAGAAAAAAATTTAAAAGTAGAGAAAGGAAGCAAATACCAATGGAAGTAAGAGATTTTTCCTTTTTCCCAAATGTTTTTGCAATTTTCTTGGCTATTTTGGTTGATTTTCGGCTTCTTCTGCTCTTGTACAATGTTTGGTAGTGTATTATTTTTTTTTGTTTGGCTTGAAACTGAGCAAAAATGGGGGCTGGAGCAAAAAAAATGGCGAGTTTTTGGGTTCTATAGGTATAAATGTCGAGTTTTAGGGTTTTACGTGGCTAAAGCGGCGTTGTTTTGGCCCGCTACGGTACCGAAACCAGCGTCGTTTTGAATGCAACGATTTTGCGGCCGGCGGTCGAAAGCGGCGTCGTTTTGGGCTGTGGCGGTTAAGCGACATCGTTTTGAAAGCTGTTTTAATCAACTTTATCAAGCGGCGTCGTTTGGATAAGTGACTTAAATCCAAAACGCCGTCGTTTTATGTCCCAGAGAGACCAAGCAGCGTCTGGTTTGGTGGAACTTCGTGAAGGGAAGATGACACACCTTGCGGAGGAGTGCGCTTGTGGAGGAAACTTCGCCTCGGGAAAGCCTTTGCTATTTCCGTGCGCACAAGTGAAGGGCCTCGCCTTAGCCCGAAGCGGGCGCCATGGTTGCTCGCTGCGCTGCGCTTAGCGGCGCCTAAAGTGCCTAAGGCGTGCCTAGGCGTGCCTTTCTAGCTATGGACAAGCTTTTGAAGACAAGCAATTGAGTTTATTTGGGCGACGATGCTCGAGCACCCTTCCCGAGCTATGAGCGCCATAGCCTCAGCTCCAGTGTTTGCCACGCCAAAATTCACTCAAGACTTTGTTATAGAATGCGATGTCTCTGGAACAGGTGTAGGGGTCGTCTTCATGCAATCACATAGACCAATAGCCATCTTCAGCAAGTCCTTGGCAGAGAGATGGTGGGGAAAGTCAGCTTATGAAAATGAACTGATGACCCTGTCTATGGAAATCCAGCATTGGCGACCATACTTAGTGGGTTAAAAGTTCCAAGTGAGAACAGATCAGCATAGTTTAAAACACCTACTCCAACAACCAATTAAAAAATACTTGCTCAACAAAATTGGGTGACTAAACTTTTGGGTTATGATTTTGAGATCTTCTACAAACTAGGAAAAACTAATTGTGCAGCCGATGCATTATCCTGAAAGACTAAAAACATGGAACTAGCAGTAGTATCCATCCTCCATTGGTTGGATTGGAAAGCAATTGAGCTTGTTGTTCGAGAGGATCCAAAGCTGCATCACATAATTCAAACCATCAAGTCCACTGGCACCATTCTCCTTGATAGCTAAAAGGTTGTACCACAAGGGGCACATTGTCCTTCCAGTTTCTTCCCCCTAGACAACCAAATTAATGGAAGAGTTTCATTCGACGCCATTCGGAGGCCATGCGAGGGCCCTAAGAACATACAAACACTTAGCTGCAAGCATATATTGGAGAGGAATGATGAAACAAATACGCAAATTTGTGGCCAACTGTTTGGTGTGCCAACGTAACAAGTATGACTCCTTGAGCAATGCAGGACTTCTACAACCTTTACCAATTCCTAAGCAAATATGAGAATATCTCAGCATGGATTTTATCTCCGGATTGCCACGGTCTAAGGGGATTGATTGCATATTGGTGGTGGTAGACCGATTATCAAAATACACCCGACAACTAGTCTTGACACCCCTTCACGGCAGAGTGTGCGAGTTTCTTGGGGAGGGTTATCAAGTTGCACGAGGTGCCCCTCTCTATTGTCACTGATCGTGATCGATATTCATGAGGTAATTTTGGAAGAGGAGATCTTTCGAGCTCACAGTACCACCTTTGAAAATGAGCTGGATTCAGATCACCCAAAAAAACTAATTAGCGAAACCCAGAGTTTTGAATCGATGCCTAGAAATTTATTTGAGATGTTTTTGTTCAAAGCAACTGAATCAATGGAATAGGTAGTTGTCATGGGATGAATTTTGTTATAACACAAGCTTTCAATCAGCTATCGGCATGACTCCATTTGAAGCAATATATGGTAGGCCACCCCCTACCCTCAAACAGTTCATGCCAGGAGAAATCAAGGTACCTGTTGTGGAGGATGTATTGAGAGAGCGTGGTTAGATCATGAGGCAACTAAAGTGTAATCCGGACCGTGTACAACATAGAATGAAGGCCATAGCGGATAAACACGGGAGGGAGTTGCACTTTCAGGTGGGTTATATGGTGTTGGTGAAACTACAACCATATAGACAGCATTCAGTTCATGGGAGAAAGAATCATAAATTGTCAGCCAAGTATTATGGACCTTACAAGGTGGCTGCCAGAATAGGGAAGGTGTCATATAGATTGGAGTTACCTACCACTTCTAAAGTACACCCTATTTTTCATGTCTCTCTCTTGAAAAAGGAATCCGGAAAACACCCAACTGTGGTTGACTTTCTGACAGACATGGGAGTTGAGGAAAAAGGATGAGCCAGAGATGATTCTATTGTCACGATGGGGTTGGCAAGGCGAAACAAGAGGATTAAATTTATTGGTTAAATGGAGGGGAATGTTCGATAAGGAAACCTTTGGATGGTAGGAGCCGGACTTTACGCTGAATTTCCTTATTTCAGCCTTGGGGACAAGGTTGTGGCTAAAGGGGGCGGCAATGTTGAGAACACGGTGGAGGCCCAGCCTTGAAAGGTCTACAGAAGAACCAAGGGAGATGCAGATTGAGGGGCTGTTTGGGAAATTGTCTTCCTTATACCCTGTTTTTGTTTTAAATAGTAGTGGTCCCCCTTTGGGGTAGTTAGTTAGAATTGTTGAGGGAAATATTAGGCTAGGAGCCTAGGCAGAGGGAATGTTCCCCTGTAATTCATGTGCTCTTATTAATTGTGAATTTCTTGTAAGAAAAGTTACTCATAGAAAACTTACTTGAATCCAAATTTCTGCAATAGACTAGCATTCTGAGACTTGTTTTCTATCAGAAAGTTCATGGTGGATGGGGAGGATTTATGGAGAATCATGGTGGGTAAGCACGGAGAGGGAGCAAGATGGCAATCAGGCTGGGTCCATTTGTGGAAGTTACCAAAGGAGATGCTCAGAGGGCGGAAAGAGTCCTGCAACAAAGTGGGTGATGCTCGGTGGTTGATGTTTTGGCATAGATCGTGGTAGAGAGGCTTCCTTGGAGGTAAAACTCACAAATATTTGGAATCCTAATAAAAAAGATGCAGCGGCAGAATATTCATGTTCGATTGAAGCATATAGAGTAGCCATGTTAAGCACAGATTTTTAGGATAGCAAATTAGATGAGTTAGACTCCTTTTAGACAGTACATGTATGATAGCAGCAAATAGGAAAAGGGAGGATCAAATGGCGCATTGTCCATACTTTAAGGTTCTGATTAGAAAATAAGTAAAGGTTGCATAAAGAAAAGATGTTGGGGTTCTAGCTCATTCAAAGGTGTCATTTTCATTTGGACAGCAGCCCAAGAGAGGACTTCTTTTCTCTATGAAATAAAATTATAGCTAGTGAGGAGGACTTTAACCAGTCATAGCTAGTGAGGAGCAGAAGAGTCCTCTCAAATTGGTGCTGCATCCGATAAATGGAGGAGAAGAGTATCAACCCCCAGCATATTGCACTGAGCACAAATAATAGAATTCCATGACTGTTGTGTTTTTCAGATAGACTGAATCTTTTCAAGGACAATGCATCAGTACCTATCGAGCTGGCATGGAAGGAAGTGTGAAGCACAACAAGAACTCTTTTTTTCCCTTAATCTGTCATGGTGTATTAGTTTCTACAGTGGAAGCAGAAAGAAATATCTTTGTGATCATTATATACCTGGACGGTTGAGGCCACAGATGAAAGGAGAATTATGCAGTTTGAAATTTATTCATAACAGGTTGTTACAGAGTTGAATAAATTGGATTTTTTTATCTCTCTTTTCTCCTTAAACATAATAAGTATCCTTCATTTATTCCCAATTGAACTATTCTTAGCATATTTAACAAATTTCCTTGATTGGCTATCCATTAAACAAGACGTGCTATTTTCACACTAAAACTTGAAGGATCCGTTTTAACTTTAAGTTCATACAAAATTAGTCAAGTTTTTGAGATGTTACCAACCCATCCTAAGTGCCACATAGCTTAGCTACTTAACTATGAGGCTTGTCTATGGATGCAAGAAGTGTTCATTGAGCATGCCTTGCTCTAAGGCATGAAGTAACAGGATCTAAGCGTGATGGGTAGTCTCAAAGATTGTTCCTCGAACCTAATCCTTGAAGCAACTTCCCAAGCATAAATATTTTCTAAACCATGTCTATTGTTTACTCTGTCATCCTCTCCCCATGATTCAAAACCCCATGCACTCTCTCCCTTGCTTGGGATCCTACTAAACTTTCTTGGTATTTGCTTGCTTCTAGAAAGCAAGAAATTTTTAAAATTTTGGACCAAAAGAATGAGCCCATAGAATAATTCGATCCTGTTATAGCATATATCTACTTTACATATAGAGTTGTAATCTATTATAAAAGTTAGATTGGCTTTTGTATATATACATTCACAATGGATCAATCAAATATACAAGGAATTCTTTCCTCCAATTCTTCCTTTTTTGCTTTCTACATGGTATTAAAGCCTAGGGCTCGGATTTGAGCAAATTAGGAACAAATTCAGGAAAGAGAAAGAGGGTCGTGGGGGCGTTCTCTTTTAAATACCCATCTAGAGAGAGAGTGGGGTGACACCGCCCGCCTAGGAAGGATCACCGGCCGCTGACAAGCAGGGCCACCAAGTCCGGTGGCCGGACAGTGAGCGTGTGAGGCTCACGCACATATCACAATTGTTTGGGATGTTCCCATGCACCGGGGCGTGAGGGCACGTGGGCCTCCAACGACGACGACACGCCTCCTCCACTAGGGTCGCCAGCCGTCGACAAGCCATCTCAACCACCTGCCTTCCCTGTCCGACCACCGTAAAAGGGTCTTTCAACGTTTTCTCGGCCCGATAACAGCATCTGTAGAGGTTTCTTCGTGTATCTAGGTTGCAGACCTAGGGTTTTTAGGGAAATCTATGTGCTCTTGATTTCTAGAGGTATACTTTGTCCCTAACTTCTGTCATAAGCTTTCTAATGAGTACTTCAGAAGATAAAAAGCCTGTTTCAGCGCCTAAAGTGGTCTCGATGATGTCTAAAATCACGGAAGACAAACTGCCTGGTCTTAATTACTCGGATTGGAGTAAAACAATCCGCCTCTACTTGAGAGTGATATTCGATGCGGCCCATTTACATCTTGATGAGGACCTCCTGAATAATTCCAAAAGACCAATAGCTAGAGGATGATGACCATCTCTTCCTACAAATTCGTAATTCCATTGACGGTAAAGTACTCACTCTCATTAATCACTGTGAGTATGTTAAGGAACTAATGAATTATTTGGAACTTGTGTATTCCGGCAAAGGGAATATTTCTCGCATGTTTGATGTATGTAAAGCCTTTTATCGCACTAAGAAAAAAGATCGGTCCCTCTCGGAACTCTTCATGAACTATAAAAAGACATATAAGGAATTGAATACACTACTACCATTTAGTCCAGATGTTAAGGTTCAGCAAGATCAACAAGAAAAGATGGTAGTGATGGGTTTTCGAGCTGCACTCCCTTCGGAGTATGAATCTATTAAGGCACAGATCTTGTCCAGCCCTAAGATCTCATCTTTCCAAGAAACATTCAGCAGGATACTGCGTACAGAGACCTTCTCATCTATTCCTCCTTCTACCCAGATGAGCAGTGCCCTTATTGGTCGGAATGTTGGTGAAATTAGCGACAATCTGGCTTGATGGTCGGCGGTAACTCTGAGGAGCGAAGCTCTGGAGGTTGTTTGTTATTCTTGTCGTAAGCACGGATATATGATACGGACTATAAGAACGCGAGTCGAATCAAGACTTCATTCTGCTCATGTAGCTTCCACGAATGAGGCATCGAATCAATCAGTTCAGTTCACAGCAGAAGAATTAGCCAGGTTCCACTTGTACCAAGAATCATTGAAGTCTCCATCTACTCCAATTACTGTTATTGCCGAGTCAGGTAACCCGAATAAATGTCTTATCTCTTCTTCGTCCTCCGAATGGGTCATTGATTCTAGAGCCACAGATCACATGACAAGTAATTGTAGCATATTCTCTACCTTTCAGTCACATCCTTCAACTTCGTTTGTTACTCTGGCAAATGGGTCACAGTCATGTGTTCTTGGGGGCGAACACAATTTTTCCCACTCCATCTCTCTCTTTGTCATCCATCTTGAGTTTACCTAATTTCTCTTTCAATCTGATCTCTATGAGCAAATTAACTCGAGCACTTAAATGTTATATCTCATTTTTCCCTGGTTTTTACTTCGTGATCTTTATGAAGAAGCGGTTATTAGTAGAGGAAGGGAGTGCAGGGTCTTTACATTCTTGATCATCGATCTTGAACTTGTCGCGTTGCAGGTGCTACGCCATTTGAGACGCATTGTCTATTGGGTCATCCCTCTCTTCCCTTGTTGAAAAAGTTGTGTCCACAGTTTTCAAGTATGTCGTCGTTAGAGTGTGAGTCTTGTCAATTTGCGAAGCATCATCACCTTCATTTTAGTCCTAGAGTCAATAAACGAGCTAGTACTCCATTTGAATTAGTCCATTCAGATGTGTGGGGTCCATGTCAGGTTATTATTACCATTTGAGTTTGATACTTTGTCACTTTATTGATGATTATTCACGAACCACTTGGTTATATCCCAATGAAAAACAGTTAAGTTATTTTAATTCAGTGCCTTTATCTTTGAAATACACACTCGATTTCATGTTTATGTTCAAAGTTTGAGAAGTGATAATGCTAAAGAATATGTCTCAGAACAGTTTCAGTCATCCATGCTTCAAAATGGCATCCTTCATTAGACTTCATGTGTCGATACTCCTTCTCAAAATGGGTTGACTGAGAGGAAGAATAGACACCTCCTTGAAAACTGCGAGCTACATTATTTGAATGCGGGTGCTGTCATTTTGGGCGATGTTGTTTCCCTTGCTTGTTTTTATAAACCGGATGCCTTCCTCAATTTTGAATTGGGACACTCCGTATCACATCATTTTTTCCAAATAAACCTCTATTTCCCATTGAGCCTCGAGTATTTAGGTGTACTTATTTTCTTGAGGATGTTAAGTAGCACGTGTCTAAGCTTCGATCCTAAGTCATTGAAGTGTCTTCCTAGGTTACTCTCAAGTTCAGAAGGGATATAGGTGTTATTGTCCTAGTCTTCGCAAGTACCTGGTTTCTGCTGATGTCACCTTTCTTGAGAATACTCCTTTTTCTCAAGACCCGATCCACATTAGCTAAGGGGAGGATGATGATTTGTTCGTTTATACTCTTGTCTTGCCAACTCCTACTCCTGTCCCTGCTCAAGTAAAACCTTCTATCACTCAGGTCTACACACTTTCAGCCAACACCCCCAAATCTGAGCCCTCCACTATTGCCGAGCATGAATCCGAGTTCTCAGTGATGATCTTCCTATTGCTCTCCGTAATGGTAAACATCAATGTGTTCATCCAATTTCCTCATTTGCTCTTATGACCGTTTGTCATCACAGTCTTGTTCCTTTATTGCATTGACTCTATTTCATTGCTTAAAGGTTTCTGAAGCCCTCGCTCACCCTTATTGGCGTAGTGCTTTATGATAGAGGAGATGGGTGCCTTGACTGATAATGGTACTTGGGACTAGGTTAGTTTACCTGTTGGGAAGAAAGTCATTGGTTGTCATTGGGTGTTCACAGTGAAGGTTAATCTCGATGGATCCATTGCTCGATTGAAAGCCCGTCTTTTTGCTAAAGGGTATGCTAGGACACATGGCGTGAGCCCCATTAGACACTTTCCCCTATTGTTAAGATGACATCTGTTAGGCTTTTTATTTCTCTGGCTACCACTTATAATTGGGATCTCTGCAGAACGATATTAGAATGTCTTTTCTTCGTGTGACGCCGGGAGGAGAGGTGTATATGGAAGCGGCCTGCAGAGTTTGTTGCTCAGGGGGAGAAAAGGAGGGTTTGTCGTCTTCGGAAGTCTTTATATGGTTTGAAACAGAGTCCATGTGCGTGGTTTGGTAAATTCAGCCAAGTTGTTGAGAATTTGGCATGTAGAAGAGTAAATCTGACCACTTGGTCTTCTACAGGAACTCCTGTTAAGGTATCATTCTGTTGGTAGAGTATGTGAATGATATTGTTATCACTGGAAGTGACTCTAAAGGTATCCCATCTTTAAGTCCTTTCTTCAGAGCCAATTCCATACAAAGAACTTAGGGATGCTAAGATACTTCTTGAGCATTGAAGTTATATAAAGCAAACATGAAATCTTCTTATCTCAAAGGAAATATGTGTTTGATCTATTGTCTAAGACTGGAAAGTTGAGAGTAAAACTATGCAGTTCTCCTATGGTTCAGGCGTACACCTTACTAGAAGCGAAACATTTGAATCACAGAGTTATAGAAGACTAGTTGGAAGTGAATTACCTTACGGTCCTTTAAGTCACGATATTGCCGGCAATTCGATATTGTCCCGTACGTCGTTCTTACTCCCGACGGTTGATCATTGGAAGCATTTGTAGAACATATTCTATGTTACTTGAAAGGACCCCCGAAACGTGGTATTTTATATAGTAATCATATGCATAACGAGTGAGTGTTTTAAGCCTTGAATTGGCGGGATCTGGGAGGATGGGGTCCTTTGGGGTATTGTGTGTTTGTTGGAGGAATCACAGTAAATGGAAGAGTAAGCAATTTGTTGTCTCGATCTGATGCGAATACGAATGAAGCGATAGCTAGCGGTCAGGTGTGTGGTCGTGGATTAAGTATTTCTTGATGGAGCCGACATTGAGACACAGGTCGGCAAACTCTGGTGCTGACAACGGGTTGCCCTTCATATTCTTTTTTAATTACATATTCGTGAACGAACTAAGCATATTGAGATTGTCATTTTGTTTGTGAAAAAATACAACTCGGCTTGATTTCTACAGGATATGTGAAAGCGGGAGGAAACGGTGGGTGATATGTAGGCACAAGTGGGGCCCGGTTGGATTATCGTGTAGCAGTTAGGCGTGATTAAAATCATCTTCCGAAACTTGAAGTGTTATAATATCTAACTACGTATAAGTTTATGTCACATAATGAAACTTGTCTTATAGAGTTGTAATCTATTAGGAAAGTTAGATTGGCTTTTGTATATATACATTCACAATGGATCAATGAAATATACAAGGAATTCTTCCTTCTTTACTTTCTGCAGATCCATTAGCTAACCTTGTAAAAAGCAACCCCTAAAACAGTGCAAAACAAAAAGAAAGAAAGATCCAAAAAATTAAAAAAAAAAAAACAAATAACAAAAACAAAATAAAGATGAAAGATTTACATAGAAAATAAGATAGATCTTTTTTGATAGGCACATAGAAAAGAAAATAGATCTTACCAAGCATGTCATCATCTTTCTTCGATGGCAAACCATCACACCTTTGAGCCGCCCCCCATTGCATCCTATAGCAAGTGTTGTGCTCAATTACAGGTCTTCGACTCCAGTCTCCTCTCAAACGAGGATTCAGGTGCAGAATTTTTGGGGGATCCTCCCCATCCACTGATTTCAACCCTTGCAACTCAACCATAAACTGTGAAACCATAACCATGGCATCCCCACTCCTCAATCTTGCAAGCTGTGGCACATACTCTTTATGAGCATAATGGGGAGTTCCCACCACCGTAACAGAACTCCCAGCAGCCAGCCCACAAGGGAGGAACACCATTCTGTCTGCCCGCATAAATTCGTCTCTGCTCATTGACAGCCACCAAGGGCATGATTCGAGTTTTCCCTCGATCATGGGATTTTGTTTACTTTCCTTCAAATTAAAATTCTCCACATCTTCCCATGCCTTCAACCCCAACGTCCAAGCCTCATCTGCCATTCTCTCAAGCACTGATAACTCACTGGTTCCATTTCTTCTTCTCAGAATATTGCCTGTAATTCGACCATACCGATGTTGAAGTGGCCTTATCCCTCCCCTCTCCTCTTGCAATGATGTTTCCACTTGTAAAGGTTCTTTTCTGGGCATTGTGGGAACATCTCCGTTTTGGTTATCCTCCAACTTCCTATGAAAAGCATCCTTATAAACAGCACTGAAAAGCGATTTGCCAAGATCATCTTCACCTTCAATCCTTGCTCTATCTTCATCCATTCCATCATAATAACTCTCCTCTAAAAACCGTGGAAACTCTAGGGAAATAAAAATCAAGTACAATGCTGCCACGCCCAGCAAAAAATGCGACAATTTCAACCTCCTTTTCATTGTTCTAAATCCCAACATATCCAAACCCACTTCACTACGCTATGTATCTCAAAAATCTCACACACCCATTTGCATAATTGCTCAAAAAATCAGAAAAATCCAAACCCCACTTCCTTATGCAACACATATTCAATAATCTCGCACACCCATTAGCGCATTTGCTTCCAAAAACCGAACCGAACTCCAAACAAGCATAAAAAAACTATCAGAGATCTAGATCTCTGTGTTGATCTTAAGAACAAGAAAATAAATACAAAAAGAGAAAAATCATGGGAATGCAAACCAGTTCCCAAGCAATCGAGCCCCTTCACTCTCCTTCACAGCCCAGGTGCTTTTCCTACCAATCCTGGCCGATGATTATTCATCGGCGGCTCTGATCTCTCCCAATCTGAACCAGACCGAACCCACGATATGAAATCAAACCCGGAAGAGAGCTTATAACCTAACGACTGCAACCACTAAGATATGATGAAAATCATAACCCCAACATCACTTCATTAAGTTTCCACTTTACTTTTTATCGCTTCACGTTATAGCTGTTTGGTTAAATGGAAAATATATTTATTTGATTAATGAAGAGAAGATAAAGCGTACCGGCTTTGATGTGATATTACCCTTTGTGGTAGGTTTTGTCACTAGTTTTGAAATAAAATAAACGTACTAAATTTTCATAGCTAATCTTCCTTTTCAATTTTGTTTGGCTCCAAAGAAAATAAAAAATTCAACGACTAGACAAAATAGTGGAAAAAATAAATAAAAGATGAAAGATAATTGAAATAGTTTTGAATTTAATAATTTTCATTTCTTGTACATTTATCTTTTCTTTACTTTTTTATAAGAAATTGAAAATATATAAGTGTTGAAAAATTGACATCCTTAATTTTGAAAATTTGAGGAATATCATCAACAATTTGTTTGAAAGAGGCAAATAAATAGAAAAAATATTTTTTGGGGAAATGTATGTGACCTAATTTTTAGATAACATCGAGGACCCGTTTACAATAGAATATTTTTTTCTTTTTTTTTTTTTTGCTTTTTGTTCAAGCTATGTGGAAATTAAAAATCATAATTTTCAAATCACAATAATGATATTGTAAAATATTCAATATTTTTGTAATAACTTTTCGTATAAGCTGAAATAAGTCTTCTACGAGAAGCATATTTTTATGACTTTTATATTTATTTTTTGAAGTTATAAACTTTTCGAATAATATATGCAAAAGAGGTTAAAGTCGTTCTTAAAAACTAACTATAAATACGTTTTTAACACATTAAATAGTCATCTAATTAAGATCCTAATTTTCTTTCCACTTTTCCTCTAATAGCTTTTTTCTTTAAAAAATGAAGAATGATTTTTTTGGTCATTTTTAATCTGAAATCACATTTTTACACATCTTTCCATCTTGTTATTTCTCATTTATTCCATAAAAATTTAGGTTTTTTTTTTTCATAATTTAGTTATCGTCTTTACGCACATATGATTTGTTATCGTCGCGTTCACGCACATATAGTTATGTCTCGGTGTAGTGAGTAGTTGCCTTACTCAAACAAGAAAAAAACTTCATTAAAAAGGTTTTTATTAACATAATTGCTTGTTAAGTCAATTTTTATAGTCTCCTTCCATTTTTTCTTTTCCAAAAAAAAAAAGTAAATTAAGAAGAGAACATAACCTTAGGGGTTCAGAAAATGAACGAATGGGATAGTTCGAGATGTTGAGGTCTATTAATAGTTGGCACATGCACTACTAGTTAGACAATAAAAGGGATCTTAAAGTTTATTGAGATCACCTCCGATAACACTAGGATAAGGCTAGTTGCATTTCAGTTAGAGGGTGGATCCCAAGTATGATGGGATTGGATCAATGACTCAAGGAACTTGGAGGCAATGACATGGGAAGAGTTATGTGAGCTTTTCATGGGTAAGTATTTATCGTGCTTGTTTTCGACATCTGGCTCGGGAGTTCTAGTGTCGGGCCCTTGGTACTCGAGATGGTGAGTATAATTGCTTGCAGGTTGGCGTTACCACTAGGAAGTTGTACGGTTCGGAGCAAGTCGAATGAGTATTCTCGGACCAAGAAATAAACCAGAGAATTTCAAAACTAATTCTCCGAGCAGAGCTGAATAATTAATTCTCCGCTCAATTACTGAATTTTCGAAGCAATTCGAGAGTGGAACAAGCAGAGTGGAGAATCCAATTCGGATCAATTGGACGAATGGAGAATTTTGAAGAATTTATATGAATTAAATTAAAACTCAAATTAATTTTACCTTTCTCTCTTTATTTAAAATTAATTTTGAATATTCAAACACCTTAGTAATATAAAAACACCAATATTCTACCAAAAAATATAATATAAATCAAAATTGCAAACAATAGCTAAATTTAAACATTAGAATAATGTAACCTTGATGTAATGATGTCTCCAACACATAGCATAATCTAAGACTCTTCACCACCAACTAGTGGATTTTCAAACGCTGAAGAAATTGCCAAAATGTCTCGAGTAATCTGCAATTTTAACATCGAATTAAGAAATGCGAGGTTCCAACTAGTATTTAATACCTGATATCTGAATTGATGGCCATGAATAACCAATGAAATCAATCCATGAATAACCAATAAAATCATTCCATAAATAACCAATGAAAATCGGTCCAAATCGATCCGTAAATAACCAAAGAAATCGGTCCATCCAGTCCATGAATAATAATGAAATCAGTTCAAATCAGTCCACAAAATAACCAATGAAATCAATCCAAAACAATCCATAAATAACCAAAGAAATTAGTCCATGAATAACCAATGAAATCAGTATTTAATACTCAATATATTGAATTTTCAGCAAGCATTTCATACTCATAATATGTAGAATTTTGAATAACCATAATGTGCAAAATTTTCAATCAATATTTAATACTCACATGTAGAATTTTTAGCTAAAATTTAAAAGACGCCCTTGGCACAACATTCTCTAACATCTAGAGTCTTGAAGAATTTCTAATAGAAACAAAAATATATATTGGAACTAATTCAGATTCATTTTAATGCAAATAAAAGATAAAATTTACACATCAATAGTAAAATATCATAAGTTAAAAGCTTTCCAAGTTCTTCGATATTTCTTCAATTTGAATAGGTTTGTTGAATTTCGCAACCAATCTTGACAACATATAAGAACTTGGCTGTAATAGGGTTAAAGAACTCTAAATCAGTCCCAAGTCCTTCCTCAGGTGCTAAATCTTGATTCGAATACGAGTTGAAGATTGAATGGCCGACATCCTTTGCAGCTTTTGACAATGTTGGAAATCTAGCGAATTAACTTTCCACCATGCTGATATGTCCAAATTCAGAGTAAATTTTCAGAAAATTCATCCAAATACCTTTCCAATACACTTTGTGATTGTTTCTCTTTCTCTAACTACATAAAATAATCATCAATCTCCTCTTCCATCAGCTTCATCAATCTCATTGAGACGATGATTCATCATAGTCTACTCTCTTCATTTTGGGTTGTACTCATCCATCATAATTTTCAAGGCTTTTGATTCTATCCACCAATTCTTGTGATTCATTCTCACCATAATAAGTAGTGTACTTAACCCTCAAATAGTTCATTTATATCTAGGGTCTAACACTGCGCTATGAAAAACATCACATTCAACACAAGTGCACTGATATTTATCAAAATTTTCCCTCATTTTCTTTCCCATTTCCACCAAAAAACTATCATTACTTCTCTC
This sequence comes from Tetrastigma voinierianum, assembly GCA_016808115.1. Classification (NCBI taxonomy): domain Eukaryota; kingdom Viridiplantae; phylum Streptophyta; class Magnoliopsida; order Vitales; family Vitaceae; genus Tetrastigma; species Tetrastigma voinierianum. The sequence continues at coordinate 89,882 of JAEQBH010002487.1, read as the reverse complement.
AAAAGTTTGCAAATCTTTCAAATTTTAATTATCTCGAGGAAAATACACATTCGATGTACAATACAAGAATAGGATACTTTACAAGTTACATCATAAATAGTTTAAGAAATCTAGTAGGTTCCTTGCATTATTCAATCGTGTTCATTAGGCAATTCATCACAAACTCAATCGAGAATTTACTATCAATATCATCGATCTCTCGAAAACCTTTTGATAATTTATAGCAACTTCAACATCAAATAAGTAGAATTCCATCTTGTTGGACAATCTAATTGCAAGGAAGATTTATAGTTAACATTTGTTAGCTCACAACATTTTTTGAACAAATCTAATCTTTGTGGGCTGCCCTTAACATACTTGACAATTGCTCTAACTTTTTCAATAGAATCATGAGCAAATTTAACACCATCCTTGACAATTAATTGTAGGACATGAGCAAACACCTTATATGAAAAGCTTCCCCACTACATTGCAAAGCATTTTCTTTAACAATCTTTTTTTTCAATTGTTGGATTGCGGTATCATTTGATGATGCATTATCAACGAGTGATGCCTGACCTGATCAATCCCCACTCATCCATGCAAGTGTCAATAACATTCCCGATATTAATCCCCTTATGACTTTTAATGACACAAAATTCCAGAATTCTCTTATGCATATTCCATTGTGAATCAATAAAGTGGCTTCAGTCAAGCATAAATAAGACATATTACAGATCTTGTCAATCATCATTGTCAAAGAAACCCTTTGACATTGAGATGTGAAGCAAGCACGCAAATTCTTTTCTCTTCAACATATAAGAAAAAACAATCCCTTACTGATCGTGTGCACAGATGGAATTTTAAATTGGGAACGCCTACTTGGACAAATTCTTTAAACCCATCTCCTTGACAAACCTAAGGTAGTTTATCCTTTATAATCATCTAACCAAAGCATTCTAGTAGCTTCTTGATCGAAATTCCAACATGTTAATTTAGAACTTTCGAGACCCGCATTTTGAAAATTCAAAATTTTTGGGATTGTTGGTTGTTAAAAGCATCAACTAAATCTTTTATAAGAAACTTCTTGCAAACTAATACTTAAATGTTTCCATAATCTTTGAAGTGCCTTGAGAACTTAAAGCTTGATAACTTTTTCCACACCATACACATATAGCTTTCCCATTCAATTTACCCTGAAATTTAATACATTTTTAAAATGGACCCAAACCTCGGACACTCTCTTTATCCATAGAAGTGTCAGTAGATTCTTGTTTACGCTTCTAATTATTGCCTGAGGATACCACTTCTTTTGTTGTAGCCATGCCAGCTGAAGGTAATGGCGCAGGAATATGACAATTCATAAAGATTAACGAGATGGTGCCTAACATTGACACTCATAGTCCACATTAAATAAGATCAATTAGTTAATTAATCATGGCTTAATTGGTATGACTGAAAAATAACCTCAAACAATAAATTGCAAATTCTTATTGCTGCTCTTCCTTTCAGCTCAGAGAGGCCATCGAGTTCGACCAATATTTTTAACTCAAATATTTGCGAATTTGTCGAGAATAGGAGAAAAATTAGAAAATCATTAGAGAAATAAAAAAAATAGAACATGTAAACCAAAACAAAATAATTTTGTGTACTATCCTCTGTAATGGATGATTTATATCCTTCTTCTTGGAAGTAATAGATTGCTTTTTCTTTAAAAAAATAATTTTTAAAGTATCAATTAAAACAAACTAAATTAACATATTCAAACTTAAATAATATTAAAAAATTGATTTATTTTTGCTATTAATTAATTTGATATTTTTACTATTTTTTAACAAACATTCAATAAGCGAAGGAAATTACACTACTTGTTCTTTAAGAACAGGTCACAAAATATGGGATAAACATTCAATATTTTTCTTGCATTGAGTTTATTCCTAACTATTACTTAAATTTAATATTCAATTTTATGCTAGAAGAAAATCTTCACTGATGAAGTCATTGTCACGTGAAGCGAATGAAAGAAAGGAAAGAAAAAAACAAAAGTCCCGACAAATCGATACACACCCTCATAAGTTCAATAAAAACAAAGCAAAATGGCCCAGACAATTAGAAAACCGAGTTTAACAAATTATTTAAGGTTCTACCGCCGTGATGCGAGCCTTCATGTGATGCGGTGATCTTGTGAGTGGATCAAAATGAGCGGATGAGAAGAAATCAATGGGAGGGCGGGGCGGAGTCAAGGCGCATGGAGGCGAGCTGTGTGGTTTTAGAGGAAATGAATTGTTTAGCCTTTAGGGTTGATAAATAGAAAGTGTATTAGGTTTTTAATTTTAGACTTAAATGGTTAGGTTCTTTAGTTTTTGATAGCCAAAACTACGTCGTTTAATATAAAAGCGATGTAGTTTTTGTGTTTATCAAAACTACGCGTTTTATGTTAAAACTACATAGTTTTCACCATGTTAATAATCTAAATTATATCTATTTAACACTAAATTAGTATTATGATTTATAATTATTTAGAGTAAGTATTTACTTAATTTAATAATTAGTAACCTTGATATTAGTATTTCATAACCTTGAAGTTTGCTGGAGTTAATATTAGCTATAATAATATTAAAATTTTAATTAAATTACACTTTAAGTTTTATTTCAATATTCATATTAAAATAATTTGAACATAACTAGCAATTTTACTATAAAAAGTTATATTTATAATATTAAGTACATATATTATTAGACATTTATATACACAATGACACAAATATGATATATATATATATATATATATATATATATATATATATATATATATATACGACAAAAATAAATCAGTAGTAGTATTCAATTGCCTATATAATTAGTATCCAAAATAATATTAGAATTTCATTTATAACAAATAATTTTAAACTTGTGTGTGTGTATTATTATTATATATATATATATATATATATATATATATATATATATATATATATATATATATATATATATATATATATATATATATATATATATATATATATATATATATATATATATACTATATATAAAATTTTAGTAAATTATCAATTACAGTTTGGTTCTTAGTTGAAATGCAATTGGAATGAGTTCGGTTCGGTTCTCGGTTTGGAGAACTCATGTTCTCCATACCCGCTCCATTAAAAATTTTCGGACCAGTTCAGTTCGGATAAAGTCAAACGGTCAACGGATATATTCGGTTCTGGATATTTTCGGTTCGGTTTTTCGGTTCAGTTCGGGTTCTCCAGGACCCGTGCACAGCCTAGTTACCCTGCGAGGTATGCGTTATTGGTATTGTGTCTCGCGTGCTCAGTGCAGCTCCGAATCCGACTCATGTAGTGGATTAGGATGAGCTTGTTGTTGATGTGGATAGAACTTTCAAAGAGGGACCGATACATATTATGGATAGTCGGGATGAGGTTTGCGAGGCAAGACTGTGAGGCTAGTGAAGGTGTTGTGGAAACACCGAGGAGTAAAAGAAAAAAAATTAAAAATCAAAAGAAATTTTATAGTTGTTTCACGATTGCAAAATTAAAAGATATGAGAAATTAATACAAAACTTAGTTAGGGATTTTAAGGCTCGTTGATTCGTCTAGGGGTAATGGATTTTGAAATAAGAGAAGAAAACAATATCATCTTTTTTTCATTCAATTATTTTCAATCAACATGTATCATTAATAATTTAGATAAATCACAACCTTCTTAAATAAATGGCATAGTACACAAATATAAATGGAAAAACACATTCTCGGTTCCTTGCATTTTCACATTTTTTGACATTTATCCCTTATACTTTAAAATGTTAAATATAACCTGCACTATCCATAATATAAAATTACTCTCTGCATTTTAAAATGTTAAAAGTAACCTAAATGTACTATCCAAAACATAAAAAGTAAGTCTTTTCTAATGTAGTTAAACTGGCTTGACTCCGCTTGGGCCTAATTGATAGGTACTAAATAAAGAAAATAAACATATTTTCATCACCTGGGCAAAGCCCAATCGCTGATATTATAATTACAAACGGGTCCATATTTAATCCCAAATTTCCACACTATATAACATAATTACAAAATATATGCTTCATAAATACAATTACATAGGCTATTTGTCATGTAATCTTTGAGTTCACCACAAATTGGCGTAACTAGATACACAAAATAATTCTAAGTCATAACATTTATAAAGAACCAAAAGGGTTTCAATTTTTCAAATATGACTTCACAAAAGATCAGTAAATTTGAAAGCTTCCACAAAAAATTTATATGCAAAAGCGTCTCAGATATCATTTGCAAAATATTCGAATGCAGACGATAACTTTGTAATAATTAAAAGCTTCCAAGTTACTAATTCATTCAGATGAATAAAGAGAATAACAAAGAATAAGAATAATTTGGAAACACTAAGAAGCAAATTAAAATCAACAAGTAAAAAGGGCTCAGCTTTTTGAAGTTGTCGCCGCGTCCAAATGGGGCTAGAATTTCCGCAACAAAGATATGTCACCAGAATCTCAAAGAAACAACATTCGCATAACTGCCTAAAATTGGGTGGAAGCTTCACGCTTCAACCCAACCAAACATTCATACATGTAAATGCAACCAACAACACAGCGTATGATAATTTAAAGGCAAGTAGACAGATATAAAATATAAAGTGGGCCCGCATCTCATGAATCAGAATTCATTAAAAATGCGCCATAATTTCTAGCAACAAAATACATGCCACACGTAATTCGCAAGATCGCGCATTTCTCACTAATGTAGGTGGAAGCATCATCATAGCCCATAATCTGAAATGAACACTGGCATCTGAAAGTCAGCCACATGGCCCACATCAATATTGTTGTTGAATGGGTTTAAATTACAACAACATCAGTAACATTTTTTCACCACTTCGTTGCATTGCAATGTATTTAAACTCTATTCAACAATCGACCGCAATCGAATCACAAGCCACTTGTTGGTCACAAATAGCACAAGACATAGCACATGCAAAGAAGTGATCGCTTAGAATACAATGTAACGCTAATTAATTTTACTAGAATTTATGTTGCGGGCACTGTGATGCCATAGATGGCCAACCAACCTGGGCAGTAACTCTAAGCAAAGGAAAATAAAATGGGTTAAAGATTGAAAAGAAGAAGCAAAATTAAGAAAAATGAAAATAAACATAGAAGAACAATTTTAAATGCACAAACCTTTCAAATTGTCACCTCATCCAGGACTCAATCGAGACTCGGAGATGAAGACAATCTCATCCATCATAGAACATATTAGGAGCTTCCACAATTTCTCGTGTCGCGAACTTTGAAGAATCAAGCACCTCCTCCCCGTAAGGTGCGCGCATTCGAGGCTATCAGATATCGGGTACAACTAACACATCACGCGCTGTCGAGAATAGAAATCTCTGGTCTGATCTTCCACCATCCGAGAATGTCAACGTACATCTTCTCAATCACACTCGTATAGAGGATATCTAATCTCATTTGCTCCATTATCCAAGTTCATCTTCTCGCTTTCTAAATTTAGCTTTAAAAAGATCTGATTTCACGTAATCACCCTCAAAGGGCAAATGCATGAGTGTCCAGATTGAGCAGCTGAATGAGGTGGTGGCTTTGCTAGAAGCACAATAATCATCAAATAATTCATACAATGCAAATCTGAGACATGGGTTTGTGCTTCCACCTTACAAAACTCATATATATGCTTAAGGATTAACTCCATGTATTCCAAATATTCCTAGATCAAGCACAGCTTCCAATGAATATCAACATGTTCATCTTTGAGGATCACCTAACATCGCGCTTATTTTCAAAGGCCATTGCTCTTTTACTAGGATCATCATCACTTTTCCACCATTTAAAATATGGTAAAGATCATAAATTTTTAGAAAAGAGTTAGCAAAGAATATTATCGAGAACTGTAAATTTTACCATTCATAAAAATGATGCAAGAAGGCAACAAGTTGTTTGATTGCACTCAATCCACTATATCAAGTACATCATCCCTAAACTAAATCAAATGCATGCTCACATTCTCATATTTTTCAAACACTTTGTCAAATAAGGAAGCGCTTTAACATGACATAGCTGAATTCCACCTAGTGGCACATCTAGAGACAAAGAACACTTTGTCTCTTACACTAATCAAGTTAGCAAATTCCCTAAATTTCAGGCAACCTAGCGGTGAGTTCCATGTATCTAATCGTCTCACCCTTTTTAATCGATCGTCTGTGACTTTTTTCAACCCTCATTGACTACTAAATTTAGATGTGCAATGCATTCATGTGGACATATTTTATTTTCACAGCAGATGTGCCCCAAGAAAATAATTTTTTCTAAAACTAAGGCAAAAGATTGATTGAAGATGCATTATCTACTGCCACTGTGAAAATATTTTTCAAACCCCACTCAAGAAGACAATTTTCTAAACTTTTAGCAATGTACTCACCCCTATGAGAAGTAACCAGGGGACAAATGAAATTATCTTTTACAGAGCTTCCATCGTAATTTATGTAATGAGTCGAATGCACATGTAGCTTATGCGTTGATTTGATGTCCAAGAGTCTCGTTGTTGGTGCGTACTTTGACTTTGGACAGTGATTAATGAAAACATTTTTTCAATTTGTGCCTCAGATTCAAATATGCCCGATAACGGCCTTGACTCATGGTCCATCTACTAGGTGGCATTTCAACCTAGACATGCAACAAGTATTACAAAATCTTTGAAACCCTCTCCTCAACAAATTTAAAAGGAAGCTCATCAACAATGCACATGTGTTGTGACAATGCCTTCCTAATAGCATCATTATCAAACTTCCAAGTCCCAATAACAATCTTAATATTTTTAGAATACTATCCAAATCGTGTTGTAGAGCTGCAAGGCTCGCTTGACTTAGGGTAGTTAGGGTTTTTCATGCAAATCAAATACATGTGATTTCTAATGGATGATGTACCATTGATTTGTGGATCAAGATGTACTTTTAGCACAAAGATATACATTTAGCTTTACCAACTTCCTTCTCAAAGATTTTCTCGAAGTGCTCCCACACCTTGCTTTTGCTTTCAGTGTCCTTTCTCTTTTTTTCCTTTTTAGCAACTTCTCGTTGTTTTGCTTTCCACCTCTCGTTGGAAGACCACCAAGAGTTTTATCGCATCGCGTGTTCTCGCTTTGAGTTTCCATCTACATAAACAATTAGAGAACAAGAAAACGTATATCGTAATTATCCATAGCCAAAGGCCCAAAGCAAGATTAAGCAAGAATTCAACAAACATGCAAAGAATCATCAACAATTATTGTATCGTTATTTGAAATCAACAAAATAAAACAACAATCAAAGTTAAGAAAATATAGATATCATATAACGAAAAAAATAACTTAAATGGAGTAAAAAATGGGGTTTAATACAATATAATTTATTAATAAAATAATTAGTCAAAAGAATAAATAGTTACATAATTATTTTATTTTTAATAATAGAGAGATAGAACAGATTATTATATAAATGCAAAATAATTTTAAAATTTTACTGGCAATAATTTTTTTTTACACCAACAAAATAATCAATATGAAGTCGAAAAATATAAAAGAAACAAAATCTAATATTAATAAATACTATTTTAAATATTAATAAATATTATCAAAATCAATGTTTAAAATTTTGTAACTAAAAATTATTGAAATAATTTTTTCACAAACAATAATGTTCAATGTAAAGATCAAGTAAACAAATATATCAAAAATGAGAAATAAAGATTGTACCTTTAAATGATTTGTGTTCGACAGCCCGACTCGATGGTAGATGATCTCGACTCTGATACTCCTCCTGTGATTCTGGTCCTAATTCCAGTGAAAGCCCACCGCATAACTCTGGGAAGATACTAAAGGAGCCCACTTTAAGGAGGGAAGTAAACACATGCATTAGCTTATCCCAATTATATATAAAGTCCCACCACATATATAAATACGATCCATAAAAGCTCACTAATATTTGAAAGATTCAAGAAGATTTGGTATCAAAGGTACAAGAGAGATGAATAAGTCCAATACAAATAAAACAAAACAGAGAAGCGATAGAGCCATTAACCTAAGTACAAAGAGGTGTTTAATCTAGCGAAACAGCCCTACAGCTTTTCACTCAACCAACATATCTCACTCTCCTCCGTGTTGCACTGTGGAATAGATTTAAACAATAACGTGAGATAATAAATCTCAATGAGTGGTATAGTTTATAAGGAAAATGTAAATTTTATTTTTTAAAGATTTCTTTCTCTCAAAACCTGCTCATTCTTCTTTAAAGGTTCTGCTTAGAAAATTTCACAAACCCAACTTTACCCCAAGACCAAACATATGTAAATCATGCTCAACAATTTAGCCGACACAATGTTAAGAACACTATAATCTTGAATTGTACACAAACATAAGGTCAATCACGAATAAAATAACCATGAAAAGCACCATAACCATAGTAAGTATTAAAATAGTATACCCATGTCTTAAATCAACAGTGGCACCATACTCCATGGTTCTGGACATAAACCGTCTGCGAAGTCCGACCTCACGGACCGTGACAACTAATGAACATGTGGTTACACCCGCCACGTGGCAACTAATAAACCCCGTAGACTCCGCCATCACGTGACAACTATCGGGAACCCCTCCGTAGACCCGGCCATCACGTGCAACTATTAAACCCTCCGCAACCCTACCATCACGTGGCAACCAATAAACCTCCTGCAAACCTCGCCACAAGGGCACCTAATAAACCTCTAGGTAAACCCGACCTCACGCAAGACCTAATAAACCTCCACAACTCCGTCCACGCCACACAGACAAACTCCAAATCCACCATCACGTGGTAACTAATAAACCTCCTCGGGTAAACCCCGCCATCACGTGGCAACTGGTTAAAACCGCTCTTACTCGCTACTCAACAATACCAGACAGTCATTCCACAAAATCTCAAGATCCTCTTTTGAAACAATAGTTTTTCAAGGTGGTATATAACCAATTCACGACTAAAATATCCCAACACCATGTACTATCCACGAACTCAAGAAACCTTCAAATAGTTAAAATGTAGACAAAACTCATGAAATGATAACTGTTTAATATGAGACCGAAAATCATATATGTATGCAACCAACCATCTGATCAAAACAGTATATATGTAAAATATTAAATCATAATAGATATATCAACATAATACCCCAAATCATTTAAAAACATATTAACCACTACGACTATAGCCAATCCCGCTTCCCCCGCAGACTGTTTCCTACCTACAAGGAGTGCTTGTAATATAAATAAAACACCACTTAGGCTCCAATAACTGAACCAACAAAATCTGAATGCCCTCAAGGCCTTAGGAATTTTTTTAAAATTAAGAAACCATCCAAATCGACTGACAGTTCAATTACACAGGTTTCATAGGCCCTACATCAAAATTGTACTGCACCTTGAATTAATTTCTAAATTGAACCATCCAATAATTCATAAAACATCCACTTCACTAATCCAACTTCAATTTTTCCAAACTTGACCAATTGGTACTCTATTTCAATCAAACTTCTCGGTAATTACCCGAAACAACCTAAAAATGGAAAACTAACCAAACGATGTCCAAAATTCACAAACCATATCAATGAAAGCCCAAGAGACCAGAACACATCGCACTTTACCTTGGTCCAAGGTTATTGCAGGCTTTCCAAACCCGATCCAACAATGCACACTTGTTTTTATTATCTTCAAATCCAGTGGATGAATTCGGAGAAAAGGACCACGTAATTAGAGTTCAAAGGGTCCAAAAATAGTGGAAAGGAGGTATGGGTCGGGCCCGAAATGGCCGAAACACAAAACCCGGCGCGAATTTAAGTCGGGCGGTCATTGCCTCTTCAGCCGCCTGATCCGCATCGCCGCAATGGCCGGGCAGAAATTTACTGGCCATGGTCGTTCTGGTCGCCCTCCTCCCCGCTCCAGCGTAGGCCAGCAGTGGTGGCCGGAATCGGTTCCTTACGACCAAACCCGATCGGGCCTAAAATGGGTCAAAACGACCACTTAAAGGGGCTTTGGAATTTTCTCTCGGTTTTGAGGCTGGATCCTCACTGCACTCCAAACCAGCTTATATAGAGCCTAGGGTTGTTTTCGGGCAAAAATCCCAGGCTGACTTGAAAACCGATAAAATATCGCACGCTTGAACTTACTCAGACCATAACTTCTTATCCGTATTCGATTTTGACGCTGAACTCGCTCGTGGAACTCGCATTGACGAGGCCTACGAAATGGTGCGCCTTTAGTTAACCAAAACTATTCATCCTCGAAAAATTCAACTGGGGCCCACATACTAAGTGTTGGTCAAACTTATCAAATGTTAAAACTGCGACATTTGGCACCGTCGTTACAATTTGATTTCAAATAATGCAACTTCCACCTAAATGATCAACCGATGGTTAGATCTACACATTTGGGGCTTCCACCATTTTAATCTCAATGAGATCTAAATAACACTTCGCAGATCCAACCATACAGTCGATTCACCGGTAGACAGTAGTAGTACATGCAAACAGAATCAAAGAACAAATATATCTCCATTAAAATACATAAAATAAGATAAACAAAATACTCGTGACTTAAACAACTCGTTAGATCTAACAAGATCACTATATAGTCGATCCAAGAAATCTTGTGTCTCTTGCATGTTGATTTCATCATCACAATCTTAACTTTGTATATCGACAAGAGAATAAAATAAATAACAAAGCAAAAATGATCGTACCTCAGTCGAGATCGGAAGGAAAGAGACGAAAGAGAGATCGAACACCGAGCAAAGAGGTTTACAATTAGATAAGGGAAGAGGTTAGGCTACACCCGAGAAGACCACTAACGACTATGAGATGAAGGTAATGGGTTAAGATCTAGGTTAGAAGAAGAGAAGATCAAAGGTTCGTGGATTTACAAAGCGGGGCGGCAAAATGAGAGAGGAGGCCTCGGGAGGGTGAATGATAGGAATGAGAGACTTATATAGGGAAAAATTTTTTAGGTTAGGTTGAGGGGGGTATGTAAGGTGTGACATTAGGTCAATACTAAGATCGGAACGGCCCAAGTATTACAGTCCTCTAATCGAACCAACCGATGACCGATTTTCCTCAGTATTGCCAACCGAACCGATACTCACCTCTTTTCGGTTATTGTGCCGATCATGATTTTCGGCTCGGTTCAGTCCGGTTGAACCGGTTCGGTCGGTTTATGCTCACCCCTAATCTATCCTTCCAAAGTTGTTATCTATCATTTCGACATTATCTACCCTTACACTTTATCCTTCCAACTCAGCCCCTATATTTTCACTTTTGTCTACATTTACCTCTTATGATTTGAAATGTTAAAATTAACCCTTTATATAATTGAAAACATGAAAATTGACTCCTTGAATTAAATTTAGATAAATATTGAAATATTGATTTTTTTTTAAAATTGTTTTGGTTAGATAGGATTATTATTTTTATTAAAAAATTATTTTAGTCATTAGATAACAATTTATTTATTTTTATAAACAATTTCTAAAATTAACATTTATAACGTAAGAAAAAAAATAACTTAAGAAATAAATTATTTATCATAATATTTTTATTTTTATTTTTTAAAAATTTATTAGAATGTTATATAAACATTATATAAATATTAAATAAATTAAAAGATATATCTTTTAAAAAATGGTTTAGATATGATAATCATTTTTATTTAAAGATTAATTTTCTCAATTTTTTTGTGTTTTAGATAATATATTAATTTAACATGTATAATGAAGAGTCCACAAGTGATTAGAGCATCAACGTTAAAATGTATAACGTTATTAGCTTTCAAAAAAAAAATGTATAATGAAGATATTTTTTCCTATAATATTTATTTTTTTAAAATAAATTACGTATCATAATTATTTTATATTATTTTTTAATTTATTAAATATTATACAAAAATTAATTATTAAAATAAAATTATTATAAATACTTTTGATTAATTTTTAAAAAATAATTAAAAAATAAATATCGTAAGAAAAATCATCTTCAGTATACATGTTAAATTAATATATTATCTACAAAAAATAAATTTTTAACTGATTCATAAATGTTTGGAAAATAAATTTTTAAATAAAAATGACTGTCATATCTAACCCATTTTTAGAAAAATCTATCTTTAATTTATTCAAGATTTGTACAACATTCTAAATAAATTTATAAAAAAAATAAAAATAAAATTGTTATGATAAATAATTTTTAAGTTATTTTTCTCAAAATTTTTGAAAATAAAATACAATGAGAAAATGTTAAATTTATATATTATTTATAAAAGTTAAATCTTTATCTAAATTTAAAGAAAATAATTTTTAAATGAATTATCCTATCTAAATAAAATAATAATTTTGTCTCTATTTGTAAACTTAAAAACAAAAACAAAAGTGAAAGCACAGGAGATTAAGGTTTTTATTTTTATTTTTAAGAGATAAATAATTTCATTGATTCTAATTAACAATACATCGATAGAAACATATAATCAAAATCGCTAAAAACCACAAAGGATAAAACAACATCCAAATTATTAGCATAATGAAACGACTCAAAGTCTATATATTTGATAGTTAAGTCTACACATTTAATATTAATATTGTGACTATAATACATTTAATCAAGGCCATAAAGATACCGATGACCATCGGAGCCTGGTCATTTTCGATCAGATGTGATTTCGCTTCATTCAATCAATTAAACACAAATAACCAAAGACCATTACTTAATAAAATCTAATTGTTGTATTGAGATGACATAACCACTCGCCACACCAAAACGACGACAACCACACGCAGACGAAGGCGATGACAATTATATGTGAACTAAGGCGACGATTAAATCACTAAAAAACATATAAAAACTGAGCATGCTGAAGAATCCACTTTATCGAGAAAAATGGAAGATGTGTAGAGGGGTAATTTCAAGCCAAGAATGACAAAAAATTCACCCCTTCTTGCTTAAAGAAAAGATGCTAGCAGAGAAAATGTTGAGAGAAATGAAGGCTAAAGTTTATTTTCTTCTAGCATAGGAGATTGGGTTGAAAGGGTAGATAACCATGTTGGAAGGATAGATAACGACGATTATCAAGAGTTAAAATGACTCTATTTTTTCATATTTCGATAGCATAGGTTTAAATTTTTAACATTTTAGTATAGGCAAATGTCAAAAGCAGAAAGTGCAAAGTATTATTCAATTTAAATTAATAATCATACTGGCTCTCGGTGTCTAACAAAGAGTAAAAAGGTGAGATGTATCGGAGAATTAAGATTGAATCCTTGTAAGAACATAATACTACAATGTAATATGCAAAGTGAATAGAAGTAAAAAAAAAAGGTTAATTACATGAATTGTGTCTTAACTTTTCCATTTTTTATATTCTAGTGTCTCAACTTTATTTTTTTCAATTAAGTGCCAAATTTTTTTTAATTTTTTCTATTTTTGTATCTCAACTTTATTTTTGTTCAATCAAGTTTCTAAACTTTTTGATTTTTTCTATTTGATACTAACTTTATTTTTTCAATTAAATGTTTAAACTTTTAATTTTGTTTAATCAAATATTTATTGACCAATAAAACTTATTACATATTTGAATAGGAAAAATTGAATTCAAATGGCATTTTTGTGTCTATAAAAATAATGAAATTACTAGACCTTTTAAAAGGTGTAGTCAACAATATTATCATTTCCATATTAGGGGCTTTCCTATCTATTTAGCCATAATAAAAAGAAATTGCTAAATTTTGCTAATATAGAATTGAGCTAAAAATTTAAAAATTTTTAAAAGAAAATATAACCATTTTAAAAAACAATTATCTTTCAATTATTTTACTTATTTTCTAAGTATTATGTCGTAAAAATTATATATGAATAATTAAAATAAAACATGGATTTTAAAATAATTAAAATATTTATTTTTATTCATATAACCAATTTAATCAATTCTTTTTGTACAATAATGTTCTGATAGCAAAAAAACCCTAATATGGAGGGTAATATTGTCATTTCATCTTATTGTCACATTTAAGTTATTTCATCAATTTTATATAATGAGAATGTTATTTGAATGCAATTTTTGCTAATTCAAATATCATAATAAGCTTTAATTGATCATAAAAGCATTTGATTGAATAAAAATTAAAAGTTCAAAAACTTAATTGAACAAAAATAAAGTTGAGACACACAAATAGAAAAAATATAAAAATAAATTTGAGACACCAAAATATAAAAAATGGAAAAGTTGAGACACAATTTATATAATTAACCCAAAAAATAATAAATATACAGTCCAACAAACTTAAACAATTTGTTGAGAATGATTGTTATACGAAAAGGAAAACGAAAAAAATAAGAAAGAAATTATATATACTTGATGATGTAACTAACAATACACTATCGCAGAATTTAATTTCTTGAAATTACAATAAATCTCCCTTGAATACAAAAATTGTTGTAAATATAAAAATGCATGATTAATAAATAGATTCATGAATATAGAAGAGAGACTCTTCAATCTCGAGAAGGTTTATGTTTTATCCAATGAACCTTGAAGATTCATTCGACATACCTTGAAGATTCGTGTATCATTCACTTGATGTATCTTGAAGTCTTCGAGAATGATCCGATGCAACGGAAAGACTGAACTTTGTACATAATGGTCATTATGATTGCTTTATGGTGACTATTTTTATAATCTTTCGCTTTTCCTAAATACATGATTGTAAGCCTATAAGGGTCTCACTTATGCTTTCTAAACAATCCGAAAAATACACCCTCCCGTCCATATTTCTTTCTTTCTTCCTCCATTATCTCCGCCCATTTTTCTTTATTTTACAACACGTTATCAACACGAGTGCTCTATCACCCGATGAACGAAGCCGATATTGATTTACGGTATCTATGTTTACATTTGATTTATCTTTGTTTTCATTTTAATAATTGTAGACTTTTGAAAATGTTTGATATTACTAAGAGGGAATTTGCTAAGCTCGTCTTAGATGATGTTAATTGATTGACTCGGGCTGATGCTAACCACCTCACCTCCTAACTTAAGGAAACCATTAACTGATTCGACGCGCCGCCTAGAAGGAAAAAACGTTGATTTTCCTTCGCCACCACCTCAATCGGGACCTCAAAAATGAATATCTCACTGAAAAAGATTCGCTTATTTTATGGCAATCCTTGAAGGATCGCTTTCATCAACAAACAAAAATAATCCTCCCTCAAGCACAATATGACTAATTGAACTTATGATTCCAAGATTTTAAATATGTGATGGAATATAACTCAGCTCTATATCACATTGTCTCACAACTGAAGCTTTGTAAACTGAACATTACAGATACTGAACTGATAGAAAAGACATTACTACCGAGCAGCAGCAACTCAGATCTAAAAAGAGTATTTCAGCAAGGCCAAGAACTATGCTACGAGATTATATGAACTAATTTCTCAGATTATCGGGTGGTAGAAAAATATAACCAACTATTGATGAAAAATCATAATGCAAGACCAGTTGGTTCACAAGCAGTGCATGAAGCACATACTATAATTCACAGAAATGATAGTAGAGACATGTTAGCGAGAGGAGAGGTCGAGATGAAGTCAAGGAAAATATCAATTCGGGTCTCATAGAGGTGGTTAAGGTCTGAGGATCATAATATTGATCGTGTCTGTGGCTATGGAATGGGCATAAACAATGTTGAACCTCCTCCACAAAAACCAAGTTTAACTCAGCAAACTATAAATCATAAGCAAGTTTGTTACAGGTGTGGATGTGATGGCCATTGGTCTCGCACATGCCGCACACCTAAAGACTTGGTTGAGGCATATCAAAGAATGCAGAAGGACAAAAAGGGGGAAGACTCCTCAAGGTGAATCACACATGCTTGTTTGCTTGAGGCAAACATGACCTTGAATGTTGATAATGATTACTTTTGAAAGTTAATCCGGGAAGATTTTGGAGATAATGAGTGATCAGATTTTTATGTTTTATATTAGACACCTGCTTTCTTAAGTTCGTTTCATTTATTTTTATGGAGGATTCGGCTTGACTTTCAAGCAACACTCATTAGTTTTTTTTAGTTTGTTATGATTTATTTTAATGCTCCTATTTTCATTTTTCCAATTTTTTATTATTGTTAGAGTATCAAAATGTTTGGATAGCAATCCATGAAGACTAAGGATATTCTATGCTTGGTAGATAGTGCTACCACACACACTATCCTTAAAGATAGAAAATCATTTCACACTTTAACTGAGGAAAGAGAAAGTGTTACTACAATTGCAAATGATAATGTTTCAATAGTGGGCTCCGAAAGAGCTTCACTAATCCTTCCTATGGGTACAGAAGTGATTATCAATGATGCGCTATTATATCCACAATCCACACGTATCTCTTCTTAGCGGCGGCATCCGATCAATGGTTTTCGGCATTGAAACCGAAACTGAAAATGATATTGAATATCTCCTCATGACTCGATCAATAGGATGTCGAAAGCAAATAGTCGAAAAGCTTCTCTTTTTCTCTTCAGGATTGTAATACATACATTAGATCTTCTCATCACAATGTTGCGATGGGTTTAAAATTTAAAGACCCATATTCATTCAAATTATGGCATGAGTGATTAGGTCATCCCGGCAAAACATGATGTGTCGGATTTTGACTAATTCTATCAGCATAATATGCCAAGCATCGTAACACCCTTATGTAAATAAATTTATTTATGAAGCTTGTGCCAAAGGAAAACTCATAGTATGACCTTCTCGTACGAAAGTTGGAATATAATCTCCTATTTTCTTTGAACGGATTCATGGACATATATGTGGACCAATTCATCCAACATCGCACTATCGTATCATGGACCCACTGCTTCCACTGATGGACTCATGTGTGTTTATTATCCACACGAATAATACATGTCCAAGTTTATCAAGTAAACTTATCGAACTTGTTCAATTCCCGATTATCCAATTAAATCCATCCAAATGGATAATGTAAAGGAATTCACATCAAAAGTATCTGGCGATTATTGTATGGCATTAGTATCAAAGTGAGCATCCTAGCTCCTTAATAGCCCACACCCATAATTTACCTAGAATGAAGTTGGCTGATTGCCACATCAAATTAATCGTTAGGACCATTGTTACAACATTTCGACTTACCTATCTTCTTTGCCGGGGCATGCGGCCTTGCATGCCGCCGCTTCTAATTCATATCCAAATTATTACATGTCATGATTATTCCCCTCTCACAAATAGTGTAGTGGCAAAGAACCAAATATTTTCAATCTACTAATCTTCGATGTGCTCGCTCTATGTTCCTATATCACCACCACAACGTACCTCTATGGATCCTTAGAGAAAGCTATGTATATATATTGACTATGAATCTCCTTCTATTCTTAAATACCTAGAACCCATAACAAGGGATTAATTTACACTATATGTCGACATATTTACTGAAGATCATTTCCAAGATTAGGGAGATAAGAACCAAAAATTAAAAGAGTACCGAGAAATTTCATGGAATGTAAAAGATCTTCAATATTTAGATCCACGCACTAGTTAGACTAAATTGGAAGTTCAGAAGATAATTAACTTGCAATATTTAGCAAGTAATATGCTAGATGCATTTACTAACCACAAAGGAGTGACTAAATCTCATATACTTGTTGTAAACACATCACAAAGAGTGAAGGTCCCCAAGGGATAAAGTATATCTATCGATGCTCCCCAGTGCTAAAAGCCCGGGAGACCTATCGGTGTGAAAGATAAGAATTCGTGAAAAACAAAATCTAATAAATAAACTCTGTCACTTCTAAAACCTCTAGAAGAGGATCGTCTTGAAGACGACAATCCTAAGACATTTCCACGTATACCCCAAATAATCATAATACCGACGTGAACGACCGATCAAAAAAATATTTTGGGAAATGATGAGGATCTAGTTGATAAATATAGAAGGTGAATTTCGTGGAATGGCTGTGAGAAACATATAATAGAAATATAACAATACGACATATTTGCCTTTACAACCGCTTCTTACTATCTCGACGATAACTGATCCAAAACTGGGTTAATAGCAAAGTGCCATAAGCGCCGCACTAGGTAAGATGGAAACAAGCAATTGAGGCTAAGTTTGACTTGCTAAATAAAAGAAAAGTTTTTGGTTTTTTGTAGTGGCACACCTAAAATGTTATCCCAAAGAGGGATATAAACGGGTGCGCACAAAGAGAAATGAGAATAATGAGGTGGAAAGATATAAATAGATTTATTATTTGAGGGTTTTCTAAAGGGACCTGGTATTGACTTTGATCAAACATATTTTTCAAGCATGGATGACATAACATTCGCTACTTAATATCTTTTGCACAATATAGAATTTAGATATAAGATTGGACGCCATGACCGTGATATTTATAAGGGTCATTAAACGCTCATATATTTATATGAAAATCCCCGATGGATTTAAGATCTTGAGATCAAAGAAATGAAAATCACAACATGTATAACGTTAAATTGCAAAGGTCGTTATATCTAAAAACAATAAGTCGATGTGGTATAACTGATCGAGGAATTCTCTTGAAAAAGTGAATATATAAATAATCGATGCATATCCTTCTTATATGTGTTCATAAAGGTCTTTGAATGACTTTAGATATCTGGTTTATGTTGATGACATAAACATTATTGGAACGCATAAGGAAATTGAGGAAGCTAGCCCATGCTTAAAGACGAAGTTTGAAATGAAAGACTTGGGAAAACCAAGTATTGCCTCATGGTGATCGAAAGCCTCCTAAAGGAATTAATTAGTCAACCTACTTCAAGAAGGCTGCTTCGAGAGATTTTTATATGGATAATCCCATCCATCAACACACCATTGGTCTGTCCTCAAGTGGATAAAGACCTATTTAGACCTAAAGATATTGAAGATATTTCAGAGTCCAACATGTCTCTACTTGAGTGCCATTAGAGCATTACTTATCCAAGCAAATTGCATCAAGGTCAGATATTACATTCGCAATAACTCAAGTAGCAAGGTTTAAGGTGCTTTTCCTACAAGAAGGTATCGAAATGACATTGCCATTTTTTTGGGTATCTCTGTCTACAAGATTCGGGGTTTTACTTTATACAAGAAATCAAGATATGACATTGGTGGGCTACTCGAATGCTAGGTATATGTCTGATCCCCATAATGCCAAGTCCTAAACTCATGAGGAGTTTTTCTCCGTACAGATCAGCACTACTGAGACCATTAAATCGTGACAATGATTTACCACTTCTTCAAACCACTTAGAGATTATAGTTTATGAGGCTTCACGAGAACGTACGGCCACGACTATCGTACAACATATTCAGGCTTGTGTGGCATCGCGACAAATGATATATCCCACGGTCCTTTATGATAATAACCACTGTTACTAAACAGAGCAATGAATATGTTAAAGGCAACTTGACAAACATATTGCACACAAATTCTTTATCCGGCCATGAACTTCAAGAATGATGTGATTATTGTAGAGAAAGTTCGCTTCAGTGACAACCGTCATTTGTTTACTAAGTCCCTTATAACATCTACTTTTGAAAAATATGTGCATGGTATTAGAATGCGTAAGCTTAGAAGAATGTTGTCTTTAGGGGGACCGACAACTTCAAAACAACCATGAGGATTAGGTCCTGAAGACCAATGGTTGTACTCTTTTTCCTTGACTAGTTTTTTCCCATGAGGTTTTCTTCAGCTAAAGGTTTTAACGAGGTAATCACAAGTAAATACATAAAAGTTGTATGTCATGTACTCTTTTCCTCAACTGGTTTTTTCCCACTGGGTTTTTTAATCGAGGTTTTTAATGAGGCATGGACATCACGTAGTAATGTCCAAGGGGGAGTGTTGTAAATATAAAAGTGTGGACATTGCTAAATAGATTCATGAATGTGGAAGAGACTCTTTAATCTCGAGAATGTTCATATTTCATCCAATGAACCTTCAAGATTTATCCTACGTATTTTGAAGATTCGTATATCATTCACTTGATGTATCTTGAAGTTCGTGATTCATCTTATGTACTGGAAATATTCGTGAACTTGTACATAATGGTCATTATGGTTGCTTTATGGTGACCATTGCGAAGCACCTTCACCTTCCTATACATGTATTAGAAGTCTATAAAGGGCCTCACTTACGCCTTGTAAATGATCCGAAGAAATACAATTTCTGGCCCATATTTCTTTCTTTCTTCCTCCATTATCTTCTATTCTCTTTTTCTTTATTTTACAACAAAAATTATATAGTTAATTGTTTTATGACTAATTACTCAATTATTTAACATCTTTAAATGCCTACAAATATCTTCATTCATTTTGAGAAGATTTATTTGAAACTAAAATCTACTCATTAAGAATGACATGAATTGATCTTCTATCAATATTAATTCTTTTCTCTAATTAAAACCTCCGATTGATTTGATGCTTATTTACATCTCTTTCCATACCAGATAATTAAGATAGAATCAAATGTGGATGATGATTATACAAATTGAACCACGCTGCTCTACTTTTTGCTTGAAATGAAGGTATAATCATAGCTTGTTGAGATAGTTCTTCAAAATTGTCAATATAGCATTAGATTCAAAAATCAAAAGTGTATCTATGGGAGGAAGGTTGTTGCCAAGTTTAATAACAAAAAAAAATCCAAATACTATTTTCCACCTACTTACAAAAAATTGTAATTTGTTTTAAATACATTAAACTTCCATCCACAATTTACTAAACATATAAATATTATCCAAGCATGATTCCCTTATTTTCCCTCACCTAAACTTCTACTCATAACTATTATTAATCATCCTTTTATCAGTAGAACTATTTTCATATTGATTAGATGGTTTTTTTTTTATGAAACCTTATAAAATTTGACATGATATAACATGGTTATATTCATTGGATAAATTTATTTCTTTTTCTATCTAGTTCCCTAATTTCAGTTTGCACTTATGATTCTCTAAGCATACATGCCCATATATCGTTTCCATTATGCAAGACTTAGGTGCATTAATAGTTACATTAGGTGCCAAGTCATGGGTTCATACGTTATTCACAAATGGTTCATGAATTTAGGTAATCTAATAGATATTGTAATGTACTATCTTTTAATTAGAGGGATGGTTTGCTTTAGTCATTAAGAGATTTCCTATAATGAGCATACTAGTGTTTATGTTATTAATTAGACAAAACCTATGATAAATCATGACGTAACGTCATTAATGTAATGATTCATCAAGCTACTTTATAGCATGGACTTTCTACCTTGAGAAGTTATTATTAAGTTTGTGTCAAAACCAATAACCTAATATGGTCATATATCCCTACAAATTAGGTTTCTGTATATATATATAGATGCTAGTGACAATAAATATGTTTAATAAAGGAACCATGATTTCTCATAAATTAAGATAGGATGATCTAAAGGACATAAAATCAAGAAAACTATGGTCATAGAAATCCGTTTAGTGGAATTTGATATATGCTCATCGATAGTGCAGTATGTCAAATATGTGGATTTGTAACCTCAAGGGTTGAAGAGGAAGACATGATTGTCACCACTGCCTTATTAAGTTATAAACACTAGTTTCTAGAGAGTTTTTATGTAGTAAATAATAGGACATGACTCAAGCTTTGCATCATTTAAGTTTATAAGATATTAAAGTAAATGATTCTCTAGTGGATGATGTTAAATCAAATCCACTAATAGCGGTAGCATTTCTATGAGTCTCGGTGGTCCCCTCCCATGCTCTTATTTCATGGTGGTACATTTTATTTGATGGATGTAGTTTTCTAGTTCGCAAATGTATATTAGGTCACTTGATAAAAATGTAAAGTTGCATTAAATTTTATAAATTGTTTTTATTTTAATTACTCACTAGTTAATTAAATCCAATAAGGTGAATTAATTAACTAGAACCCAAGTATGCTAGATTAGAGAACCTAAGCCTAATTTCAACTTAAGTTGCCTAAACCCACTATAAGTCCTATAAAAACCCCTTTGAGATGAGGTTTTAAACTTTTGTTATGCTATCCTTTAAAAAGAGGCTTTCTTAAAGAGAAACCACTATGATCATCCTCTAAGAAGAAAAGTCTAAACTTTTCTTGTATGTGGCGATGGATTCACATGTACGCAAATATTGGTGGAAAAGTCAACAGGATGAGTTTTACATCTTCCGACATGCTATTGGCTAGATTGCAGATATAAATACATCATCTCTATATCTAGTTCTCTTTATGGTTTTATAATACAATATATTTTCCATTGTGTTTAGACTCATAATTGCATGTGCATACTAATGGATCGCCCAAGAATATAACAATTTAAGATTTTCACCAATCATTTTCTTGGCCCAATGAAGTAGTAAAAAGAGTGCTTGCTTATACCTCTCTTTTTTCTACTTCATCTACTTGCACAATCATTTTCTCCATTATTATTTTTATTTTATTTTTATCTAACCTTGTTTCACTACTTTCACAACTCTACCATCATTTCCTTTATAACTAGTACATGTTCTTGAAAATCTTATTTCACTATTGCTAACTCCACTTTTATAAGTTCATTTGGGTGTTCTGCCTCTTGGCTTCCTAATTCTTGTTTCCCTCATTAAATTATTTTTCTACAGTTTCCTCCTCCCTTCTAACTTGTCCATTTATTATGGCCAAACTTCCCATATGATAAAACTTGAGGCTGAAAGCATCTTGTACTTCCTTCTTAACTCTACTTCATCAAATTCTCCTTTTAACTGACTTCACTTTAGCCTATTGAGTTTTTGTTTTAGAGCTAAGTGGCTCATTGGTAGAGCTTATATGTGGTTGCAAAATAAGCATGTTTATAGGGAACACCTAAGTTTATATTTAAGAAAACCTAATTAGCATTGGAATACAAATTCTCCAATGCTTTTCAAATGCACACTTTGCAGTCACTCTACTTATCTCATTCTTTAATCCTTTTATTTCAAATTTCATGGATCACAAAACCCTTTAACACAACTCTAAACTGATCATGCACATTTCAAATAACCGACCCTTCTTCAATTTTATCTTACTACCTTCATATTTGCATGTCTTTTCTCCAATACCATGTTTACATATATCATAGCCAATTTGTTCACTTGTTGAGGCGAAAATGTACTCAACCTTATCACCATCATTAAATTTATACATAATAAAATTGTCATTAATGTAAATCATATGTTTTTCCATTATTTATCTTACTTAACCTATCACTGTATAAGCTTCATCTCTATAAGGGCAGACAATATATATTGTCATCATCCTCTCTATTAATGTCAAATTCTTCATTTTGTTCACAATCATCCCCAATATCATCTAGAGTCATTATCACCTTCTACATTTACATCCTCAATCTCATCCGTATTTCTATACATTAAATCTTTAGTGACCCTCTTAAGATACTCTCATCCATACTTTTATACATTAAATCTTTTGTGACCCTCTAATTACCTTTTATGTCCCCGCTCTAAAATCTTAATGCAAATACCAAATGAATTATCAAATCTCCACCTCTCCGATGGATTGTTAATAAATAAATAAATTTTAATTATCTTATTTTAAATATTCATTAAAATAATTATAAATACGAGTAGTCCTAACAATTTTCTTGACAAAGCTTCTTTAATGTCTTTTATATAACAATGCTAGCTAAACATGAACTTATAATAAAATTATAGATGTTTTTAAATAATATATGGTATGTTCGATATTCTTGAGTATATTGAACATTGAAAGATTATTATTGTAGTATAAAATGTCTTTTCAAGTAATCCATATTATGGTCTAACACTTTTCAAAAAAAAAAAAAAAAATTACGGTCTAACACAATAAATTTTTAATATAAATATTGATTTTCTTTTAAACAATCTTATGGGCTTTCTCTACTTCAACGCTTACGGATTAGGTATTTCTAAATCTTGAAGGGTAGATCATTTAGTCTAAGACCTTAAAGTTTATCTTATTATCATTAATTTGAGTCCTCCAAAAGCTATTTTATTAGAGATTTTATATTATCATTATCTTCATGGTCCTGTAAAATTAATTGAGGTATGTATAAACTGACGGAACATCTACGGTCATAAAAAAAAAAAAAAAAGTATGTCTAGAAAGTGGTGGCAAATAAGCTATAGTTTGCATTTATGGTCCTCTTTTTAATTGATTAGTTTGACTTCAAAGTTGGGAATATAAAGGAATATAAAGATATTCAATAACGGAAATGAGTGTTGAAAAAGTTGTAATACGCGGACAAATAGGTGGTGTTTGTTTGGTATCAATTAGGCGTATCTAAAAAGCCCTCAACGTTAGACGTGTTGTAGAAGCTCCCAAAAATGCGAGTTGATCTTGAACAAGCTATAGTCTCTCAATTGGCTTTTCTGATTTGACTCGCTGATTTTAAATGCATGGACAATCGGTGGTGTCTCATGATTAAAATTGTGTTAAAAAAGTTTCCTGTAATCTTCCATGCTGAAAAAGATGTGTATGTCCTTGCAGACTTAAACAGAATAATCAATTGTCGGCGCAATGATTATGAACAAATAAACCATATACATGATTGATGAACAATTAAAATATATGTAATTTTATATATATATATATATATATATATATAATGAAAAAGTATGTTACCAAACACATTTTTTTGGTCCAAAAAATACTTAAAAGTATTTTTAGGCCTAACACTTTTAAGAGGCAGTGTCAAACTGGTCCTAAATGTTATAAATATGAAATTATTTTTTATATCTATTCACTTTATATTACATCTCACTTTGCCTTATATCATTGTAGTACTCATTTTCTTATAGAGACTTGAGCTTTTAACCTCCTGTGTACACATCCCCCACTTTACCACTTACACCCATCCCCACTTTATCACTTAAGTCAGGCCTCAAGAACATTAACGGAGTTAGGATTTAATCTCGGGGGTATAAATTGATGCATGTGGTGTTGTACCTTAGTGGTATAAAATTTTGAAGTTTCAGAGGCATAACCCAAGTTTTGGCTTGGACTCTATATTTGTATGGTGGGAATATATATATATATATATATATATATATATATATATATATATATATATATATATATTTGAGAAAAATCCATGTTATGAGGTAATCAATTCAAACTATTTGAAAATAATGACTAAATAATCTTATTTGAAGCTTAGTTAACATGTGGTCAAATATTTGATAAAAAAGTCAAAATATTTGATAAAGAAGGCTATAAGTGTATAACCCTTATATACAAGTCATGTAACCATTGAGTGCAACTATGATGTAACTTGGATATAATCTATGTAAACCTTAGGTACTAAAAGCGGTGTCAAACCGACCCTTATTCCATTGAATGTAAATTTTAAGATTGTAATATTTTAGGAAAAATAGGCCTCAAGTCAAAGAAAAGAGAAAGGGGGCACTTCTTGTTGTGTTTTTTTTCCTTTCTAAATAAGGTTTAATAATATTTAAAATCCTTTTAAAAAAATAGTATTTAAGAATTAAGTTGTTTGTTTATTTAATATTATATTTATATTAAGTATTGAATTTTTTTATAGGCTTGAAAATCATGATCTTAAATATATTAAGAAAAATAATTAAGTTAGTATTTGTTTGTATAACGATAATATAATCCTTACTATTATGATAAATAAAATTGTTTTTATAATCTATGTGGATAATATAGTTACAAAAAAAATTAAAATGATAAAATTATTATGATAAATAATTTATAGGCTTAAAATCAACATCTTAAATATATTAAGAAAAATAATTTAAGTTAGTATTTGTTTGTGTAACGATAATATAACTTTACTATTATGATAAAATAAAAAATATTTTTATAATATATGTATAACATATTTAGAAAAAAAATTAAAATGATAAAATTATTATGATAAATTGTTTATTCTTATCATTCTCAAAAAAATATTATTATATTCATTTATTTTATTTAACTAAAATAGAATATATACAATTAATAATTTTAAAGATAATAGATTGATGAAGCAAAAATTAAATATTCGGCGTTCTCAAAATATTTTGAAATATTGTGTGTCTATTTTAAAAGGCTTTAAAATATTTTGTGTAAATTCTAAAATATGTTTTTCTTTTCTAAATATTTTGGTTTTTTTTGTTTAGAATAAAAATTTAAAAATTCATAAATAAATTATGCAAAAACAAACAAACAAACAAACAAACTGGGCTTCTCGATGATGCATTTAACCGAATCGAGCCGAGCGTGTTGGAATTGCCATTTAATCGAACTGCCGCTAGTCTGGCCCACTAGCCTCGGACGTTGACTCCTCTACAAAACAAGAAAGAAAGAGGATCGAAGGCTCACTGCCGCTCCGATGCCTAAGTTAGTTCTTTCCTGTGGAAGAGAATATTAACTGCTTAGGGAATGAAGTATTGGTGCATAAGTCTGTGTACCTTTCACCGATGGGGTGACCTGATATTTATAGTATATGTTTTTCCTAATTTGATGGTGATAAGGATTCTCTCTTATTGGATGAGTGATTTTCTTTCCTTATCACGCCGACACAAGGGATAATTAAAGCGCTATTGTGAATTATCCTACTCCTTTATCAGAGATTTTTGTTTGACTTACATGATAAAGTAGTTATTGAGAATTATCCTACTCCTTTATTGGTGAGATTTGGTTTGATTTTACGTGGATAAGTAGTTATCGAGAATTCATCCTACTTCCTTATCGGGTGAGATTCTCGTTTGATTTACAGGATACGGGCTCTCACAGCCTATATTCGGGATACCAAGGGCCCATTAGTACCGGGCCCTCGTTTAACCTGCTTTCAAGCCACAAGGCCTTAGGTCCGTGCACCCATTATTTCAAACCCCATCAGTTGCCCCCCCAGCCTTTGACTAAGTGAGCGTAGGCAAGGGCTGTATCGCTTCTTGGATGAAGCGTGATATCCACGTGGCTACTTAGAAGTTGGTTTGATTAGTTTTATCGCTTTATTGTCTCGCTAATTTGAGCTTCGCTGGTTTCTAGCCGTCATACTTCGAATCGGGAAATTACTGCTCCTGAGCCATTCTACCTGGGGTGGTTTATGCTCTTTGAACTCATTTATTTCGCCTCCCTTGAACCGAAATACAGGGCTCTTTTAAAAACCGAGCTACATGGCTCAGCCATGGCCTCGCTACTTTACTTCGAACCGAAGCATTGCCCCGCTTATTCCCCCCGCCTCCCGAGTCGCTTTTATACTCTTTTCAACTGAGTTATTCGCTTCGGTTATTCGCTTCGGGTCAGTTGCGCTTAAACCGGAAAGCCACTGGGCCTCAAGACTACCCTGCCGCTGGCGTTTTTCAACCGAAGATTCGCTTCCCGGGCCGCGGCGCTCGAACCGAGCTACGGCTCGGCGCCGAGGCCTTCCCGGCCGCGCTTCCGCAGAAACCGGCGCCGCCCCGGCGCTCGAGGCCTCGAGTCGTTAAGCTCGCAAATCAGCCACCGGGCCTTCGGGCGCCGAGGCCTTCGAGCCGCGTCTTCGCAAACCGAAATTGGCTCGGCACTGAGGCCTTGAAGCAGTAAGCTCGCGAACCCCCGCAGCCGCCCCGGGCCGAGGCCTTCCAGCTGCGCTCGCAAAACCAGCCGCCGGGCCCCGGCGCCAGGCCTTCCCGAAGCAGCGTTTCAAACCGAAAGCAACCGGGCGCGCGCCTTCGAGCCGTTAAGTTTTTACAACCGAGCTACCGGGCTCAGCCACGGCTCATGGCATGGTCGCCGAATCGGTTACTAGGCTCACTTACGGCCTTGCGGGCTACATGGCTCGCTTTGAACCGAGCCGCCGCTCAGGGCTAATTCTGAAATAACCGTTTCATGGCTATATGGCTTTTCGAGCAATGAAGCCAACCGAGCCGCTAAGGCCTGCGGCTAATTCGCTTGAGCGAATCGTCATGGCTATACGCCTTTCCGAGCGCGCCGAGTTTTAGAAACGAAAGCACGAGGCCTGTGGCTAATTCCATCGAGCCGAACCCGCTTCGCTACTATATGGCCTCGTCGAAAGTTGTTTTGAAAATCGAAAGCACGGTCGGCGGGCTAATATGCCCGAAATAAATCGGGTTTCGGCTATATGGCCTTCCAAGGCGCCGAGTTTGAAAACTCAGCCGCCAGGCCCGTGCGATCCGCCTGCCCGAATCGCCGCGGGCAGGCGCCTTTCCGAGCAAATGAGTTTTCAAATCAGCCAGCCTGGCACCACCGAAGCCGAATCGCCCGCGCTATAACGCCGCTGTTCGAGTACCAGTTTGAAAATCGAAGCGCCAGGCTCCGGTGGGCTAATCGCCAATCAATCGCTCGCGGTTGGTACGGTTATTCGGTAGCGAGGATTTCGGAAACGAGCCGCTGCGGGCTTCGCTGCGGCACCGTCGAGTCAACTGGCGCGACTATATGGCCTTTGAAGCCGAAAAATGATTTTGGCAAATTGAAGCACAGCCTCGTTACCGGGTTCCGCCATGGCCTGCTTGAACTGCAGCCGGCTGGCGCTCAGCTACTCGCTCGTGGCGATGGTGGCCTCGCCGAACTATCGCCGGGCTTCAGCCACGGCTCCGCACAGTATGGCGGTTCGAATCGAAAGCAAGCAGTTCTGGTTACGGGCCCACGGCTCGCTCGAATCGGAAAGCGCCGGGCTCGAAGCATTAAGCTGTGGCTACATGGCCTGCTTGGCTAAGCATACCGCGACGACGGCAGCTCCCGAGCTACGGCCCGTACATAGCCCGCTTGAGCGATTACGCCTACTAACCGAGCTACCAGGGGCCTCAGCCACGGCTCCATGGCTACATGGCTGAATCAGCTACCGGGCTCGTTACGGCTGCGGGTTACGGCCTGCCAATCGGAAGCACCGGGCCATTGAGCTGGCCAAAACTGCGGGTTATACGCATTGCTCGAATCGGAGTCAGCGGCTCTGAAAGCACGGCTCGCGGTCATACGGCTCGCTCGGAATCGCGGCCAACACGGGGCTTCTGAAAGTTACTTCGCTCCGCGGGTTACATGGGCTTTTTTTTAATTGAAAGAGCTTACTAGGCCTCGATATCCGTGTTCCCATCTGATTTTATGTATTAAGGTAGTCTATGAGTCTTCTTGGTCCGCCGACGCCTGATCTCGCGCATTCGAATCTCAAGGTATGAAAAAAAGACCTTGACTATGAATGGAGATTCTGGGCTTATCAATTGCATAGCCCACGGAGACCGGAGTTCGAATTTTCTACCGCTTACCTTCATGTGGCCGATACTGAACGCCCTCAACTCGCTCTCCCACGACTTCCTCACACATCCTCTCCGGGTCAAAGGATCATGCCCTCGTGTACGGCCTTCATATCCGCCGACGGCGGACCGATAGTCGCTTTCTCAAAAATGTAGTTTGTCTGCCGAGCCGACGGTTCCCCGGGGCTCTTATTTTGGTCGTGAGTTGTTCCAACTTTTCAACAAGTGTTTCGTCATGACGGGACCGCTCCACCGCCCGCGGTCGTCAGATAGTTCTAACGCGCTTCGGAGGTCAACGACACGCCGCTGGGCTAGTCTTGCATCCGAGGATTACGCTGTTCGCCAGGTTCGGTTGATACCATCGTTGAGAGGTCACGGATTTGTAAAGGAACCGCTGCTCCCGGCTGCACGACGCCAACCGATGATGCTCAACCGAATCGGGCCGAGCGTGTTAACCGGCCGATGGAATCGAATCGCCACGCGTCGAACCGAACTA
The DNA here is from genome assembly GCA_016808115.1 of Tetrastigma voinierianum. Lineage (NCBI taxonomy): Eukaryota > Viridiplantae > Streptophyta > Magnoliopsida > Vitales > Vitaceae > Tetrastigma > Tetrastigma voinierianum. Next base: position 60,073 of record JAEQBH010002487.1, on the reverse strand, counting down.
TCGGGCCGTACGGCTCACGCTCACGCTGACTCTTCCGTAAAAACATGAAAGAAGCGAGGACGCCGGGCTCGCCCGCTGCCATCTGGCTGCCTAAGCCATTTTTCCCGTGGAAGAGAATATTAACCGCTAGGAATGAAGTACAGCATAAGTCCACAAAATTTTCATCACGGGGTGACCATTTATAGTATATGTTTTTCCTAAATTGACGGTGATAATGATTCTCTCTTATCGGATGAATGATTTTCTTTTCTATCACGCCGATTAATAAGGGATAATTGGAAAGTAGTTATTGAGAATTATCCTACTTTATTGCCAGATTTGGTTCGATTTTACAGATAAAGCTTATTATAATTATCCTACTTTATCGTGAGATTTAGTTTGATTTTACAGATATGTTTGGCTATTTGGAATTATCCTACTTCTTATATTGGTGATTGTATTGATTTACGTGATACGGGCTCTTGCTTGGGCCTATATTGGGATGTCACCGCGGCCTATCGCTTAAGTAATCGTGCCTGCTTTTAATCCCGCTGGCCATGCCTTATATGCGACTCTATTGTTTAAACTCTATCAGTTCCAGTCCCAAAGTAACTAATACTTTAAGAAAAATCCAAAAAAAACGCCTCTATACATAATTGATTAAATCAAACAAATGTAATAAAATTTGAAATAGATTGTGGAGGATAGAATTGAATGAGTCATCATGAGTTAGCCTAGGGTCCCAAGAGAGGGAGAATCACCTCTGTGCAGGCCAAGTGGTAAATATACTCATGGACCACTTTGTATCGATAAATCACAGCCTAATGCATGGTGGTATTTGCCTGGACCCTCGTAAGACCATAAAATTCCAATTTTTGAAAGTGGTGAATCGTAATTTCGTCAAACCCGAAATTTTTCAGATCTCTATTGATGAAACGGATTTCATCGTTGAATCGTCTCACAAATTCAGCTATCACGCTTTAATTAATTTCGAGACAATGACTTGTACTTTTCGAGGCATCAAGTTTCAAATAGAACGACATGTGATGTGACGAAGTCACTTATAACATACCCATGTGACACATGTTGCATGAGTAGAGAAATGATGGAAATGATCACTTATGAAAGCTAAATGTCAAAATCCAAGATTTGAAGGCATTAGTGAATAGTTAAATGATAATAAGACAAAATCATGATATGGATTTATCTCCTACAATTGAAATTAGAAGCCAAAAAACGTGAGAAAAGGGGAGGAGATGCAGAAATCGACGGATTTTTTTCTGTGAGAGGAGCATTTATCTTAGATTTAGAAGTGATCCGACTGGCTTGGACCACGGGATAAGAAGGAAAGAGGTTCCCACGCAAATGGTGGTTAACGCGTTGACTCCTGCTGGAGGAGTCGACAAACCGTGGAGGTGTGGGTTTTCCATCTCACGGTTTTACCTTGACTTAAGAGTTTTGCTGATGCCTTTGCTTGGTTCAGGTCTTGAATCCAATATGATCATCTTCTCCAAAACTGGGACCTAATTATTGGAATTTTTGGGAGCTCAATGGGACATCCATGGATCGTAGGGGTCGTTTTGGGTGCTTATTTCATAGTTTATGTAAAATAAATTGTATTGTGATGTGTATGAGGCCGGTAATGGCTATGAAATCCGGGTTCACAAAGTGGAACTGATGTTTGGTGATTTGTCGTGAATAAACTGAGGGTTTACTGGTTTCATGTGAATAAGGACAACAATAATTTTTGTAGAAATGGGTTTGGCTTTGAGCGATTCAAAATGAATTGTTTCGTGTTTGTTAATTACAATTATGTGAGCTAATTCTTGTAATGGATTGTAAAATAGCATAACATATTTGTGTGGATTAATCATGTTAGTGTATATCATGTTTTTATATATTAACATGCGCTAGAGAAAAATGATTGAATCTGGCATCATATCCATTTTGGCACTGAGCAACCCTAAACAATATGAGCTGTTAACAGGTTGTTTCGAGAATTGTTTTATGGCTCACTATCAATAAATAATTACTCCGAGGTCCATTATAATATCGATAGAAACCATATTTAAAATATCAATCACGAGTCTTTTTACCATTGATATACATCGAGGGTTGTCCACTAAAAAGATCACCTGAGTCTACCACTACTTATATCGTATATTGTCTACGCAAATAAAAACAAATATCTCTTTGTTTTAAAAATAAGGTTTCACATACGGCTTAGGCAAGTGAGGGAGCCTGGGTGATGATCGACATGGGTCAGTCATCAGACATCCGCAGGATCAATGATTCATTGAATGCGTGTTTCATGTGACATCGCATACGTGACTGGAAAGGAGAAAGAACTATTGGCGATCCCACCATCGGGCGATAGTCATCTGGTTTGAGGGAACATTTTTCGTACAAGATATCGAGGAGACGACCATCATGAGGCTGCTAGAAGAAAGTTTCTAAGCAGTGGCTGGCTTTGAAAAATATGCAAACATGCATTAGAACAGCAAACTTTTAATATATGTCAGAGGCAAAGAATTTGGCAACTCGAAACCATTGGATATATAGTCAGCATATCAGAGTATTAAATGCAAAGCCCACGGTCATTTTACTCATTATAATTTTATATATGAGACCCGGTGGTCATTGTCTATGTCAGACAGTGTTAGACTACGGCGCAGCCCCGCACAGCCGAGCAGCCTCCCGCCTGATCATGAGTGAGCCTGCAACCCTATTATCCACCACCATTCCCTTGATTTAAGCTGTCAAACTGACACCCCGCCAGTTTCACACTTGATCTTTAAAAAAGGACACGATGGATGGAATGAAGAAAGACTGAGTACTCAGGATATCGAGCAGCACGGCAGTAGAAGGCGAAGGCTTATAAGCTGTTATATAAATCTTAAAAGAAAATATACACTTCCATATACATATAATCTAATATCCCCTCAAACTCATGGTGGTTTAAGAGAAACCATTTGAGTTTGAAGCTAAACCTCGAAAAAGCCCCTGAGAGAAGCGCCTGAGAAGATATCGTTAACTCAGATCCCTGAGAGGAAACATCAAGTGTGAGTAAATTTCAAGCAGATATAGACTACCACTTAGTTGACAATCAATCAATATGCTTTGAAGTAATGCCTCAAGTGGAAGATAACACATAATTTGAATAGCACTTCAATAACAAGAACGAAGTTTAGTTGCAATGAACAATCAACACCAAGATCCTGGCAGAACCAAACCAACTAAAACAAAGCCCAAATTGCAGGTTCTTCGTTTCTATATGCTTCAAGACGAACGATAAATCTAATATTTGTTTTTACTTCAAGAGACAAGAGAATCACCAAAAGAAATAATATCTTGTAGTAGATCAACGATCAGTGGGATCACCCACCCAATCTGCATTTGAATATGCTTGAAGAGTTAATGAGGAATGGGAAGAAAAATGAAGACCATCAAATATGGTGCCTTTCAGATATCGAAGAATCCTGAGAACAACAACATAATGAGGAGATCTAGGGGCAACCATGAACCTGGACCGACTACACGACCGCATAGGAGCCATCGTACAGTAATAGTGAGATAGATTATGCACGCCTAACCTGCACAGAGTGCCTTTTATGAGGGTCATTTTTTTTTAAAACTTATAACCTTTACACTTACATATTCATAATGTTAAAACACCAACTTGTATTATATTCTGTAGCAATGGATTACAAAATATATACAAGCTCCAAATATGGAAATGTCTAAATATTTCATAATATTTACATTGGTTTACAAAATTTCATATACAAATAGACCTAAAGGTCTTCCAAAGGCACTGGCTGATGTGTGGCCTTCTTGACCGAAGTGGATTGTCTGCCTTCCGATTTTCCTCTTCTGAGACTCACACTTGATTGAACACTATGCTAAGCTTTACTTAGTGAATATGACTTCTATTAAGAGTCACCATACTTTACAATGCATATAAACAAGATATAACATTTACAAGTACTCTATCATTTCTCATATATATACTTTTCATACTACTAATTTCTTATCATCTTCCATATACTTTCATGGGACCAGGCTTTTACTTGCCTTGTAATCAGATATCATCATCGCATACAGTTGCTATGCTTCATATCATGTCGTGGTATTCTACACTTCCTTTTCATATATGATCGCATTTCTTTATGCTTTGAAAAACTGTACAAACCTGTATTAAGTGACAAAGAAACATTAGCATCCACAGGAAAATTTTGACATGTTACATCACCCATGAACAGGCTGGTCTTAAGAGGGCCCAAGGCGCCGTGATATAATATACTGAAGGAAAACATCACTGCATTTGCATGCTGACTTATTCCAGGCGCAGGGCCCGAGGCTGCGGGTGACCCTTTCTGTGGCCACCGTGATCCAAACTGATCTATGTCACCTAATTCAAACTGTGGCCTCACATCATGAACTAGGCAGAGACTTATTTTTCCCTAATAGGCAATGCCCATCTATCCTCTACCAGGTTCTAAGCAGACAATCATCGTAGATGATAGTCAAGATATATCTCATATTCCCCGAATAATTATTATTATTCAGAATCATGCGATATGCTATATACGATCATTTCATCCATATCTTTGCATTTTTCATATCTCAATACATACATAATTAAATATGTCACCAGTGTATGCTAGTTTGTTTATTTATGAATCTGATAAATAGGTGATTATGAAAAATAATAACTATGGTAATTATGAGCCGCATTGTTTCGTGGTTTTAGAGCCAATATGAGTTCCCATCTTATCAAGCTGTCTATTAATGGATTCTTGACCAATGGGCTTTCCATAGAGTCCAAGAACAATCTGAATCGGAGTTCTGACGGCGAGATATGACCTTCCAAGCTGGCGTCATACGTGAAACCGACGAGCCTAACTCGACCAGAGTTGACCTGCTTATTGAGCCCATCTATCACCTCATCAGCATCTAATACCTCCTGCATATGAATACCCTAATTCAATGGGCTTTCCGAGGAGTCCAAGAACACCAAATCGAGTTCAAACGAAGGAGATATGACCTTCCTCAGCCTGATCGCTTCTGACGAGGCCAACCGGATCATCAGCTGCAATCGGGCGGATGAGCTCGGTCTCGACACTCGGCCCGACACTCCAATATCTTCCGGCGCACATGGATGGGATTCTGACCAATGGGCTTTCCATATGTTCCAAGAACACCCAAATCGGAGTTCAGACGAAGGAGATATGACCTTTCCAAACGGAGGGTCATGCGCAGCCAAATCTTAATGGCGCTAGACGGACTGACGAGCCAAATTGAGGCGACGAGCTCTGGCCTGACACCTTTATCCTGACATCTAATATCTTCCCCAGGCATATGGATGATTCCTCGACTCAATGGGTCTATAGAGTCCGTAGAACACCCAAATCGGAGTTCGACGGCGAGACATGACTCGTTGAGGTCATGCACACCTTGACGAGCTGATTCGAATCAATGAAATGCACCCAAGTGATTTAGCCCATTCCAACTTATCAACATCGGGTTTATTTCTCACATATGGATGGATTCTGACTCAATGGGTCGATAGAGTCCAAGAACACCCAAATCGGAGTTCAGACGAAGGCTACGACCGCTGGGAGGTCATGCGCAGTCACCTTGACGAGCTGACTCCGAACCACGAGCCGCACTGAAGTACGAGCTCCAGTCCAACACCTCTAGCCTGACATCTAATATATTTCGTGCATATGGATGGATTCTTCGAATTAATGGGCTTCATATAGAGTCCAAGAACACCCAAATCGGAGTTCAAACGGCATACACCGAGCTGAGGTCAGCGCGCAATACCGATGAGTCGATCTAACCGTAGACCGCTGAAGCAGCACCGCTGACGGAAAGCAACCGGATCTAATTAACGCTGGACGACCAACGCTGGACGAATTAACGCTTGACGATCAATGCTTGATTTGACACCAGTTGCACTACCAATCGCTGGACGACCACCGCTTGACGATCTGGGATCTACCACTCGCGACCACCACCGCTTCACTCACTCTCCGTTGATGCCCACCACCGCTGATCAAACACTCAACGCTCACTTAATCTCTCTCCCATTTGACTATTCTGTGGAGTAAAGACCTAACTTGGTCTATAGGAGTCCAAAATTAAGAAAATTCAAAGTCTAATGATCAGTTCATTGATGGCTACAAATTTTGTGAAGGACCTTACTTCCAAATTCTTTATTTCTGATTCAAAATCGTTTCTAAGGTCCGTTAGTTGACCTTGAAATCAAGGCAGAATCGACCAACTAGATCTAAATTGACTGACTCCTTAAAAGGGCCATAACTTGGGTCTTGCTAGAGATCCAAACATGAGAAATTAAAAGCCCAAACAAGTTCATTGATGCGGGCCATAATTTACTGGTGAAGGACTCACTTCAGATTCCCTTTATTTTTGACCTAAAACTCGTTCTAAGGTCGCCACGCATGCCATCGACAATAGGAACTTTCCTCGGGTCCAACTTGCAACTGCACTTCTCAAACACATATTTAGAGCCTTAAAGCTCTTTCTTAACTTTAACTTCGATAAGAAATGAGATTGGGAGTTTTTAAACCCAAGACATATCCATATTCAAATTTAGTAGTTCCATACTGTAATCTTTCTTCTTCTTCTTCTTCTTTTTCTTCTCTCTTCTTTGCTCTCAGATTTGCTCTCCTTTTCCAAGACCAAAATGAGACATTTATTTTGCCTTATCCTTTTTATTTCTTTTCTAATCAAAATAGAGGAAACTTCCTCCCTCTCTTCCTTTAGGCCACTTAAGTTCCTTCCACAAATTTCATCCTTATCATTCCAACATTCTTCTTTATTACTCTTGGTCCTTCAACTCTTCTTACTATTTGCAAATCAATCATATGTTATCTTTTTACAATAGCTTCTAATCTTTCTTATTATTTGTAATTTTAACTTATGCATATTCCTAATTTTTGTTTACTCTATTTTATTCCTCAATAACATATCGCTTATTTGCCATATTATACCCAAAACATGTTATAAAACAGTTAGGGCATAATTAGTGTTACAACTCCTCCCCTTAAAGTTATTAGAATTTTATTCTAAATTCACACCGATTTGATGTTAATCTCAACCCCGAAATTCATACCGATTTGAAGAGTTATGATATCAGGTTCTTATAAATGTCTTCCTGGCCCCAGCTTCTTCTCTACCATAAGGCTGCCGTAGAACTTTCTACTAATGGTACTTGTTTGTTCCTGCGAATCAAGCTTCACCTTCAGAGCCATGTCCTGCCCGCCCTCACGCATGACAAATCTTCTTGTACTTGTATTTCTGCACCTGGTAGTATGTGCGACCATCGTGAGCTTATCTCCGAAGCATCGGCATGAAACAAATCGTGTAATTTGGGCCAATCTCACAGGAGTGCTAATCGATAACACAGTACAATATGTTCCAAAATCTCATATGGCCTCTATGAACCTTTGACTCCAACTTGCCTTTCTCGACCAAACCTAAGAGAATTTTCCTCCATGGTGACACCTTAAGAAGACCTTGTCCCCACTCTTATATTCAATATCTCTCTCCCCTAAAGCTGGCATACGACTTTTGTCTATCACTAGCCTTAACTCCACTAACAACTTGTAATTTCTCTCTCTTCCTCGATCTTTACTATGTCCGACCTATCGCTTTATGCTCATTTAATTCATCTAACACGTGAGTTCTACATTTTCGGGCCATATAAAGCCTACATGCAGCCATACTACGTTTGATCGAAAACTATCATATGCACCCATCAATGGAATATACATATCCCAACTTCCCCAAAATTCCATAGACACAACCTCACATATCTTCTCGTTAATTTAATCAATATCTCGACGCCCATCCTGCTTATGGATGGAATGTCAGACAAAATTCACTAGCGGCTTAAAGCTGATCATAGAATTCTTCCGTAACTCGATGTAAATCATGATCTCATCCCATAATAGACAACAAGACACCATGCAACCACAATTTCATCCACATAATCCTAGTCGATCCACAGAATACCAACCCCCGACCGTATAAAATGGGTTTCGACTTTGTGAGCCAATCTAGTTAATTTCACCCAGACAGAGTCATGTTTTGCTGGGTATGGGAACCCGACACAAAATCCATGGTAATGTTATCCCCACTCATCGTGAATCAAAGGTATCAACGAAACCCATGGAGAATTTTGTGTTCAAATTTTTAATTTGTCGGCACGCTTAAATACTTAGACATATTCAAATACATCTCTATTCCTTTCCACCATTAAAACCAAGTCAAGTCCCGAGACATCTATTCCCTCCAGATGCAAGGTAACATCAGGATATGAGCCCTTCTTAAAATTAGCAACTTTTTCTTTGTACTTTTATCATCCGCACATATAATCTATTATGGAAATAAAACTCACCTTCTTTTCTAAAAACTCATTTTGCTACCATCTCTAAACTGATCCAAATTTTTTCTAATCCTCATCATTTTTCTCATGATCTAGCGTAATCAATTGCTTTTTAAAACCTGTCATACTTTCTCTAATCGAAAGTAATATAGCCCATCATCTCCTAGTCTCCTAATCATCAGATCAGAAGGATATTGCTAACATCAGTTTTTCTATTAAAGCATCAGTCACTATTAGCCTTTCCGGATGGTAATCTTATGATGCAAAACAATGTCCTAATAACTTAAAACTACCTCCATTGCCTCAAATTTAATAACTTTTCTCAAGAGCAAGATTGAGATTTTAAGGTATCGGTGTAAATTCTGCACTTTCCCGTATAAGTAGTGCTCTATATTTTTAAAGCGCAAATACTACCGCAACAACTCTAGGTCATGAGTGATAATTTTGTTTATGTGGCTTCAACTGGTCTCACGATAAGCCACTACTCTTTCCCATCTTCGTATTAACACGATCCTAAACCAACGCATAGCCACATATGCGCGTATACTCTTTTCCCCTTTAGAGAATGGTCAATACTGGTGCTTCAACCAAGATTCCTTTCAATCAGTTCAAAACTATTTTCATATTTGTTCATCTACTCAAACTTTATCCTTTCCCCGAGAATCTCGTGAGCTGAGGTTGCTTTGATCAAAAGCCTCTCACAAATCTTCTATAACAAAGGCTTCCAAGAAACTTCTCACCTCAACACATTTTGAGGTGATTTCCACCACAAACTCAGCCTAATCTTAGCAGATCAACTTATACCTCACAGACACAATATACGCCAGAACCCAGACTTCAAATCAAAATCACACTTCATTGAAAGAAGATATAACTTCTTTTTCTCTTAACGTCTCAAGACTCTTCTCGTGTTGTCTGAGTGTCTCCTGTGGCATCTTTTAGAATACACCAGATGTCATCAATAAAAAACCACAACAAATTTGATCCCATGGCCTGAAACCCTATTCATCAAATCCATGAATGATGCCTGTGGCATTAGTCATCCCAAATGGTATGACCTAAAACTCATAATGACCATATCGGGTTCTAAAATGCGCCTTCTAATAACATTCCTTCTCAATTCCTCAATCGATAGTCACCCGATCGTAGGCTCATTCCTCAAAAAAGGACACTATCTTTTCACTATTGATCAAAAGATCTTCAATTCCCTGCACGGGTACTTGTTTTCAACGCCACCTTATTGGATTCGCTGATAATCGATGCACATCCGTAGAGTGCCATCTTTCTTTTCATTAAATAAAACAAAAATTCTGCTGGGATACACTGGCCTACAACTTTATCTAAAAGTTCTCAGAATTGACTTCATCCCTTTCAGCCCCGTTGGAGCCATCCAGACGGCCCTTGACATAATCGCTCTCGGTACAATTTCTATGGCTAAGTCCACTTTCCTCATGAATACTCCGGTAACTCTTCGGGAATACATCTAGAAACTCCTACCATCGGATCCTTTCTGCATCAACTTGGACCTCTCTCGGAGCTCAAGTGCATCAAAGCCAAGAATGTCCTGCCATCCTTTTCCCACAATTCTCCTAGTCAATAGTGAATGATACTTAGTAGCATCATAATTCTGAATCAATGCCTTGTACTATTATCCCGCCTGGGTCGAGGACCAACACTATCAGTTTTGTCTCATAACTATGATAGTTTCTGCTTAGGATAAACTAACTATTCCTAGAATCAAGTCAAACTCTAATGGTAAGGTTATCAAATCAGCGAAACTCCCTTGGTTTGTATAACAATGTGGGACAATTTCTATATGTTATTCACACTAACGTTGTGCCCCAACCACTAGTAAGTCATTATGCACGCCATAGCACTCTTCCGCTGGTACTTCTGTCAAATACATGTTCCATGCACACATAAGGAATGAGTAGATCCAGATCAATCAACGATGCATCTCTATATCATATAAAGAAACATACCCGCTTATAACTTCAGATATTCCTGACATCCCTGTCGAGCCTTCATAGCATGCCTGTCGAAAGTCAGAGTAGTACAGGATTGCATCTACCTGCTTCCGATATCATGCCTCCTCGTCCTCTTATGCCGAGACGGCCACACTACGACCCCTACCACGATCACGAAGTCGAAGTGGTGCCGCATCTTCCTTCCACAGCCCCTGTCGGGCTTCATATTCCTAACCCTGGGACACCGTGCTTTCAAATGTTCAAGGCTTCCACACCAACACCCTCCTCGTCACTATCCCGCAAACTCCTAAATGTCTTTATGTACGAGGCATTCGAATTTCTCCCGTCCAACCGAAGCACTTCATCTCGTACCACGTACACACTGGACCTTGCATCTCTACCTCCTCGAGCTTAATCCATATTCCACTGGAAGCCAGAGATTCTTCAGCTCTTTTTCCCCGAGAGGACGGCCCTCCAGAAAACTTCTTCCTTGAAATCTTCTTGTCGTTTAAGCTGTGCCTCTTCTACCCTTTCATTGCATTGACCAACCGACAGAACTAACGCTTGGAGAGAAGCTCAGAAGCAAATAATTCTCGATGGAATCATGCAAACACCAACTGCCTACACCGAACAGTTCTTATATCCGATTCAGCATACTTACTAAGATGCACAACTCTTCATATCTGCCCCAATCATAAGCCCTTTCGCTCAAATTCAGATCGTTTCACTGAATCTCTATACATCTCAAGAACACATTTTGCCCCGAATCCTCTTGACAAAGAATTCCGTCGGATTTGAATCCTGACTTTAAGTACGCCCACTAATCATATGCCTCACTTTGTAATAGTGAGATCAAGACATGACGCTTCTCTCCGATCTGAGGACATTTAACTCTTCACCCTCTAGCTTTCAACCAGACTATTCGACTCTTCCACGTCGACCTGAATTCTCCGTCCATGTCTTCATCAGGTCTATTGAGCTTTAGGAGAGGTCAATTTATCCAAACCCGAGCCATGTCTTGCGATATTCTCAAAGAAGGCCTGTGGGTTCATTAGGCACATTATCAAGGTTCAGTGTCGATAACCCTTGTTCCATCAAGTTGATGCTCAAGAATTTCTTGGACGATCCATCTATAGAAAAACACAAGGACATCCACACTAGTGCCCTCACAATACTATCATTTCATTTAATACTCTTTTTGTACCTTTCATCATATAGTTATTCTATTCCGCAGCCACCAAACCTGTGTTTTTCTAGAAAACGCCAAACCTAGGCCTGATACCACTAAACTCGTGACGCCCCAACTCGCACAGGTGTCAAGTGAGGGGTCATTTTTTTTTTTTGAAACCATAACCTTATTTAATTTACATATTCATATAATGTTAAACAATTAACTTGTATTACATTCAGAGTGCAGACATAAAATATATATAATAAGCTCTAAATATGGAAATGTTCAACATTTACAATATTATAATTAGTTTGCAAACTATATATAAAATAGACCACATCTCTCAAGTAAGTAATTCTTATTGATGTGTGGCCTGATCACGATGTGGATTGCCCTCGTTTTCGATTTCTTTCATCAGTACACTGATTAAATACCCTTAAGTAAGCTGACGCTTTTAGCGGGGGAATATGGATCATTAAGAGTCACCACACTTTTAAAAGAAATGAAGGCATAATACATGCAACATTTATGTACTCTTATCATTTCATATATATATACTTTTCTATACCGCCATTTCTTATCATCTTCCATACTTTTCATGTAATCTTTACTTTTACTTCTTGTTCTCAGAATCGTGATACTATCATCATGCTTTACGCTTATAAGCTCATATCACGTCTGTATCTCTCTACACTTTCATATACCCGTCATTTTCTTTATGCTCATGTCCTGATAAACCTTGTACAAGTGGATAGTGAATACTATAATCCATGAGGGCCTGGCGAGACCACTGGGATAAATGCTGGCCCATTTATGCCCATGCGCCTATGACATATTATATCTGGAGCAGTGCATCATCAACAGACGAGACAAGACTTATTCCATGAGGGTCTTGAGATGTCAGTGGTGACCTTGGCCACTGTGATCCAAATGATCTATAACATCGAATTCAACCGCTCGATATCAGAACTTTGTAAGGGGCACTCATTCTTTCCAACAGCATGCCCATCTATCCCCTTTTTTCCCATCAGTGGCTGCCCATCTATCCCTCTACCAAGGCTCTGCTGTATTGTAATCACTGTGGGAGCTTAGATGTCAAGAGATATCCTTCATATTCCCAACACTATTGCCATTCTGTGAATCATATGATATATATATACAATCATTTGTCTACATTTTGCATTTTTCATATCTCATTACAATTATTAATTAAATATGCTTACCATGTATGCTTACGAGCTATTTATGAATTCATATTAGGCATTTTTATAAATGAATAACTATGGCAATTTATAGTGCCTACTGTTTTTCGTGTTTTTTGAGCTAATATTAGTTCCCATCTTATCAAGACGTTTATTAATTCGATTCTTCACTAACGCTTTCCATGAGTCCAAGAACACCCGACCTGAGTTCGACGGTAGAGACACACTCCGAAGTCGAGGTCATCACTGCAAAACTGACGAAATGGACCGACCGACGAGCCGACCAACATGGTCCCCCAGCCCATCACCTCGGCCAGTAAGATCTAAGATACTCTCCTCAGGCATGGTGAATGGATTCTTTTGACCTAAATGGGCCGATAGAGTCCAGAACACCCAAATCGAGTTCAAACAGCGAGATATGACCTTCCCGGTAAGTCGGGAGGTCGGCGCGCTCGCTCTTGACGAGTCGACCCGGATCGACGAGTCGAGACCGAAGTCGGATTTGTTCTCGGTCTGACACCTCGGTCTGACATCTATCATCTTCCTTAGGGCATATGATGGATTCTGATCAAATGGCCTATAGAGTCCAAGAACACCCAAATCGGAGTTCGACGAAGGAGATATGGACCTTCCCGGTTGGAGGTCATGCCGGGCCGCCTTAATGAGCCGACGCGGATCAAGAGCTGCACTGAAGTGACGAGCTCGGTCTGACACCTTGGTATGACATCTAATATCTTCCTCAGGCATATGGATGGATTCTCTACTCAATGGGCTTTCCATAGAGTCCAAGAACCCAAATCGGAGTTCGTAGATTAAGGAGATATGACCTTCCGAAGCTGGAGGTCAGCGCGTCATTTCTCGCACGAGCCGGACCGACCGACGAGCTGCACTGAAGTGATGAGCTCGGTCTGACACCTCGGTATGATATCTAATATCTTCCTCAGGCATATGGATGGATTCACTCAATGGCTTTCCATAGCTCCAAGAACACCCAAATCGGAGTTCGTGATTTAAGAGATATGACCCGTTGGAGGTCATGCGTGAGTCGCCTTGACGAGCCGACATTCCTGACCGACGAGCTGCACTGAAGTGACAGAGCCTGGTCTCGACACCCGTCTGACATCTAATATCTTCCCTAGGCATATGGATGGATTCTTTGACTCAATGGCTTCCATAGAGGTCCAAGAACACCCGAATCGGAAGCTCGATTTAAGGAGATATGACCTTCCGAAGTTGGAGGTCATACGTAGGCAAATCTGACTAGCTGACCTGGATTGACGAGTTGACCTTGAAGTGACGAGCTCATCTTATCACCCTCGGTCAGGCATCTAATATTCTCCTCAGGCATATGAATGGGATTCTTGACTCAATGCTTCATAGACCAAGAACACCCAAATCGGAGTTCAAACGAAGGGAGATATGACCTTCCGCTGGTGTCATGCGCAGTCGGGCCTTGACGAGTTGACTCGATTGACGAGCTGCACTGAAGTGACGAAAGCTCGGTCTGACACCTCGGTCTGACATCTAATATCTTCCTTAGGCATATGGATGGATTCTGACTCAATGGGCTTCCATAGAGTCCTAAGAACCCAAATCGGAGTTCCTCGCACGGCTGAGATATGACCTTCCGGTTGATAATGGTGCTCGGGCCGCTCGACGAGCTGATTCGATCGACGAGCTGCACTGAAGTGACGAGCTATGTCTGACACCTCGGTCTGACATCTAATATTCTCCTCAGGCATATGGATGGATTCTTGACTCAATGGGCTTTCCATAGAGTCCAAGAACACCCAAATCGGAGTTCGATTTGAAGGGAGATATGACCTTCCTAAGTTGGAGGTCATAATGAGGCAAATCCGACGAGTCGACCGATCGACGAGTCGGACCTTGAAGTGACGAGCTCATCTATCACCTTGGTCAGGCATCTAATATTCTCCCTAGGCATATGAATGACTTGACTCAATGGGGCTTTCCTATAGAGTCCAAGAACACCCAAACTGAGTTCAAACGATAGAGATATGACCTTCCGGGGTTAGTATCAAGTGCGCAATGGGCCTTGACGGAGTCGACCAACTCCATCGGCGACGAGCAATCGCTTGACGCAGCAATCGCTTGATCACTCACTGTTGGATCTACTCACCGTTGACGACCAACGCTTGACGACCACCGTCACCATCACCGTTGGATGACCAATTGGACGACCACCGCCACCACCACCGCTGACGACCAACGCTTGACGACTTCCCATTTGACTATTCGTAGTAAAAGACCATAATCCTCGTCTATAGAGTCCGAATCGAAATTCAAAAGTCTAACATCGTAAGCTCCATTGTGGATACAATTTCCTAGAAGGACTTACTTCCAAATTCTCTTTATTTCTGATTCAAAAACTCATTCTAAGGTCCGGCTAGTTGACCCGAATTGGCAGAACTGACCCAACCAGATCTAAATGGACTGACCTCGGTAAAAAGGGCCATAACTGGTCTACAGAGATCCAAATTAAAGAAATTAAAAGCCTAACATCAAGTCTGATGATGTGGGCTATACTCTACTAGAAGGACTGACTTCCAGATTCCTTTATTTCTGACCTAAAACTCAGTTCTAAGGTCAGGCCACGCATATGGTCGATAATAGGGAATTTTCCGGGTTCAAACTGCAACTGCACTCTTCCTCAAACACATATTTGGGGAGCCTTAAAGCTCTTTCTAACTTAATCCCGACAGAAGAAATGAGATTGGGAGAAAGCCTCTAAACCTAAGACATGTATCCATATTCAAATTTAGTAGTTCCATACCCGTAATCTTCTTCTTCTTCTTCTTCTTTCTTTTCTTCTCTCTTTTGTCTGTTCGTATTTTCTGTTTTTCTCTCAAGACCAAAAATGAGATATTTATTTTGGTCTTATCCCTTTTATTTCTCTTTCTAATCAAAGGATAAACTTCATCCTCTTCCTTGCCCACTCACATCTCTTTCCACAAATTCTCATCCTTATTTCATTCCAATATCTTCTTTATTAATACTCTTGGTCCTTCAACTTTTCTACTATTTATAAATCAATTTATGTTATTTTTACAATGAAATACTTAATCTTCTATTATTTGTAATTTAAACTATTAATATTCTACTTTGTTTTGTCTTTATTTTATTCTGAATAAATATGACTTACGTTTTTATTATACCCAAACATGTTATAAAAACGCAGAGATCAAAGTGAGCTACATTGGGACTCAACAAGCTTGTCATGAGAGTAAAGATCGACAAAGGATTCTCATCATGAGAATCGAGACAGCTTATACTAATAGTGTGTCGACTATCTTGCTAGTCATGAGTACTCCTGGATCGAAATCGACCGAAGTATATTTGGCATGAGTAAGATAATAACCATCCTGTAGAAGAAGAAACTCTGCATCAAGAAAGTAATTAAGAGGGTCGTAGATCTTTCATTTCAAATCGACGATCAAGAAAGCTTAGATCCCCAACACCCCGTATATCATCACCCGTAATAATCATATCACGACATACAAGAGTAGAATAGTAATACCAAGGATCGTGACCGTCTTAGAAAGAGTTGTATCAAAAGAACCGCCTTAAAAACCATGCCGAGAGATAGTAGAATCGAACTTTGCAAACCATGCTCGAGCAGCTGCTTTTGGGGCACCATAGAAAGTGCCCGCCGTAGCGACATACTGCGGGAGGGAACCTGAGGGTGAGAATAAATCCGCATGAAGCTTCGAGAGACTTTCTTGAGAGTTCACCATTAAGAAAAACATTTTACATTCATCTGAAAAGAGCGTCATTTGCGAGCCGTTAAATGGCAATAAGAGTCATGACAAGAAAGTCGAGCCAATTATAGCAAAAGTCTCTCATAATCAATCCCATACTCCCGAAAACCCCGGCAACAAGGCGAGCCTTGTAGCGATCAACAAGTGCCATCCGACCGAGTCTTGATCTATAAACCCATTTACAAACTCGACAGCGTATTTCTGTGAGGGAAGATCAACCATCCCATGTTCCAATCTTATGTAAGCAAATTAACTCTTCTTTCATACCACAGCCATAAAGGGTTAGAGGAGGCCTCACGAAAAGTTCGAGGTTCCTGGAGAGAGGCCAGGGCAGAAAAGCAATGGAAGTCACGAAGATGAGAAGGAAGAGTAGTAACCTGATGAGAACCATGGCGTGCATTATGAGTCGAAGAACTCCAAGCAGGATCCACAAATGAGCAAGATCAAAGGCACGCCGATGATCTGGCGGAGGCTCACGATGCATGAGAAGGGGACACTTAAATAGAAGTGGAAATAAGATACTGGGCGGGGATACCAGATATAGAAGTGGGAGACTCCTTAGGAAAAAGGTCAGAGAGGATCGATGAGGAAAATAAAGTAAACAGAATACGAGGTAGTTGGTAAACATTTCAGGTTCCCAAAAGACCACATGCCGAGAAACACGAAGACACTTCGCTAATGAGATCATAACACCTATAACCTTTGACCAATTCCATACCCAAGAAAACAACACATTAAACAAGAATTTAGACTCGAAGTTTTCTGTTTTTCTTATGATTCAAGAAAAAAACAAATGTAAAGACATATTCAAAGACTATGTCATAGAGGGAAGAACCAAACAACATCATAAGGAGTTTGATTATGAACAATGGGAGAAGGACACCGACGATGGTGAAACGATAGTAAGAGCAACTTAAAATTGGGTTAAGGAGTGGAAGAGGCACAAGAGTAAAGACGAACAACATCAAGAATATGACGGAAGCTCATATCATTCACTGAATATTCACGAGAAGTGCGACAAGAGGAATGTGGAACAAGCACTCAAATCGATGTAGAATAAGTAAATTCATATTGTGCTATATTCTCGGGGCATCATTCTAAATATGAAAACTTTGATAGGCTTCTAGGAAAACCGTGTTTCCAATCATTTCGTAAAAGTCACTATATATTCATAGTCTTAACGATTCAAGAGATAAATCCAAGTATATCGGGAAAATCATCCACAAAAATAACAAAATAACGTGACCCACCCCCGAGTAATAATGGAGAAGGGCCTCAAACACGAATGAATAAGATCAAAAAGTGACAGAGGAGCAAATGAAACACTGTTATTAAATGGTAAAACAGCTTCCGCCAATTGACAAGGCATACAAATCAGCTCGTTTGAATCAACCAATAAAACCCCAAGAAACTAGCCGTTTAACCCTAGATAGATGCATGACCATGGCGAATGCCATAAAGCAAGAGAAGAGGTGCTCTTTCGTCCTCGGTGACAAGTAGGGCGCAGATCGAGAGGACTTAGATGAAGAAAGATGAGCTCAACAAATTTTCCGACCCATGTGCACCCCAACTATCTATCCCGTATAAGAATCCCGCATGTTCACACTAGTAATAGTGTTAAAGTAAACCAAGTCTGCGGAGTCGCCTACCGCATAGAAGATTATGAGCGAAGAGAACTGACAAACATTGGAAACGTAAAAGGCCGGTGTAGATTACTAAGATGGGACATGCATGGGAGAAACCATTCGCGTATATATGAGGGAGAAAAGTGGAAGCGAAGAGACAACAGCAGTGGCAGTCATACATCAGGTAAAGTAAAATCAAGAAGCCATGTCGAGAAGTACCGATATCATAGAGCAGCGTTGTCGGATGCACCGGAAGATGGAAGGAAGATGAACCCGACAACCATATCTTGGTGTGTAACTTCCATGTAGAGACGAGGCGTGGGACCGTAACTGGAATCGAGGATTCCACACTGATAATGGATCGAGTCAAGGCAAGGCTGTTCTAAAGAATATGCCGACAAGTGTGAATGAAAGCCAACAATGACCTGTTTCCTACAGTAAACTGGCGTATAAGAAGAGGGCTTCATTGTTATGTCATTCGACATTATCTCTCATTGAAACATAGGCAGCACAAACCAGTAGAGGGAAAACAGGAGTGAAGTAGCTCAGGAATAGCTACCGGAGTAGCAAGAACCATGGTCTGAGTAGAAATGTGATCAATCTGAAGATGTGTCTCATCATCAACCAACTTATGAATAATAAGCCAGGAGATCAGTTGCAAAGGATTCTGGAGTGTGTATCATGACTTATGGCTGATTCAAACTCATCACGAAGCCCCATTAGAAATTGAAACAACTGTCCTTGTTCACTGCGGAACATGTACTCAATCTTGGTGTCAAAGATAATAGAGAACCGGGTTTAGATGCTTAATCGATCCTAAATACTTCATTTTAGCCACAGGATATAGTAATTTGCTCTACTTGGTTCCCGACTCGAATTTGATAGTTTCGCGTGTGAGCTGTCGCGAACACCACTCGATCCAAAGATACCTCGTAGAAGAATAAGTAGTCCTAAACCCTTCTTCGCAATATCAAGGTCGCAAACTCATCACCAAATTCATGAATGATGTGGTCATTTAAACCAAGTGACGATATGATGATTAGCACTTTCCCAACCTCAATTCCCACCTTATTACAGGTAGAACTGTTTCGTCCACTTTTTCCGAAACAAGATCGCCACTGAGTCTGAAAGCCAACTCGCCGCCTCAGGATAATCACAAGATGGCTTCACCATCGGTTGAAAATTATCTCCATAAAAAATAACATGAATCGGACGAGAAATCTCATCATCTGGCATATCAAAATTCCCAATCGAAAAACATATAGCAAAAATGGAGTTAAGACGTGAAAATAAGTCAGAATGCACATGGTCAAATTTTCGATCGAAGGTCAATAGTCAACGATCAATGGTTAATGGTCAATGGTCACCGGGCCAAAGGTCACCGTGTGTGGGTTAAGGGCTCGTCATGCCACTTAAGCCTTATAAATAAGATGCGTGAGTTCACGGTGCTTGAGCGGATTTGACGCGCCCGAACAGCGACGCTGGAAAATCGAGACCTCTCGCGGTGCGTGAGTGAGCCTTGCCACTCACATCAACGATTGTCTCGACAAGATCTACCTTAAACGGCGTAACTTCGCTTAGCCTATAAAGGCAGGAAATAATGCCGCAAATCAAAGGGTGTTCACCGAAAAAACGAAGACACAAAGGGCGATGATGCCTAGACCGTGAGAGCAGCAAAAGAGAAATAAAAAAAAAAAAAAAATAAGAGAACTGCTCATACACAAGAAAGACTTCAGTGATTCTCAGATATCGTAAAAGCCAGACATGGTACTGGGCAAAAGGCCCTATGTGTTTTCAAAACGTGAGCAATAAACTTAAAAATGGAAAATGATGCATGAATTCTGCTTGTATACATATAATCTAAGATGCACAAAGGGCGACTACCCTTTTTTTGGAGGGATCCTTGATTAGAAAACCAGCTACTTTTGGAGTCTACGCCTATCCTTTGTCTCTCCCACCTTTACCCTGAAAGTGATTGCTGAACCCCAACACTGGTTAAACTGGGAATGGTGTCGTCAAGGATGACCCTCAGATGACTCCTTTACTTTTGCTGCATGAGGACCACTGAGGACTTGAACCATGTGTTTCGATCCTGCTACAGCAGAAGTGTTTTTGTCCGAACATCATGCCTGCCAGTGAGTGGCAGAGGTCCGACTAGATGCATTTTTCTGACCTGTTCACTTGTCACCTCAGTAGAAATCATCTCTCGCTAATGAATGTCCCTTGGAAGGAATTTTTTAACACTTGCATCTAGTGGATCTAGTACGCGGAATGAAAAAATATTTCAAAAACCAAGAGACTCATTATTGCTTATTGAAGATCAAACAATTCCCTTTGGGAAACGAACACAACTTTTGCTAAGATCCACCCTATTACAAGTCGAATTCTGAATGATGGAGTCAACTGGATAGGTTGGTCACCCCCCCTCAAGAGGATGGACAAAGCTCAATACAGATAGGAGCTAGCGCGGGAGAGTCATCCATATATAGCCACTGCTGTGGTTATGCGCAACCATCCAGTAACTGGGTAGGAGAGTTTGGCGCTCGGTTCGAGGTGGGATCAGCTTTTAGAAGCCAAACGCTTATCTCGTTGGTTAAGCAAGTTTGTATGGCATCGGAGTGGAGTTTTTGGTGTGGAAGTAGATGCTACCCTAATTGGTTGACTTTCAGATGCTGGAGAGGGATGGCTACTTGCCCCTTTCATAATCTGATAACTGAATGCAAGGACTTCTTTCATCGACATGATGTATATATGAAAATGTACATAAAACAAAAAATGAAGCTAAAGTGAATTGATGCTATCTGCTCTGATGTATTATTGACTTAATCTCCAACCATTATATATATAGGCTAAATTAAAGCTGATATGGCAAGAAAATAAGACAACTAATGCCACTAACTAGACCCACTAACAACCATTAACAATCACCTAAATAAATGGAAACAATAACATGACCTGGACTTGCTGCTAAAGACTAGATAACAGCTAACAAACTTGACTAGAAAAATCTCTCAATGATTCAAAAATAATCTCCAACAACAATCCTCGTTTAATTTGGAAGGTTTTCAAACATTCAGTTTAGCACTTCAACTTGTGTTCTCCAAGGTGCAAACACCAAGTTAACTCCTTAAGTTTTTGAATACAAGTAACTTGAGAGGTTTGGTAAAAACATCAGCTATATGGTCTTCACTCCTGCAATGAATCAAATTTATAACTCCATCATTCGCAAGATCCCTCAAATAATGGTACTTCACATCTATATGCTTGCTTCTCCCATGTAACACCGGATTTTTAGAGAGCTTTATGGCAGAACTGTTGTCACAATAAATTGTAGTAGCATCCTCGTGTTTGATATTTAAAATTTCAAGAATCTTCCTCAACCAAATAGCTTAACAAGCACAAGAGGGCTACTGATTAAATTCAGCTTCAATAGTTGACAAAGTAACAATTGGCTACTTTTTGGAACACTATGAACAAACTGTTGACCAAACATAAAAGCAACCCGATGTGCTAGCTTCTTGTCATCTTGATTACTTGCAAAATCACTGTCTGAATAGGCAACCAAATCCATCACCTCCCTTTGCATAAAAAACAAACCAAACTCCATGGTCCTCCCAAGTGAGTGAAAAGCATCCTTTTGGCAACTTGAAGATGTTACTTCTTCCCTGGATTCATGTATCTACAATGAGATTGACATAATACATTATATCAGGTTTGCATTTGTCACTTACATCAAGCTCCTCATGATTTGTTTGTAGAGAGTGCTGTCAAATATTTTTTCTTCAGATCCTTGCTTAATTCCTCAAAACCACCCACTGGTGTGCCAACAGAATTGCAATTCATCATCCCAAACCTGCTCAAAATCTCTTGAATATATGTCTTTTGTGAAATAAAAATACCACCAGCACCTTGTTTTACTTCCATGCCAAAGAAATAATGCATTAGGCTTAAATCAGACATATCAAACTCTAATATAAAATCATCAACATATAAACACACAATAAGCATCTTACCTTCGTCACCAATTTTATCATAAAGTGTGTCATGAAGTGGTTGCACTTCTAAACCATTCTTCAAGAAATAACTGTCTATCTGACTGAAATGCTTCTCGGGGCTTGTATCTATCCAAAAGTGTCTTCTTCACTGGCACCTTATGTTCACTTCCAAACTTAACATAATGAGAGGTTGGTTAAATACACGCCCTCCAAATACCATGAAGAAAAGCTGATTTAACATCTAGTTGGAAGACAGGCTATGAATTTTGAGCCACCAACAAATCACCATTCTGATTAACACCTCTCGATAATCCACACCAAACTCTTTGTTTCTGTAAATTCTTTAGCTAGCCTTGTCTCTGCCTTATACTTGTCAACTTCAAATTATCTTGATTCAGCTTTGTCTTGTAAATCCACTCTGACACCTAAGGTTTTCATTAGGAAGATTTAGTTAACTCCTAAAGTACTATTCCTCATGGCTGCAATCTCCTCATCCATTTTGCCTTACGCCATTTTGGCTTCTTTAGTAAGCAACTTCATATGTTGCTGATCCCAATCTAAAAAGAGTAAACAGAGTATCATGATTCATTTGATTCATTGATACCTAAATTACTGAAATCCTTTTCATCCATATAGGGCCTTGCTATAGCCTTAGTTTTGTTGTTCTATCTACTTACTTCAGTTGCTTGTGACTTTCTGGCACTCGTAGAAACTCTATTTGATGAAATTTCTTGCTGTGTAGGCTGTTGCTATTTTCAGCTATGCCATCAAAATCCGCTGGAATTTCTTCTATAACCGAGCTACCATTCCACGGCCAAGTGCTTTCCTCATCGAAAACAACATCATGGCTGATTATAATCTTCTTAGTGACTGAGTTATACAACTTATACGCCTTTGACTGATAACTCACACCAAGAAAGACACTTTTTATTGAAGATATACCTTGCAGAAGGTCGGAAAAAGGCAAGGACAACAACAGTAAATGGGAGCATGATTAGTTTTAAAAAACTATTGTTTACACATTTTTCACCTTTGTCACCAAGCTTTCCCTGCTGTGGTCACACATGAGTGGCAATAAAGCACCTAAAACTCTGAAATGATCAAATATCAGGTTTACGTCCACTTATGCCTTTAATATATTTAAACTGCACTCAGGACTTACCAACACATGACAACTCCAACGGCAGCTTTTGGCCGAAATCTCAGGACACCACTTTCATTGTTTGAAATATTTCAATTATGTTTAGATTGTGCGATTTCTTCCTCTCATAAACAATTCATTCTGCTAGGTATAAGCCACGTCAATTGCCTGCGAATACTCATGTTTCTTACAAAAAATCTACAAACTCATCTGAATTGTACTCTCCACCTCTGTCAGTGTGTAACACCTTTATGAATGCACCTATTTCTTTTCAACCCTTGGGCTTTAAACTCTAAAAGCTGTGAGAGTCAGATTTCTCATGCAAAAATAAACCCAAAGCTCAGGCTTGAAATCATCAATGAATGATATAAATGTACCATTTACTTCCATTAGAGATTGAGTGATCGACCCAATAAATCAGAATGTACAAGCTCCAAATTAACCTTCTTCAACCTTCTTTAGATTTATTCTGTGGAAACTTATCTTGTTGTTGCTTTTGCCAATAATCACACTCCTATCTCAGTTGAGATACTAACAATTTTTAGCCTCTTCACTGTATCTCATTTTCTTGTAGTTCTTCAACCAACCAATGCTCCTAAATGACCATATCGAAATGCCACAACCAAGTCTCGTCCTTTACTTTGGGCTGTTACTTTGACGGTGCCATCTAGATGCAACGGAAACATTCAGTTTGCTGTCATGTCAACACAAGCAACGGCCCCAACTCTTCACCGGAACTTTACGTAAACCCCACCTTGACTGAAATCTCATACCTTCCTGGAGCTGACTCATCACTTAAAAATTAGTCTTTAAGTTTGGAACATAATAGACATTAGAGATAACCTGGTTGGTGTTCTTTGGTGTGAATTCTGATGCTTCCTTTTCCCCATGACTGACACTCCTATATTTGTCACCAAACGTTAAGAGTGTTATGGAAATGATTCATCAACTCAAAACTTTGACTTGTCTCCTTGAATACATGGGTTGTTGCACCCGGTGTCCAAATACCACACATTATCTTGAAATTTGTTACCGTTAGTACAGGTCATCAAGAGAGAAATATCCTCATTTTCTCTAGCATCTTAAGTATAATTCTGACAAAATCATGACTTCTACGCAAATTAGTTCTACATTCAGACTTGAAATGGCCATACTTGTGACACATTCCAAACATTCAACTTAGACTTTAGTTTCTGCCACCTCACATCCTTCCTTGCCTTGTGATTCACCCTCCCTTTAGGTTCTAAATTTTCTTCAGCCTTTGCTATGAACTTTACAGCCTATTCTTCCTAATGATCTCGCCTCTTCCAATTGATCAATTCTCGCCAGATCTCACTTGGTGGACGCCTTTAAGGCTTGCTCCTTCATTTGTTTGGTTGATTTTCTCTCGTCAAGAGCCAATAAACTTTTCAATCACCAATTGACATCACATCAATACCTTGGTATTCTTCAATGGAACACACAACAAAATTGAATTTTGGAGTCATTGAACGATGAATCATTTCAAACTGAAGGAGCTCATATCCGTCATCCCTTCACCATGAACCCCCATTTTGTTAGCAATTTCCATGGCTCTTCCTATGTAATCGGCCACCACTTCTCCTGGCTTCATATACAAATTTTCAAACTCAGTTCGAAATGCCTGAAGTTGTACACGCTTCGCTCTAGCATTCCCCTGAAACATCATCTCCAAAGCATCCCAAATATGCTTGGAGGTATCTTTACAAAGAATTGTCTCTGATGATGCCTTTTTTTCAACCTGAATCATTGGAGCGCTGGGGTCTCGGGCCTCGACCCGATTGTTTAGGGATCGGGATGCAAAGGCCCGGATTGTCTGGCTAAGCGCAGACGCACTCATTGCTCACAGCCCGACGTAAAGACTCTCCGCAAAACAGCAGGCAGCAGGCTCACAAGGGGCCAGGCTCATGTCGCTTCTCCGACGCTTAAGTTTTAGCTTTTCTCGAGAGAAAGAGAGACCGTTAGTGGCGGTTGCCAGATACGAAGACAAAGGCTTCAAGAAACACTGTGTGTGTTAATGCTGCATGAGTACCGCACTTTCTCTCAAAGGCTGAGCGGTCAGATTCAGAAGGATACGATCCAAATGTGACTCGCACCGTGGTCTTTCCCATCGAGGTATGTTTCCTCACATACACAATTTCTTTGATTTAGCAATGGATTAATCAAGGAGTTCATTTGGTATAATCCTCCTTCTTTATCGAGAATGTCCAACCGATGATCTTTATCGCTTTTCTTCCCTTTATAATAGATTCCTGACGGGACGAGTAGATATCTTTGGAGAATATCTTATCTTCTCAAGTATTTGAATGATAAGGGTCAGATCAAGTCGTGTACGGGCTTCCCTATTTTTCCAAATCCACGTTGTGCCTAATGAGTCGCCTCTCGGTTGGCTAAGCAATGGAAGGACAATGGCTGCAAGGACCCCATCGTTTATCTGGGCCGGCGAGTGGAACATCGGTCCACCCTCAATCCCCATCAGCCGCCTCACCGCGGTACCGATCAAGGCAAGGCACTGGATTAATCCCCGCCGACTACGCTACTTCCCCGTGTCCGCCGATGTGGATCGACACCCGCCTCGCCATAATGCGGTGCGCACGTCATCGATGGATCTTCTCGAAGTTTCGCGCTGCTTTTCATACTCCCCTCGCTTTCCCTCGTATCTTCGTCACCTTCCCCTGCTTTCAATTCCTCCTACTTTATAACTTCCCACTTTTGTCTTTATATTTCTTGGGTGTTCTCAGATTTCGTCTCGGGATTTTCTCCTCCTCCGTCTGGCTAGTGTCAGTCCTTCTTCGGGCGCTTTTCCTTCTTCCTCTCATTCCCGGGCTCACTGTGTTCCTAGCCTTCAGACTCTTCTATTATACGACGAGGCCTTGGGGTTTGGTCTGCCTGATTTCGCTCTTCTTCTCGAAAGTATCTGCTGATGATCTTTCATTACTCGTCCAAGTGTGCTAGGGATGTTCCCGTTAGTCCGATCCCCGCCGACCTCAAAATGCTCGAGGCGCCCTTTCGGGGTAAGGGTAAAAGAAAATAAATCTGACATCCGAAGGGGCCTGGATTACCTCACAGTCCGTCGCATAAGCCGCAATGTGGGAATCTAGTAAGTGGTCGGTCCTTCGCACGAAGCTATTTTCGCTGAACGATATCCATCCTCCCGAGTTTATGTCGGAGGTCGGTGGTCATCACTGATGAAGCTCGGCTTATCTTTCGTGGGTCGCGCCTCTGCAGCCCATAAATGCGTTTACTCCATGTCGGGTTCCCACAGCACTGGATTTACGCTTCGAGCATTTAGTCGTCACTATTTCATGGCCTCGGCCGAGGCGCCAAATTAAATGAAAGACATGTGAAGATCGCCGGATGAGAAGGCGGCGTGGCTTCCCTACTTCGAGGCGGGGTCGAGCCGCAGATTCAGCGCAGTGATAAGGATCAAGAAGAGCGCTTAAGTCCGATCCAAGACACTTCACCTGGGCCGCGCCGGCCGAAAGTAGAGAAGACGAGGGTCCGAGCGCGTACCGACAATGGCCGAGGGCGCAGCTTCGGAGGTTTGGGGCTTGATTTAGTTCGGGCTTTGTCGCCGGTCTTATGTCCTGTGATAATGATGACTTTTCTTGCTCGTGTCATTTCTTCAAAGAAATATCATCTGCCTCTCATCCAAAGTTTTTTCGCTTTTAGTGAGTCCCACTTTCTTTCCTAAGATTCCATCCGAAAGAATTGAAGTTCTTCAACCGAAAGCCGCTGAGGCTCCGGCCGACCGCCTCGAGCCGACCGATTCGCTGGTCGCGGGCTCGCAGACAGTAGTCGCCCTTCAACCGGGGAGTCGCCAAGTCTGTAGTTTATGCTCAAGCTGAATCGACTCGGTAACACGCCCCGAAGCCGGGTGGCTGAGCTCTTTAACCGAGCCGGTGGGCTCGTGAGTCGAATGGTTCGCCGATCCGCCACTTAGGATGCATGGTCGCGCAGGGTCGAGCCTCGCAGCGTGAGCGGGCCTGGCTACCGACGGCTCTGTGCCGAACCGATTCCTTGGGATGCCATGACTCGTTGGGCAGAGATCATCAATGCGAGCCGGGCTCCGCTTCTACCGATTTGCCAGCCGAATCGATTCCTAGGCTACATGGCCTATGTAGAATGATTGAGCTTTGCTGATTTGAAAGTGACCGGGTCTCCGCTGAATGCCTTCGCCTCGAGCCAGCCGGGATCCTCAAAGTCATGGACCCGGCGTAGGAACCGCTAAGCTCATGTGAGCCGCCGGGCTTCGCTTCGCTGATTATTCCGAATTGAATCGATTCAGCCGCATGGCCGCGTAATGATCGAGCTCGCCGATTCGAGCTACGTCCCGCTCGACCGCCTTGCCCGAAATGACCGACTCGATTCCATGACTTGCTGGCAGAGCTCGCCACCGCGAGAGCTCGCCACCTCCATCGGGCCGACTCTGTACGGGTTGAACCGATTCCTGATTCCATGACTTGTTCAGTGTAGCCTGCCAATGCGAAATCGACCTCCATTGGTCGACTCGTACAGTTGTACTGATTCTCGATTCCATGACTTGTTTTCGCAGAGCTCGTCAACGCGAGCCGACTCCATCGGGCCGACTCGCACGAGCCGAACTAATTCCCAGCCGCATGATCCGTGTGTCCCGCGATAAATTGTCAGCCAGCCACCAGCTCAGGGGCCCCATCGACTCACCGCGCGAGCCGCGGTTGTGCCACCGGGAGGAGCCCCGCCAATGCGCATCAGCCATGAGTCTGTCCACATGAATAGTCAGCGCAGTTCAATGCGAACAATAAAGGTGAGTCTCATCCCCGTGAACAACCATGAGCTCGCCCACATGAATGAGCCGCGCAGCTCGTCACGCGAATAAATAGCAAAGCTTCGCCCCCAACAGCCGGCAGAGCCGCTAACGCACCGCTAGGGGAAGAATCGCCAAGATGATAGCTGGGCGTATTTCGCCTCGCGGAATACCGGGGGCGTAGCTCGCCCACGCGGAACAACGCGGCTCGCCACGTGAATACGGGAAGAGCTTCGGCCCTCGCGGGATCACGTGCGAGCTCGGCCCACGCGGAACGGCCAAGTGCAGCTCGCCAATGCGGCCAGCCGTGCAGCTCGCCCCTTCGCAGGAATGTAGCTGGGCGGAGCTCGCCTACGTGGGAATGGGCCAAGTGTAGCTCAACGCGAACATGGAGCAGCTCCGCCCACGTGAACAGCGTAGCTCGCCACGGTGAATGGGGGGCCTGGGAAGAGCTTCTGCCCTCAACAACAAGGTAGCCGCCCACTCAACACAAGGCAGCTTGTCCCCGTGAATCGATGGGAAGAGTCATTGAGCGAAGGTTTAGTGCAGCTCATTCCGGAAAGGATCTCGAGAGGAAGAGCTCGCTAATGTGAATAGCTGAGTAGAGCTCACCCGAGTGATCTCGAGATAAGAAACTCGCTAGAGTGAATTTAGCTGCAGAGTCATTCCACGTGAAGATAAGAGCTCGGGCCGTGTTGAATAGCCGGCAGGAGCTCGTCCACGTGAATCGGTATAAGAACTCGTCGCAGTGAATTGTCATGTGGAGCCGCCCACGCGGAATCGGGAGAGAAGAGCTCAGCCCACGCGGAATTGTCGAGCAGCTCGTCCGAAGGATCCAGAGGCGAGCTCGCCAATGGTGGCATTCCAAATTAGCATGGTGTACCGAGTGGCGCCGTACCGAGCTGGTCTCGACTTTCGAGGCGCAGGCCCCAGGGCGGAGTAGTGGAGTCGCTAAATGGTGGCGCTCCAATTGAGTAGCGATGTAGCCGAAAGCGGTAACGTAACAGCCGATCTCGACTCATAGCTGCGGGCTCGCGCGTCGAGCGGATCACCGTCAAATTGACGGTCTTCGCGCCGTGGCCTCGCGTACGTAGCCGAGTTGATCTCACTCGCTTGTTAGCTGCGCCGCGCGGAGCGGATCACCTCGCCAAATCGAGCGCGGCCCAGCGCCGCGGGCTCGGGGCGCGGCGGCTCGAAGGCCGGGACCGACTCCGCTTAGGCGCTGCGGCCCGTGCCGAGCTGATCACCTCACAAATTGAGCGCCGCCGCTCCGCGCCGCGTCTCGCGGGCGAAGTGTGGGCCCGAGTCGACCAATTTCGCGAGCGCCGCGATTCCATGCTGAAGCGGATTACCTCGTCAACCAGCTGCGGGCTCAGCGCCGTGGGCTCGTGGCGATGTAGCTTGAGCCGACTGACGCCGCTAGGCGCGCAGTCAGGCTGGAGCGTGATCACTCACCAGCAGCTGCGGCCGCGCCGCGTTTCGTGGCGATGTGTGTGGCTCGAAGCTGACTCACTTCGCGAGCGCTGCGGGGCTCTCAAAGGCCGGCTGGATTACCTGCCAAATTGAAGCTGCGCTCGCGCTGGGTTTCGTGGCGAGTGTGTTCGAAGCCAAGTTCGACCCCGAGGCAATGCCGCCCGTGCGTAGATATCGCCACGTGGCGTTCTCGCTGCACGACTGCTGATTGAACCCGGTCGCAGGCGCCATCCGACTTCGATTTTCTCGAAAGGTGCAGTTTCAATGCCGATCGACTGAGAATTTGCCGCGCACCTCGAGCGCCGCCTTCATAGATGGCGGCTTCATCGCACGAGTTTACACTTCGATATTCTCGCCTCTTCCTGCGGCAGAATCAAATCTACGCGATGAAGCCACGGCGTTCGATCGCCTTCGCCGCGGATCCACTCAAGACTCCCGTCTCAATTTCTTGTTGACCCTCGCCGGAGCTGTGGTCGTCCCTTCGCGCAGGAGGGAAGTCAGAATCTTCCCGAACTCGTCAGGTCTTCCGCTGCTTGCATCCGCCTGCAAGTCGCTCTAACTCTTCTCATCTGCCAACAGGAGAAGTGAGCGCCCGCCCTCGCTGCTCGTGTTAGCTCAGACGCTTCTCTAACGTGCCGGGGTGGCTTCGCCATCTCGCGCTCGGTCGGGTCTCAGATCTCAAGGAGGATTGCCGCCAAGCCCCGCTTCTGCTCCGGAATGATACCATCAAGAATCAGAAACGCTAGATTTGTAAAGGAACCTGCCGTTCTACTGCATTCCGGCCACGCAACTCCATGATGCCTTTTTTTCAACTTAATCGGGTTTAACGCGGTCGCTTCGCCGACCGATTGTTTAGGATCGGGACGTGTGTGTCTGGATTGGCTCGCCATGTGATCGCTACACCGCTGGGTCTCGTTGTGCCTTACGAAAATTCCTCGCAAAACAAGGAAGAAGTGGGTCGGCGCGAGTACGCCCGGCAGCCGCCCTTACGCCCGGGCCGCCAGAGAAGAGAGACCGCCAGAGCGGGGCGGGCGTGTCGTGAGGCGAGAGCGCGCGGAGCGCGCGTAAAAGAATGCGATGAGTATCATGCACTTTCAGTGGTGGAGCGATCTTTGTATTCAGAAGTGATATCGGGATCCAATGGACTGATTCCTGGGTCTTTCCCATTGAGGTATGCTCTCACATAAATGCACTCTGTATTTAAGAATTGATTAATCGCAGCCATTCGTGAGTAACCTCCTCTCTTTAATGGAGAATGTCCAACTAATGTATCTTTTATCTTTTCTTCCCTTATAATGTGACTGACGGGACTAGCAGATATCTTGGTTAATATTCATCTTCTCAGCATCAAGGATAAGGCTGACTTTACGTTGTACGCTTCCCTGGGCTTTTCCCAAATCCATACTGGGCCTCCAATGAGCCGGCCTGCTTCATCAATGAAGGACATGGCTGGGCAAGGACCCCATTGCTCTATCGGGCCTGGCGAAAGGGGATACTTAACCAATTCCTGAATCCCCATCGCCATGCTAAGGTCAAGCCGATCACGGTTTGGAAACAAAAATTCTTAGCCTTGAGATCCTTCAGTTTCAAAGCCCTCCAGTTTAGCCTTCTCTGCGTTAGTCACTGTAACGCCCACCTTTGATTATGTCACACCAGACTTGACAACAAGCCAATACTCCTTGGACCTAAGGAAATTCTCCATCAACATGCTCTAATGATCATACGACTGATTCCAAAACATGGGATGGCAGGCTGAACAAAATTACCGTGAAGCGGCTCATGTCAGTTTTAAAAACACACTCAATCTGATGTATGACTGAAAAACAACACTGGCTCTGAACCACTGATGTATATCTGAAAATTTACAGAAAAACAGAAAATGAAGTTAAACCGGAACACGCTATCTAATTAATGGTATTATGACCAATCTTCAGCCATTATAGGCTAAATTACAAATCGATGATAAAAAGAAAATAGACAACCAATGCCACTAACAACCATTAAGAATTCACCCAAAATAAATACGTTTCAATAACATGATCCTGACTACGTTAAAGACTAGATAACAGCTAACAAACTTGACTAGAAAAGATCTGCAACAATCTCCAACAATAATGAAAGGTGTCTATATACCATAGTTTCAGAAAACAATCAAAAGCTCACGCCTTGACATTCTTGCAGGTCGCTAGCATCCAAGTTATGTAGTATTGAATGATCGAGTCCTCCCCTCCTCTTCAGTAGTTCATCTTCTACAGCTGGATAAGCTACGGTGTAAAATGTTAATAGCCTTGCCATATCCTTATTTTGTCGAGAGCCTTCTTGGGTTTTCCCGCCTCCGTTTGGATCATTTTTTTTTTGAAATAGGTTACTTATCATAATAGGCATGATTATCTTATCCTTGGAAGTAGATTATTTGCCCTCCTCGAACGTCAAAACTTAATATAAAAATCGAACTAGTAGACTATCGTATACAAGACTCAACAACCAAAAATTAATACTTTTAGTATACACATTCAGGCAAGGAAATGCCAAACCCGTATCAAAGATGTTCCTCCAAATGAGAAAATGAAGAGTATCTTCAAGCAAAGGAAATTACGGGGTTTTAGGAGGAGGGAGTGATAGACAATAATGGTAAAACGAAGGAAAAGAGCAACATGTACTTTGAAGGCTGAAAAAGTTCGCTATTTATAATATTTAAACATATTATATTTTTATTTTTTTCCTCTCTTGAAGCCCTAACCACCCATTCGTTATGTTCGCTCTTTAGGCTGATTTAATAATTCTTGACCTAAAATCACATATTCCATTGTTTTTTCCATATTCGAAAGTTTCCTATAAAGTGGTTTCTTCCACACTGATACGAGTTTTTCTTTGTTTTTGTCTTTAACCTATCGTGGAGTGTTTTCATGGGCTCACTATTGCTGTCAGAATGCGTTGCCATCAACTAAGCAATTTTATTCGGAGTGCTTACATCGGCATCTATATAACAAAATTTCAATTACAAAATCATCATATCAAATCTTCTTCAGCATGCTATGATTGAAATATCTTGCAGACTTACATTTTTTATTATCAAATGCGTAGTATTTGATTGATAATTTTTCTATTAACTGGCAACGCCATCCTCTAAAGTTTTTAAAGATTTTTGATTGCGCACTTCAATCGATCAGATGCTAACCTAAATCAATAACTTATCTATTTTAAAAATAGATATTTTTTATTTGAAATAATATATTTTCAAATATAATTATTTTTACGCCTTCATCGCATCTCAACCCTGTGACTCTTCCTTTCCCTATACCTTGCCTTTCAAAGGTCAGAGCTGCTTACCATACGTAGTTGCGCCTATGAGAATCTTGTCTCTACTTTATAGTTTTGTATTTGTGTTTCATTAAACCAAAAATATTTTATTATTTTTGGTAAATCTAATTTATTTCCAATATTTTTTATTATATCACATTACTTCAAAAAAATATTATATCACATTAAAAGTATTTTAAAAACATTTATGTTATACTTTTCTCTATATAGATACGAGGAAGATTGGACCACAAATTGGGATGCCAAAATAGTTTTTAATATTATTGAAAAATGAAAAAAGAAATAGCAAATTGTATGTTTGTCTACTTTTTCCCAAAAATAGCCTCATGATCTTAGCTATATTCATTGGAGTCCTTTTTATGTGCTTGTCTAATGCTGATTTAGATAATATTCTCGTATTTGATTAATTTAGGGTTGTCTTTTAGAAAATATTATAATAATTTACTAAAAATAACTTTAC
This sequence comes from Tetrastigma voinierianum, assembly GCA_016808115.1. Classification (NCBI taxonomy): domain Eukaryota; kingdom Viridiplantae; phylum Streptophyta; class Magnoliopsida; order Vitales; family Vitaceae; genus Tetrastigma; species Tetrastigma voinierianum. Next base: position 26,740 of record JAEQBH010002487.1, on the reverse strand, counting down.
CATGAAAACTTAAATACTACAACTTGTAACTTATGGATGAAAAACAAAGTTGATTTATTTTCCATCATTATTTTGTGTAACTAATTTAGATAATATTTATATTAGGACAATAATTTCACATTATAATGTTGACAATTTTGTTCCCATGTAACTTGACTTAAAATCTCTCCATCGAAAATTTGAAGTTACTAATCTACTTTAACTAGGAGTCATAATCATTTCAATTAAAAAAAAAGATTCATAATCATTTCAATTAAAAAAAAAGATTCACAATCATGTTGTATACCCTCATACTTTCTTTAGCTATTATGCTTTTTCTTTACTTGAAAGGCGAGACTCATTTTTATTTTGAAAACCATTTTTAAAATCTATTTGGTACGCTTAATTTATTTTAGTTTTTATACTTAGAAGGTAAATGAAAAAGAAAACCTTAAACGTAACTTTGAAAAAGAAAATACAGGTTTGGGAAAACCCAAGTCTAAGTTACTTATCGAAAAGCGTAATGGCTTAAAGCGCAGAGCACCCTCCCTATAAACCCCTAAAGCTCGGGTCTCACAACAAATAGTTAGTAATTACAAATTTTTGTTCAATCTGGGATCAATGGATACCAAAGACAAGCAATAGCTATACAACAACACACCAAACATATAAAAATGAATAGACAAATAAATAAATAAATAAATAAATAAATAAATAAAATAAATAAATAAGCAAAGTTACATGAGAGAAAAAATGTACTAGGTGACATATTCAAACGTTTATTTCAATTTCTCTCTTCGCCCAAGCTTTCAAGTCATCTTTCTATTCCATCATTTTCCATTTTCTTTCCAAGACACTCTCTCCTTTCTCTCTTTCTCCTATTTCCGGTAAACTCCCCTCCAAGAAAGACATATTCGCTTTTATACCCCAAGATAATTTTTCATGGCCATTTCCACCCTCCAATTTAGCCACCCTCCCTAGCCTACACTTGGCTTCCAATAAAGGAAACACTCTAAGGTAAAAAGAAAAAAGAAAAAGAAAAAAGTGTGGACCTCTGAACAGTCTAAGTAAATATATGCACCCCATTTGATAGAGTCACAGCCACTTGACGCCCTTACCCGACCCGATTCGCCATGATCCAACCGAAATCTCGGATGCCACTAAAATCACTCAAAATCACCCCAAAACCACCGTTTATTACTAAATCAAGCAAGCCCATAAACATTTTATATTTAACAAAATCCATTTTACAATGCAGTATCCAAGCCTTTCAAAATGATTTACAAAAATAGATGTTCAAGATTCAAATTGTTTATACAAAATATCCATATAAAAAAAGAACACATGAATGAGTGCACACGCTCTGAGCATACCGGCATTTTTCTTTATGACTCGACGCTCCGATCTGGTTCGCCACGATCACCATCTATCACTTTCTGAGACTGCGCATTGGTAAAACAATACGCCTGGCATTTTCATGCTTAAGTGGGTTCTATACAAATCCATTCCTCGCTCCAAATTTTTTAAATCAATTCATGCAATTTAATAATTCGAACTTTCAATCTTTTCGATTTATCAATATAAATACATTACATACTTTGTTATATATATACAATAAATTATAGTTCATTGATCATCCCATAACACATTTTCATAATCAATATTTCACAATCTCAAATCAATTCAAATATGCTCACAAATTCAATTCTTAGTTCTCGACATTCAATTCACTTCAAATCAATTCAGCTCAAAATCAATCCGCAGCTAATCAATTCCTAAGTATGTCAATCACTTCGCTTATGCTAATCAATCTCGCTACGCCCCACTACCCGCTACGCCTAACGACTTTAACCTACGCCTTCGATGATACAGATATCGAGTCACCGCATCAACTCGGTCGTGCCTAGATCACATACGGAGTAACACGCACGCCCACAGCTTGCCGATTGTTATAAACAATCAAATAGTGAACACTACCGATACTGGTCTCAATTGTCGCTTAACTGAGTGACATCAATAGCTCATAGTGATCGTTATTCGACCCATTGTATACTACAATCTATCCTAATGCGAAATAAACGGTTAACATTCTTATTATATGCTCAAATCCTTTTTAAAAATATAGTACAATATGTACGCTTGTATAAACAGTTATTTAGCCAATCATGCAGTTTTTATATGCAAACATTTCGATAAACGCCTTTCTCAAATCAAAGAATAAATCAATTCAATATGCTTTTAACAAACACGCAAAACTTGAAACCCAGGAATAGGAGTTGAGAGAACAAAACACTTCAAACTTGAAATGAGAATAGGATTTAAGAACAAACCCAAAAATATTCAGACTCTTTGATTCCAATCCCCAAATCTCAATCAATAGCCGCTTTTCCTCCTCGTCACCTATTCCAAAACCATTAAAGAACAATATTATTCAAGTGTACTAGTGGTTTTGTTAGATTGATTTTCGGAGCTTTAATATGAGTTCCAATTTAAACATTCTATATGTATATGATTCTGACTCCAATTCAAGCTTTCCATAGAGCGCAAGAACACCCGAACCTGAAGTTCCTGGACGCAGAGTTGTGGACCTTCCGAAGTCGAGGTCACACACGCCAAACTCGAATCGACAAGCAGACCCGAACTCGACGAGCCTGCTCCACCTTGGCCAAACATCTTCTATACCCTCGTAATATTAATTATTCTTGACTCAATGGGCTTTCCATAGCCAAAGCACCCAAACGGAGTTCAAACGTGGGGCTGAGATACGACCTTCCCAAGCTGAGGTCATGCGTAGTCAACTTTGACGAGCTGACTTGAACTGACGAGCTGCAATTGAAGTGACGAGCCCAGTCAAACACCTCGGTCTGACATCTAACATCCTCCTTTGTAGTATATTACGACCGTATTCTCGACCTACCAAGCCGATAGTCCAAGAATCATCCAATCTGAGTTCAAACGAAGGAGATATGACCTTCCCGTCGGAGGTCATGCGGTAGTCAACTTTGAATGAGCTGACCTCAATCGACGAGCACTGCTTTCGACGAAGTACCGCGGGGATCACCACCGCTGATCTTACCACCGCTGATCGGTACCACTATTTGATTTACCACCGCTGATTTACTCACCGCTGGATTACCATCAGCTGATTTTACCACTATTTGACGCACTTCCACCGCGATCGTCACCAATCATCCGACGGCACACCGCTTTTGACGACCATTGTCACGACCACCGCTGACGACACCGTTTGATCACACCGCTTGACTAATTCGCTTGACGCACCAATCGCTTGACGACACCGCTTATCTAATTACCGCTTGACGAATTTCTGCCTGAATGCACCCACCAATCATTTGACCCGTTTTTCTTAGAGCAAGCTACTGCTAACTCGTCTACGTAAGTCCGAATTAAGAATTAAAAGCCTAACATCAAGTTCATTGATGTGATACAATTTCACGGTGGAAGGACTACTGCTAAATTCTCTTATTTCTGATCCAAAAACCCGTTCTAAGGTACGGCTAGTCAATTCAACTCGACAAACCCACCCGACCGTATTTAAAGCCTGGCCGACCTCATTAAAAGGACTATAACTTAGTCTACAGAGGTCCAAATCGAGAAATTAAAAGCCTAACATCAAGCTTAATTGATGTGGCTACAATTTACTAAAGGACTCATCACCACCTCCCTTCACTTCGTAAACCAAAATCAGCTCTATGTCTTGGCTAGTCGCTGCATCACCACAATGTGGCAAATTTCTTCCCATGGTTTAAAATGCAAACCAAACTTTCCCTATGCCGATAATCAATTCCAACAACTCAGTGGTAGAAGAAGACCAAGTAGGAGAAGACCTACCTCATGGAGTTTGTCAAAAGTCCCGGGTTCCGGCCTCACTTGTAGCTCTTGGCCACTGGTGAAGACTTCCTTCTGTCACGGAGAGACCTATGGTCCGATCGCTGGAAAATCTAGAGAGTAGCGTGGAGCCTTCTCTCTAACTTTCCCTTTCTATTTTTCTTTTCTTATGGATCACTTAATCGTGATTTCTTTAAAAAGGAGGAAGCTTCCTCCTCTTTCCTACATGCTACATGTCATTTCCTTGATTTTTTTCCTTTACTCATTTATTTCTCCTAATATCACTTTGTGATATATAAACTTATTTACAATCGACCAATCCCCATTTTGCATTTCATATTTTCTCTTTTACTTGGGTTCATTTCTGATTCAACAATCATCTAATCAATATTAAAAATTCCAGAAAATACCCAAGTTGGCTCAATTTATAACTTTAATATATAATAATTTTTATTATAAAATTTTGTGGTATTTTGTTACAAAGAGGGGCTAAAGAACAATGAAGTGAAACGAATGTACTGGTGTTGAAATAAACGAGATAACTCCATCGAAGAACAAAGAAGCACCTCTGTAAAGTGTCCAAGAGAAACATCTACCGCTCCAACCAAAGCAACCTACTGGGCTCTAAAAACTCAAAAGTAAGAAGAAAAGAAATGTCTAAAAAGCCATTAAAGTCACAATGCAAGTCTCTAACTCCCCACAAATCTGCCTAAAAGTGGTTCGAGAATCACTTAATATCGCAATAAATGAACCGCCATAGGAATAAACAAACGAACATGCATAGGGGAATCTACACTCGCTATACGAAGACACTAAGGAGTAAGACAAGGCAAACACTTGAGACTCAAGGCAATCTTAGATAAATGAAAAACTCAAAAGATGTCCACATTGATCAAAACGCCCTACTACCAAAAGGGGAAAATAAAGGGTAACTCAACTCAAACTCTCTGTGAATGAGAAGCTGTGGAGACAGTCGGGTTAATAAAAAATCTAAAGAAAAGGAGATATATGGGAGAAATGCCCAACTCGTAATGGACAAAACCATGAAACAAATCTAATCTAAAATGACATGACGAACTCAAGACATAGATGAAAAACAGCACATTCAAAGATGAGGGGTATCAGGAGGCTCATATGTGAGAAATATTTAAAAGATCGTGTAGACCCCTCAACTTTGTCCCATCAATTTTCATGGCATTCCCAGGTGTCACTTGCACCCACTTGATCGATACGGGCCTGGGACCCCTAGTTTTATTGGTTTTCAAATATGGTTTTCGTCTAAGTAGATACATCTCATCCATTTCGAGGTGCCATCATGGTCAAACTTTCTGGTCGTACTTTTGCCAGGATAGAAATGAGGCCTCTATAAAAGCCTTAATCTGATTGGAGTTCATTATAAGCACTTTCAAATTCGAGCGCCTCGAACTCTGCTTTAGTCATATCTACCTCATCCCAATCAAAATCATGGCTGCTTTGTTCTAATTTCCTTACTCGAGAATTCAAAAAATTGAGATTTTTCTCAAATCTATTGACTGGTTGGTGGCTCAACCAGTCTACTCCTGGTTTGGTTGGAGTTCATTATGTGTGGAGCACTTCTAAATTCGAGCTGAAGAGCTTTAGTCATATCTCCCTTATCCGGACTTGAAATCATGCACCATTTTTTTTTTTTTGAATTCCTTACCAGAATTTTTTAAAATTCGAGATTTTTCTCAACTGGTTCGATCAAGTCGTGTGGAACCTGGTCTATCCAAATTTAATCAAGCCTTGCTAGGAGTTCAGCCTTTTGGGAATACTTTCAAATTCGAGCGCCATAGCTTATTTTAGTCATATTCTCATTTGCTTCAAAATCATGCACCATTTTTTTTGTTGGATTTCTTACTCTTTGAGGAATCTTTTGACAAAATTTGAGAATTTTTCGCAACAAAGCCCACTGCTCAGTTTGATTTTTCATAGGTAACCTCGACTAAGTTATAATCGAGCCCATAATCTTGTGGGTTCAACTCCATTCTCTCCAGATAGTCTTAGCATGGTCGGGTTCAGTTCGGGGCCATTTTGGTGGGTCGCTTGCAATCTACTTTGAATCCATGACTGTGTTAAGTAAGGAGGCAATGTGTCACTGGCGATTGGTGTGAATGGAAGAGGCTTGATGGAGTCGGGTAAGCGTAGCGACCCCGTAGCTCATCCCATCCGAATGGCGATTCGACCTAAACCCCCTGGACGCTCAAGCACTTTTTGGCTTACCTTTTATTAAATTTTCTTTTTCTTTAAAAATGTTATGAACAGAATCCCTGGCCGACCAACGGGCTGATCCGAACCAGAGCCCTAGCTTACTTCCGACCGCTTTTTGTTTATCTTATCAAAACGCTTTATTTACGCTATTTCATTTTAGAATTTCATTTACACGGAAGCATTTCTAAAATGTAGCCTATAATATACTCCTTATATAATTTGGGTTACAAATGATGTCATGCCTTTACAAACGTATATACAAACACTTTCAGAGTTTTAACCCTTTGTCTCAAATAACATGTGTTAAAAAGAGATGATATGCATACGACGGTATACAATTTACGCTACGAATCTTTTCTATGACTTTGCGCTTCGCTTGCCTTTCTAAACTGCTATCAAACCTATGCATAGATAAAAACTACACGCTAAGCATTTTCATGCTTAGTAGTTCTATACAGTTCTATTCCAATTTTCCAATTTAACTTGACATGCATTTATCATAAAATCATGCCTTTTATATCAAACTATACTCATGCTTATTCATTTCGCATACTTTCACTTTACAAATCATTGATCATATAAATATATGCATTTTCACATGCAACAATTCATACCACAATTCAATTCATGAGATTCAAACGTACACCCTTAAAGATGTGTTTAGTTTACAAATCCCATTTACACTCATCAAGTTCGTTATTTCACTTTGTCTATGCAATTCACATTCATGACGAATTCCGTTCAGTGAATTATGTCCTTTTTATCATTCGTATATGTGCTTACACATTTCACAAATTTCGGTCTCCCATCATGCTGGATGCCGATTGGTGCACCCCAACATGTGGTATTTAAATGCCATACACCATCAAGACGGATGATTGGTGATCCTACCAAGTGACATTTCTTCACGCTACACCATCAGCGACGGATGCCGATTGGGGCATCCCGCTAGGCTGTTCATTCGGTATATCGATTCAATTCAAGATGTCAAGAATTGACCAATTCGTTTACAATTCGATTAATCTTTCACATGCAATTAATTGTCAATCATTTCAATTATCACATTTTCAAATCCATATGCACTTTCGTAATATCATTTCAAAGATATACTCATTCCATATAATCATTTCAAATTTATTTGGTATACTACCAAAACACTTGAAATAAGGATAGAGTCAGTGAACAAACCGAAGCTGTTGGCTCTAGTTTCCTTCCCTTCGATCTCGGTCCTAGGTTAGGTGATCCTCACCCGTGCCTAGTCAATAACAATCATGCCACTCTTAGTGGATAAACAATTATTATTCATTTTTATTGAATGTCGATTAATTTTCTTTAATGGTCTTGGGTTAAGACACTAAGTCTGCTCGAAGACGAACTCGCTAAGGAGAAGCGAAGGTTCGCCGAGGCGGCGAGGTATGGTATGTTTTTCATTTAGTTTTATCCTTATTTGAACCCCCATTAATAATTTATTTGGGTCCTTAAACTATTGGGGCATTTAATATGGAGTGTTCTGAAACAAAATCCAAAATCGCCTGCATCAGGAATAAAGGATTCTCCGCGGCGCTACGCTAGCACTTTGCCTCGACAGAAAGGGGCGTTTTTCTACGCCTTGCAACCTGAGGGTTCCTTTCTCGCCCTTCGTGAGTGGTACTACACTGCAGCCGAGGGTGCCCTTCACGCGGTATGCTCCGTGATGCCTAGTTTTTCTGGTTTTTCCTTTTTTTTTTTGCGATTTTTCTCAAAAAAATTCCTCAAAAACTCAAACGAAAACATGGGAATCACTCCCAAAGACATTCTAAAGTCATCCTAAACCAACCATGAGCAACACCCATGGATGGATTAGGTTTTCTCTAACTCAAACTTGTTTTAGAGTAAATCTTAAGGTTTGGTTCTTACCTTTAAATCCCATTGAATCTTCTTCACCCAAGATGATTGATCATTTAGAAGCAAGAAATGGGAAGAAATCACACTAAAATCCACCTCTTCTCGCTCAACCCTAACTTTCGCTTCTCTTCTTGCCTCAAACGGTTTGCTCAAATGAGCCCCTTAGACTACCTTTTGGTATTTTAAGCCTTTATTTGCTTAAAGCCTTGTTTGGCTTACCCAATAAATCCCATTTCTCATTTTTGGCATTTTAACTCTTCGTTTATCATTTAATCTACTTGGTCATTTAAGCCATTCTCATTAGACTCCTTAGGTCCTCATTTATCCATTTCCAAATTTGCCATTTTTCACTTGGGTCTATTTCCGGGTTTCATCAATTTCTCATTTTAACATATAATACTTAATCATATACCATACTCTATTTCACTTTTTCACGATGAATAATTTAGATGCTTTCCGAAAACCTGCTAGCTTAATTTATACCGAATATATAATAAAATTATTATAAAAATTCTAGGGTATTTTTGGGGCGTTACAGCAAGTCCAAGGCTGATTCGGGTGAGTTCCCATGATTGAAGGTGAGAAAAATGGAGTTGACTCAGATGTTTAAGAAGAGAAAAATGATATAAAAAAAAAGGAAGAACAGAAAAAAAAAAAAAAAAAGAGAAAGAAGAGGACCTTTGATTTTTTTTTAGAGGGGAAGATTGATTAATGGATCTTTTTCTAAAGAGGGAGAGCTGAGAGAGTTTTTCTTCTGGTTTTGAAAGTGAAGGTCCTTCCCATGGGAGTCTAGTGACATCTGAAGAGGTCCCTACATTTGGGGTGGTAGAGAAATGAGTAGAACAGAGGAAGTTTCTGTTTGGGTAAAGGCTTTGAGGATTGGAACTAGTGACACTCTCATATGGCACTGCATGTGTAGGAGGAATAAAGAGGAGTCAAGATAAGACTTCAAAACTCAAGTAGCTTTTGTCTCCTATTTTGGCCCTCTGCTCCGGAAGTTTTTTTGAACAGATAGAAAATATTTTCTTGAACAACCATCTAGTACACATTCTGTTTGGGATAGTAAGGGTCTTTAAAGTTTTGCCATCACTTACGAAAATAAACTCCCCATTTCTTTATGTTGCCATGAATTCTTACTAGGTTTGATGGTCTCATAAGGCTTTCATGGTCTATATAGTTATGATAACTATGGGATTTCCATGGTTGTCACCTTGAGTCAATGGATGGGTTTCCATGCTTGTATTTCTGGGAGGAAGGTTCTCATAAATGAGCTCTCGAGTTTAGGACCTTCGTGATTGTTGTTTTCCTTATTTAATCTGATGCAATAAAGAAATTATGCAATTGACTATGCTTCTTCTTGTTTTTTTTATTAATCTTTTTATGGATGCTTCATGTAGTTGAAATTGCAGCACAGCTCATGAGATTTAGGTAGCTGAATTTCAGCTTGGCTCAAGAGGGACTTAAGTGGTTGTAGGAGGAGGCTTTAAGTAGATGAATTTCAATTTGGCTCTTTGGGATGGAGAGAGCTTACATTGCTTGGAGGATACCGGGGTCTCATGGCCTCTATCTAATAGGATGGAGGTGGCAGGTTGCAACCTTGTTTTAGGAATTACTGCCTTGTTTCGTCGATTCTCACTACTCCAGTTCGAATCATGCACTCATATTTTTTTGTTGATTCCTTCTCTTAGAGGAAATTTTTTGACAAAATTTGAGATTCTTCAACCACTCAACTCAGTCAAAGCCGGTTCTTGGATTTTCATTGCAGCTCGATTTTGTATACTTCGAGCCCATATCGTGTCTAACCCATTTGCTCTATATCAAGGTATTGCGTTTTGGCCCAAATGGGGTCTTGCCTAAATTAGCATGTCCATTTTTGGATTCAAGTGATTTATGGGCCATGTGGGTGAAAGGGTTGAGAGCACTAAAGCATTGGTAGTGAATTATTGAAGCTAATTTTTTTTTTTTTTTTGTGAGGATTTGTTATGGTTTTATGGGCCGCATTAGTGGGTGTAGGGGTGAATGAGTGGTCAGATTCAATGTATGATTTCATGGTTTCTTTGTTTTTTACATTTGGTTTTAGGGATTGGGGAGATTCGAAATAGTGTGACTAACTTTCTCAGTAAAGGCATGCTTAGGGACCACTGTGTATGTGCCTTTGCTTGTAACTTGTTGAGATTAAATGTACGTTGGATGCCACCTAGGTTTGTGTGAATCATACCATCTGTTTAGCTTAAGGTCAACTGATCTTTGACCCACATACTCCCACGTACCTAGTTCATTATTAGATTTAGTGTTCTGGGCCTAGAGGGGTGCTACCTTGTATGAGGTACCTTCTCGATGGGTAACCTGATCCTTGGACCTAGAAATCTAGTTTCGTGGACCACTTTTTCCAAACATGTAGTCATTAGGTTTGTTCTACACGATTTATTCCCATTTAAAAAAAAAAAAAAAGTAGCAACTCCAAAACAAAACCGTTCCTCAAGAGGGATGGATTTCCCAAAACTAAAAAAACATACCTTTAGCAAGTCACGCTAAATTAGTGGATCGATCACTGAGGGTTCATAAATTGGCAACTCCACTAGTGGATCGAACCTAAAAAATCTCGCTCTCCATAAGAGTAAGACTGCTTGAACTTGAGTTGGGTATATTGAAGCACATGGTTCATCGATCAGTTGACTCTTAGGCTAAATAGATGACAAATGACATCACCTACTTAGTTAGTATTTGTATTGCACTTGTGGCTTGTTGATGCATGTGTGTTCACTTGATTGGCTATAGCATGATCACTCATTGATTTGGATACCTAGCTATGTGATTCTTATTGGCATGGATGGTTAGTTTGTGTGTTGATTATGTGCTAGGCTATCTCGTTGCGTATGATTGCTTGTTGAATGACCACCCTTTCTCTTGTTGCCACTTATCTTTGTGGGACGCGTGTGTATCCCTTTATATTCGAATTACTAAATACTCGTCGACTATTCTCGTCACACCTCAACCCCAGCCTAGGCTGATGAAGGGGGCCAAACTTATACTGACTCTTTACTCGCTTCGCATACTGGTGGTCCAAAGTCTTATAACCGAATCAAAATATCACATACTAAAGATACAAAAATAAAACTACCAATGCAGTGGTGTTTACAATGGTCAATACATACAGTCTTGAGTCCCATTTACATATACATATACAAAAACTATACATTTACATTTACATAATCAGAGCGTAAAACCTATAGGTGATGGACCCCTACAAGTGTGCTAGCCCAGCAGTATGTGGAAGATCGCGGACGTCCTCCTTCAGACCACACTCCGATTGAAAACCCGTAAGCAAACTTTACGCCTTTAGGTGGGAAACATATTACTTATACGTATACACGCACTAATACTCATTTGATAAAGAAGCATATACCAAGTAATATATATACAAAGAGTTATATATAAGAATTTTTCATGAATTCATATAACAAACTTATACACATATTTGTACTTATAGCGCACTTCCTACTTGTTCGGGATCTCCCAGACGCATACATACTTATACTTGTCTTCGTGATCTCCCGTAGAGTTACAGTTTTTATACTGCATAAGAGGTACTCGAGGTACTACAGCTTATACTCTTGTACGAGGTACCGTAGAGGTACATTCAGAGCATAATGATGTACATTACTTTACTCTTATTCGTTATTCAGACTCCTATCATATAACTGTTTGACTACCTAGACCAGTAATAATAAATGAGTAGGACACACGCAATACAAAAATTCGAAGGTACGACATAAAAGATTGAGGTGTCAGAGCACAAAGCAGAGTGCCGGAGCACTGACAGAGTGTCGCCGCGACTCAATCGTAGAGTACCGGCAATTATACGCGCCCCACTAATGCAATGTAGGTGCTGTCATTCAATATCCGGTCTTAGGTAGTCCTACAATTATACGGGAACTTATTATCTTATCATAGGGGCATTAAGTTCGCTAACATTTGTTTTCGCGAGGCGAGGTACTTGCATTTTCGCTTAATTTCATTCTTAAAATGAACTCCATTAGTCATTTATACGGGTTTCTATACTATCGGTGTATGAATTTGGGGCTTCACAATACAAGGGTACAAAAATCAGAGTTGTTGGAAGCATCGGTAACGGTACCACTTTGATCGGTATCGGTACCAACCCTTTTCTGGTGAATGGGTACCGGTACCTACTTTTGGTACCGATACCAATGTGCGGGTTCTACCCTGAAATGGCAGATTTTGCCATTTCTCACCCACAAAAACTCAAATAACTTCATCCAAACTCATGTATCTCATAATCCACCATGGAATCCTACCTAAACCACTCAATAATGGGTTAGAATCAATAAAAACATTTTTTTCCCAAGTTAGGGCTTTTCCCTAAAATCAAAATCACAAAAAGGGAAAGTTAGGGTTTTGTTTCCTTACCTTAGCCTCTTCAAATCTTCACTTCTAAGTTGCTTGATCACAATGGAGCAAGAAAATGGGAAGAAACCCAACCAAAACTTGATCTGCTTCAAGCCCTAGCTCTTCTCCCCTTTTCTCCTCTCTTTCTCTCCCAAAAACGGGATTTGCTCCAAAATGAGATCCCTTAGACCACTTTTGGTCTTTAAATCCCTAAATCTCATAAGGCCTTGTTTGGCATTCTTTAAAAATCCATTTTCCATTTTCCTCACTTAAAACTTACTAGCCTCTTAATTTGCACTTTCACTTATCATCTAATTGTACATAGACATATCACTTATTTTCATATGACCCTTAGGTCTTCATTTACAAATTCGAATTTGCCTTGCTTATTTTCGTTTCTATTTCATGTTTTAATTTAAATTACTTAAAAAAAAAAATCAAATTATACCTATAAAATACCCTAAATATGTTTAAAAAAAACGACTAGGGTGTATTTCAGGGTGTTACAATTCCTCATTGGTTTCTTCAGTTTTTTTTGGGAGTCATTCCCAATTGTTTGCCTTCGACCAAGCTAGGGGTTTGGAGTAGAGTCTAACAAATGGGCTATATCGATGTTTAAGAGCACCATGGAGAATATGATTATCAGAGCAAAGAAGACCTGTATAGCCCTGAGTTGGATTTTATGGATGCATGTGTGGCCAGTGTGTTATTTAGGACCTTAGGTAGGATATCCTCTTGTTAGTATAGTCATCCAGCTTTTAGGACTTGCTTTTGCCTGCTATGTTCTCTAAAGACACCCTACCCCTAAGATATTACCATGTTAGAATCTTGCTCTTGCACATGAAGCCATGTATCCCATTTAGTCAGAATCCATCACATGTTAGTTCCTTACCTCAAAGGGATTAAATTATGGAATTACATTAGAGGATTGATTTCAAAAGATCGTAGTCACTGTACTTAACATGCCCTTTCCTTATGTGGATCGTTGACAGACTCAAACTGCCCTGTAGCTCGATCAAGGTCGCAGCAGATTATAGAGGATCGTATCGCATAGCCATGAGCATACTGGTCGTAGAGACACGAGTCTACGCAAGATGCTAATAATGTTAGGCCAACTAGCCGAGATCATAGATGATCATGGCATCAATGCCAGTGTGATGCTATCTGTGATCGGGGCCAAAGAATTCAACTGAATAAATGTGCCCCGCATCAATACCAATTTAAAGGAGTACCCCACTCGACTCTGCATCACCACCACCACCACACCCTTCGAACCTACCATACAAAGAGGATTCATATGATTCTACCTCCACCATCATCATGATGTTCAAGCAAATTTCACAAAGTGTGGCATTGCATTATGTTGTGGTACTTGCATAGGTTGTGGATACTTAAGCCCGTATTGATAGGATTGAGTAGAGAATGAGATCATTGCATATTTATGATGAAGTCATGAGTTAGGATGGATATGATGATTTTTTAGTTGTCGCTTTGCCTGTTGAGTTTCGCATGCCGTATATCGGGAGTACACCTGAATCGGGTGCCCCGCATTCATTTGGCGCCTTTCTGTACAATGTCACGGGCGCATGGGCACAAATCGGATTAAGCACGATGATTATGTTGTTTCCTGTCGCAGCAGGTGTCGCTTCAGCATTGGTTTGTTTCACTAAAACCCCTCCATGTAGACATGGACTCTGATTTGGTAGCTGTGAGTTCCTTAGACGATACTCTTTTAACACTGTAGTGGATGTATCATAGAAAGAGTTAGAGGCCCTCAGATAAAGGCAAGACGAGTCAGTTTTCTCATTCATCTCTCGCTAGAGGGAAAAAATAGCACAGATTATTGATAGACCTTCAGAGAGGGATCATATAAGTATGATTATGTGAAGTCTTAAACCTTGTTTTACTAGACATCTCATGGGGTTATTTCATACATATTTTGGCTCCCTTTTATGCCATTGAGAAGGGTATACTAGAGGATTATGGGCAAAGTCTTCCCCTTCAGACTCAAAAAGGAAGAAGTCAGTCGTCTCGCTTCATTAGATGTCAAGACATTAGTATGATGAGACACAAGTCTTCGCGTCGCTCCGAATCGTGACTCGCTTTTAGATACCCTTATCATATGATACCGACGTGATTCCGTACGTACGTTTACTCCCATTAGACATACGGTCGCGACCGCACCGCCACTATTGCCGCGATATACGCAGTGTACCTCGGGCGGCCACCGCCGCACCATCACCGTGATAGAGCATCGCTCCACTCAGACTGCTTAGATAGTTCAATAATCGCCGAGATGCCACTGAAATGAGCCTTGTAGATCGGTTTGAGGGGGACTGGACAACTATCACATTCGTATCACCACTACAGCCGACCCCATCGAGATTCAAGGTAGATCTTCACTATGCCTACCACCAAAGAGCTGGTCGTGATATAGATAATTGTGTAGCACTGAGGCACGCTATTCGTAGATTTGATCGCCTGCTCGTTAATTCTGACGCCTGCAGTGATTATGTAATTCATTACCTACTCATGACACGAGAGTTGTTACCCCTTTTGTGGGGATCCATTTGATCGAGTACGTAGAGGGTGTAGAGATGATTATGATGGGATGGGATGGAGACGCTCCTTAGCTGATTAGGTCTGCACAAGGACTCTCGCATCTTAATGGATACACCCCGACCGCAGATCCCCGTTTTCATTCAAAGTTAATCCCTGGCGTAGATCTCCCGACAACCTTTAGTATCACCAAGGTATTTACAACAGGCCACCTTTAACACCCTTTATTATGTTCCCAAAGGGGTATGGGCCCATTCATAGAGAAGTTCAGATAGTTACACGAAGTACGAGAGTGGCTTAGCCTCCACCCATTGACATGCCATTTGCTGGTACAACTGCTAGGGAGGAGGTTCATAGAGAGAATGATGAGATTTTATGCCAACTGCGCACTACTCAGGCTCGCATATCTGTTTGGAGCTTCCTAGCCTCATCTAGCGCACATGGAGATACACTGGTTAAAGCCCTTAGCCAAATTAGGGTTGATACTGCTATTACCCTAGAGGGGCTTATTTACATTTTGACAACTAATAGAGCTTCATGTATTGTCTTTTTTGATGATGACTTGCCACCAGAGGGTTTAAATCATGTTTGTCCTTTATATATCAATATTGCATGTTCAGTTACCGAGTATCGTCATTCTACTGACAATGGTCGCTTTGAATGCTCATTTTAGTTGCAACTATCGCCTTGATTTCTCTAAATGATTAAATTTCTACATAGACTATTAGAGCCTATGATGGGACACAAAGATTTGTTATGGGTACATTCTCTACACATGTTATGATTGGGTCGGTCATATATTCCATATTATTCCAGGTTCTGAGGATCCAATCATCTTTTAACCTACTTCTCGGCCGCCTTTAGATCCATGAGGTCGGCGCTATACCATCTTCCCTACATCAGAAGTTGAAGTTGATACATTATGGACATGTCATCACGATACAATCAGACCGAGAGGTCATCACTTCTTCTGAGCCAGTACTGCAGATTAGCCATAGTGAGGATGACTTACATTTGATTGGGTTTACGTTCGATGAGGTCCAGGTTGTCACCTTTGGGGATGACAGTAGAGACATGGTGCCTGTAGCGCCCCTTCCCTTGACTGTGACAGGTGAGGGGACGCCACACAGAGCTGAGACCTGTTAACCTAATTTTCTGGCATTATTTGAGACCGTTTCAAGCATAGATTCATAAGTGACATAAACTTATTTCAAAAATCCAGAATTAATTAGCTACAAATCATAACCTTGTAAAACTACCAATATAGTGGTGTTTACAATGTCATATTCATATATGCTTGAGTCTCTAACTACTTGTATTCATACATGTTTCACTATAACAAAATATTACATTTACATTTCTATTACAAAAAGAAATCAAGGACCTACATAAGGAGGACTCCTAATGTTGTGTTGGCCTTGACGAGTGCGAGATGTCCCTGGCGACCTCTTCTCGCCTTATGTAAATTAGCTTGAAATTAATAACACATATGACCACTCATATGATCTCAATTATAGTATACATGCATGTATAAATATTTCACATATCATAGTATTCATCTCTTCCGTAGGAGTACATAACAGAAATTTCATAATAGAAGGTACCCGTAGGTACACTACAATACAGAACAGAGGTACGCCTTAGCATACGAGAGATGATTACTTTTGTGTTCATATTGTTCATTATTCATATACATTTCATATAAATGTTTTCCTACATAAACCAATAAAAATGAATAACAGGTACACGGTACAATAGGTACCCATAGGTACAGTACAGTACAAAATAGGAAGTGGTCGTAAACGGAGTCCACTTAATGGTGCCAATGCGTAATGTATGATGAATAGCATGAACGCATGTGCTAAATAAAGACGAACATACTCGCTTAATTAGCACGAAATGTGTATGCCGAATAGCACTAGTCCCTATTTATTCATTATCCGGTTTTAAGTAGGCATACAATTATGTGTTTCAGAGCATTTTATACTAGTCTTAATAACATTCATGTGCCATACTCTAATAATTTCTTGCGACTATATTTCCTACGATACCGAAATGCCCTATGTCACATAATGCTCTATGTAGTAATTAATAACGTATATCCTGTATACATATACAGATCCTTTATTCACTTCCTAGGATCGTCAATTTGCCTAATTTTATGCACGTCACCCCTTAAGATTTAGTGACCAAAGATCGGGGGTGCAATCGAAGTGTTCGTAAACAAACATGACTCGCTTTTCATTTCGAAATAGTGGCTCATGTATTTAAGATTTATGGATAGATTCTAGACATTCTTAGCTACAAATAGAATCCAAGCTTGATATGGATATAGTCTACTCTATCTTAGCTTTCCGTAGAGCTCGAGATCATCAAATTTGGACCCTGGATGAGAGAGTTATGGTCTTTTAAAAACAAAAGAACGAAATTTCTGAATGTTCTGAAGTTGCGACTTTAAAGTCAAACACAATTTTAGGACATTTAAAGCTGGATTTCGCTCTTGGTCTATTATAAACATTTGTAGGTATATCTCTTAAGTTTTATCTCCAACTGAAATCATCCAAATTGGAGGTCTGTAGACCAAGTTATGGCCAAAACAAAAACACAGGTTTTAGGGAAATTTGGACAGCACTTCCCCTAAAATACCTACATGTCTCTTTACACATTTTTGGTTCTTATCACTGGACGATTCCAACCCAAACCAAAACAAGATCAAAGCCAACCTCAAAGCCAACTCAAACCAACAAAAAACACAAATACGAGGAGAGTTATGATTTTTTTCCCAACCTGGATTGTGTTGAAAGCTTCAAACCTAGCTTTCCTTCTCTTCCTTCTCTTCCTTTCCTTATGTTCCTCATTCCCTTCCTTTCCTCCTCTTTACGTGAACAAGGAGAGCTCAAGAAAAATGAAGAGAGCAAACAAAAAATTGGTTATTCTCCAAACCCCACTAGATGCCAAAACTTCCTAAGCTAAAATGGAGAATTTCCTTCTAGAAGACAAGTTGTTATCTTCATGCAATTGGCTCAAAGTTTTTCCCTTTGCTCTTTAGTTCTCCATCTTTATTCAATTTGATAATCAACTTATTAAAATTCTACAATAACATATATTCTTTTAACTTAATGTCCCTTAAGACCGTAAATTGACAAATTACCATTATCATTTTGACTTCTTTAATAATTTCGGTTATATCTTTTTTCACACTTAACTATTAAATTTCCGAAAAACACAAATTTGACTTCTATTATACCCTAAACATGTCATAAAAACTACTAGTATAATTTTTCTTTTGGGGTGTGTTATAAGGTTTATGTCATTCGATCAAAGACAACAAAGACTTTTGTGCTTGGCATAATGAGAGGCATGTCTTATCCGCTTGGCATGAGATTGGGTCGCCGCCAACAAGGGCCACGCGGAGTTTAGCTTTATTAATCGACCATGACATACCCTACTTGACGGGTTACACTCCCCACGAGACAACGACGATACACACGATCGCGCATGGATGTGGTGAGGGCCCACATGTTCGTATTCCATTTGATTATCCTCCACTGTATAAATTTAAATCGACCATTATTTTATCGTAGGTTCGTAGAATACACCCTACATGGTTGAACTTGTTGCATTCCAAAGATGGTCAGATTCAAGACATCAAATGTGCCCCGACGTATGCATTTGGGTATCGGATTACCGAGGTATCTATGCCATGATAGTTATTGCACCCATCACCGTGATCTGCCAATGTGTTTCTATGTGTTTCGGTAGGTTCATCGACCATGCCTACGGATCCCGGAGACGGTATCGACATCGTGACTTCATGATACTTACGATGATGAGATGGATATGGTGGGTATTGGTCATATTATTGATGCAACTCTACATGGGCCTCATTATTCTTTTGACTTGTTCGAGGTTTCTGTACTTAAGACTGATGGAGTTACTCTTTATGATGTTTGCACTGATGAGATGAATATGATGGGTATTGGTTGTATTCATGTTGTTCGCGTAGCCTCGCTCGCTTTAGATTTGTTCGAGTTTCGGTGTTTGAAATGATTTATTACGATGGTTTTGCTCCTAATTTTGTTGCTTTTAACTTTACTTATGTTGAGGGAGCATTCGACTATGTGGACCCACATATTTCTTTTGGCTATATGCCTATTGAATACATTAATGATATGAGTGTTTTCGAGTATTCACCTATGTCATTACATATTCCTATGATTGCATCACCGACACCCACAACACAGATATATGATATTGGTGATGTGGGAGGCCTAGATGACTCACTGAGTGGTCAATCAAGATATGATTATGATTCAGAAGAAAAGAAAGTTATGCATGTTTCTGGTAACACAAAGTCAATAGATTTCAGGACCCCTGATCAGCCTAGGGAGCTTAAGATCGACACTTCCCTATCTTCTAATGAGAGGAGTAGACTAATTTATTTGCTTAGATCATACTTGGAAGTGTTTGCATCAAATTTTGATATGCTAGATGATAGCATTGCAAGGCATTCGATGTTGTCCTTCATAGATGATTTTTCCGATTATAATCGAGCCATGGCGCTTCTGAGGATATGGAGAAAACGTTTTTCATCATCGAGTGGGGTACTTATTGCTACAGGGTCATGCCATTCGGGTTGAAGAATGCCACTTATCAGAGATCATGAAATCCCGAGACAAGGTGGATAACCTAGCAGCCTTACAGAGATTCTTTGAGAGGATCAGGCAGTTTAGAATGAGATTGAATCCCAAGAAATGCACCTTTAGGGTAACTTCTGGGAAATTGTTGGGTCACATTGTTAGTAAGTGCGGTATTAAGGTTGATCCAGAAAAGATCAAGGCCATACTTGACATGCCAGCTCCGAAGACTGAGAGAGAGATCATGGGCTTTCTAGGCAGATTACAGTACATCGACAGTTTCATTGCTAGATTAACAGACATATGTGAACCTATCTTTCATCTTCTGAGGAAGAATCAACCTACAATTTGGAATGATGATCACTAGTACTGAGAAAATTAAGGAGTGTCTCCTTTCTCCTCCGATTTTAGTGCCTCATATACCAGGACGCCCTTTGCTTTTATACTTGCCAGTTTCAGACATGGCTTTAGGATGCATGTTAGCTCAGCTTGATAATTTGGGGAAGGAGCGAGCCATCTATTATCTGAGTAAGAGGATGCTTGAGTATGAGTGCAAATACATTGTGATTGAGCGCCTTTGTTTGGCATTGGTTTAGGTCACCAAGAGACTTAGCACTATGCACGTAGTATTCCATACTCTCGTCTCACGTAACGACCCTTTTCGAGGCATTTCGCTGACTGTGCTCGTTTCGACCGATAGAATCATGAGATGGCTAGTATTATTGATAGAGTTTGATATTCAATATGTAACACAAAAATCAGTAAAGGGAAGCATTGTTGCAGATCATCTAGCTTCTTTGCCAGTATTCGATGACAGACTAATTGATGATGATGATTTCTTTGATGAGCAATTTGTTTGGTGCGATCAGTATCAAGTAGGATAGCGACAGACTTTGATGGTGTTGCCAATCAATTGGGGTTTGGCATTGGTATTTTGTTAATATCACCACAGGGTGATCATATTCCTAGATCAATCTGATTAGCATTCTTTGATCATCACCGACTGACAAATAATGTCAGGAATACGAGTGTTACTGCACATGTGCTTGTAGACCGAGATCGATTCGAGTTAGACAAATGAAATCCACGCGGATTCCAACTTGATTATATATTAAACTCAAGGTACCTGGAGGACTTAGGATGAAAATTTGAAGTCTTACCATGCTTACTTGGATCTTTTGGTTGATAGATTTGATGAGTTGATGTATAAACATATGCTCAGGGCAGAGAATCGGTTTGCTGATGCATTAGCCACCTTGGCTTCTGCAATTGAGATTCCTACGGGGGTGACTGTTCGACCATTGTTGATGAGACTAGGTCTGCACCAGCCTACTATTGTTTGATTAGAGAGATAGAGGATCAAATTGAACTACCTTGGTATCATGATATTCATTAGTTTCTATCTTACGACACTTACCTTAAGTCAGCCTCAACCAAGGATAGGCAGAGCATTAAGACAGTTGACCACCATATTTGTTATTTATGGGGACACCCTTTATAGGAGCTCACTGGATGGTATGTTATTACTATGTATAGATCGAGCCACTGTAGATAGGGTGATGAGAGAGGTCCATGCAGGAGTTTTCAGGCCACACATAGGAGGTCACATGTTGGCACATAAGATCATGAGGACTGGCTACTTTTGGTTGACCATGGAGACGGATTGTTGCAGTTTGTACAAAGATGTTCGGAGTGTCATATGCATGGAGACTTGATACACGTCCTACCATTTGAGCTACATGCGCTCACATCCCCTTGGCCATTTTCAGTGTGGGGCATTTTCAGTGGGTGGAGGCAGCTTCTTACACCAGATTGATAGCGGCTAAGGTGGCCAAGTTCATTATATCACACATTATCTGTCGATATGGGGTCCCCCATGAGTGGGATAGAGGCGTGCATTTCAGAGGCAAGGTGGATACACTGGTCTGGGAGTATGGTATTCAGCATCATCGATCATCTGCATATAGGCCATAAACTAATGAGGCAGTTGAGGCCGTAAATAAAAATATCACGAGAATCCTACGAAAGAAGTTTGAGACATCTCGAGATTGGTCAAAGAAACTTCCTTTCGCATTATAGGCGTATAGTACGTCATATCGCACCTCCATAGGAGCTACTCCTTTTTTGTTGGTCTATGGCATGGAGGCAATCCTACCTGTTGAGATGGAGGTGAGTTCACTATGAGTGGTATTGGAGCATCAAATTACCGAGACAGATTGGTTGTAGGCCAAATGTGACCAGTTGAATTTGCTTGATGAAAGGAGATTGAGGGTTGTAGACCAAGTGTAGGCTTATCAAAGAAAAATGGTGCGGGAATTCAGAAAGAAATTTAAGCCCTAAAAATTTCAGAAAGGGGATTTAGTCTTAAGGGCTCTCAGGGGATTGATTGGTGACCCTAGAGGCAAGTTCAGGCCGAGTTGGAGCGGGCCTTATGTTATCCGAGAGTTGACTCGAGTAGCGGCCACGTTGACGCATTCGGATGGAAATCAATTTCGAGCCAATCAACGTGGATCACCGGGAGGGGAAGTTTTACGCATGAGATCATGGTCAGAGGATGGGTGGCCATCGTTTTGAGTATCCATTTCCCTTTTTCATATCCATACATTGATATATCCGTTTGCTAGCCCTTTGAGCCTCGCATGATTCATTATGGCCTTTTCTAATCTACTTCTACCAGATACCTTTTTTTCACCCGGTCAGGGACCCTTTGTGTGCGCCTTTGCATTTATTGTATTGATTGGTGAGCATTGTGGACTCATGGTATCATTATTCGTTTGTTTTTTTTTTTTAGGACATTCATGGTTCTTTTGTCTTCCATTTTGTATCTTCATCTTGTTTGTCTTGGAATTTCATTTTTTTTCATGTCATGTTAGTCTTCTTTTGCTCTCCCTCGTGGGATGATGGCGCACTCTTATCTTGATACTTCAGTTTAGACATGTTGCACTCTTCATTCCACCCTTAGGCTTTGATCCATGACTCTTAGTTTAAGGAGAACCATTTGGGTGTGGGATTTGGGTATCATTTTCGGATCATGTTAAGGCCGGGCCTTTGCTTCTCGCTTGCAGGTTGTTCTAAAAAAAAAAAAAAAAGGTTACGCTCATTGGATATTTGGTTCATTGATATTTGAGTTCAGCCTTGTTAATCGTCAGTGTCTTAGCTCGAACATTAAGGGTCATTGTAAGTGTAAGCATCTTATTTCTTTTCCGAGAGTTGGGTGAGATCATTTTATGATCCACTTCTACATGGATCTGAGAGGCACACTATGAATAAGGATTGGATGCCCTTTTTATACCAAGTCTTCTGGATCATTATCTACTTCACCACTCCTATCTTGTGATGGCATGCTTTGATTTGACATTTTTAAGATGTGTTGTTCGTCATTATCACACGCCACTTGGTTTCTATCTCAGTCAATTTCTTTATTTTCTTCTACACATCTTCATCATCCACTTGACCACTTTCCATTTTCATCTACCATCGTTAGTTGTCATTACACTTCATGAACAACAAGTCCTTTGATGTTTATCACCTATCATCTATCCCTGTTCATTTGAGTGTCTTGAGTCACTTTGCTCACTTGATTCTTCGATATTTAACATCACACACACACAAGGGCATAACATTATCTTTTAGGTATTTGGGCCTTGTTTCTCATCATTTCATTCACCTATTTACCCTTGGCCTTCATTACGGTCCAAGTTGTAAGACCACCTTGAGACCATGAGATCTTGTGTTTTCTTCGATGCATTTCGCTCCTGACAAGCTCCGGGCTCATTAACTAAGTGCACTAATGCCAACAAGTCTCTCGTTTCGGGATATTTTGGATAAAGATATCGCTTGTTTCTATTCTCGGTCACTGTTTAGCCTACCATCAGAGATGGATGTTGTAGAGAGTTGAGACCGTTGAAGGCACCTTTGTTTGATGCTTCGACATGTTCGTATAGGGACATACCCTATATCTTTGCATGGTGGCATCAAATTTTCATGCGTACTTGCAGATCGTTTCACTAAGGGGTGTTAGGCATCCGAGTTTGAGTGGACCTTACTTTCGGCCTTGTTTCTTCCTACAGAAGAGTGCTATAGTGAGCTAGTTTAAGATCAGGTTCGTTCATGCCCATTGACCCAGTAGGTGGGTGCACTGGGGCATACATTATCAGGTTCATGTGTTTCAATGCGATGTTTATCATGATATATTTCCGTAGCCAAGCTGGCCATGACGCTATATTGCATGTACATGTAAGTGTTCCTCCCACCCGTTCGGGAACATTGTTTATCAGGAATAGTGGTTGATTCTTTTTATGGAGGATCATGTGATGCTTTTAGCTTTTGTCGCTGACTACACGCGGTCGCTTAGATTCTCGACTGGGCACTAATATATCGATTGCAAGCATACCCACCTTGCTTTCCATTCATTTTGGTCTTTGATGTTTGCATTCCGTCGCACAGGGGCATTTCCCCCTTATTTCCATCCTTCTTATGAGTTTGTCTAACTTCTTGTTTCTTCAAGTCATTTAGTGGTTTTCCTTTGACGTCATACTGGGGCATACCCCCATTTTCATTGAGATGGCTCCCATTGCTAGTTATTGGAAGTTTTTGGTCATCGCAACCGCCTCCTTTCACAAGCACTTCTACCTGCATCTTGCTTCGATACTTGCCTGCCTTCTTTGATACTCGCCCGACCCTTCTTGGTACCACTGCAGGATCCTTCTCCCGTGACTTTGGCCCGGGGACCATTCTGCATCATTCGAACCCTTCTTCAATTTCTCCCCACCCCCTCCCATACTCGCCTCGCACTCTTCTCTAGCACTTGCCTGAACTCTTCTCTGATACTTGCCCAAACCCTTCTCTGGAACTTGCCCGAACTCTTCTCCGGTACTTGCCCGAACTCTTCCCCGGTCCTTTCCTAGATCCTTCTCCGATACTTGCCCGAACCTTTCTTAGGTACTCGCCCGGACTCTTCTCTGGCACTTGCCCAAACTCTTCCCCGGTACTTACTTGGATCCTTCTTCAGTACTTACTCGGACCCTTCTCAAGTACTTGCCTTGATCCCCTAATCCATTTAGTTATCGTAACCCATTTCCCTTAGCCTCCTTTGTTATTGTGAGGGGACAAAATTGTTGGTCTTATGATTTCTTCAGTAGAGTTCATTTCAATTATTCATCACTCATACTATGTACCTACAAACCACTTGTTCATTCACTCTATTGAAAATGGGCATATTTGTAGACCCCCAATTTTGTCCCATGACTCTTGCATGCTTCCTAGGGGTGTCACTTGCACCTAGTTTGATTGACTTAGGCCCGAGACCCCTTTGTTTAGCTTTATCGATTTTCGAACCTTACGTGAGCTCATCTATGGTTCGGTTCAGTGCGTACATTCAATCCATTTTGAGGTGCCATCATGGTCAAATATTTGAGTCGTACTTTGCTACATGATAGAAATGAGGCCTCCATAAAAGTTTCACCGGGCTGAGTTCATTATAGAGCACTTTCAAATTCCGTGAGCGCCCCAGCTTCGCTTTTAGCTACATTCTCATCCTGACCTCAAAATCATGCACCTTTTTTTTTTCTTAATTCCTTACTCTTTGAGGAATTTTTTGAAAAAAATTGAGAATTTTTCTCAATTGGTTCGACTAGTTGGGAACCAAATTTCAACCTAAGCCATCTAGTTTGGTCAGAGTTCATTGTGGAGCACCAAATTCTGAGCCCGAGCTTGTTTTAGTCATATCTCCTCATATCCGACTAACTCATGCACCGTTTTTTTTTTTTGTTGGATTCCTTATTTTTGAGGAATTTTCTAAAACAGAATTTTTTCTTAACCTAGCCAACTGGGATTGGTAACCCTGGGCTTAACCAAACATCTAAGCTCGTCAGAGTTAATTATGGGAGCACTTTCAAATTCGGAGTGCCCGAGCTTTTTTTAGTCATTTCTCCCTCATCCGGACTTGAAATCATGCACCATTTTTTTGTTGGATTCCTTACTCTTTGAGGAATCTTCTAACAAAATTTGAGAATTTTTCACCTGACAATCTAGTCGGGAACCTACCAACCGGGGCCATCGGATTTTTCATGGGTAGCTCTGATTTTGGTATACTTGGAGCCCATAACCTTTATGGTTCAATCCCATTCACTCCAGATCAATGTAGGGGCTATGTTTTGGGTTTGAAATGGGGTTCGATTCAAATTAGCATAGATCCATTTGGGCTATGTGGGTGAAAAGTGGTGGGAGAGCACTAGTGATTGGTAGTTAATTATTGAAGCTGATTTTTATATTTTATTTTGTGAGGATTTGTTATGGTTTTATCGCTACATTAGGTGGTGTAGTAGTAATGAGTGGTTAGGATTCAATGTATGATTTCTCATGGTTTCCTTCTTTTTTTTACATTTGATTTTGAGGGATTTTTGTATGCCTGAAATATGTGACTAACTTTCCTTGCAACAGACATGGTTAGGGACCACAGGTATGTGCCTTTGATTGTAATTTGTTGAGATTAAATGTACGTTGGATGCCACCTAGGTTTGTGTGAATCATACCATCTGTTTAGCCTAAGGTCAATTGATCTTCGACCCCCATACTCCCATGTACCCAATTCATTATTAGAGACCGTGTTCGGGCCTAGAGGGGTGCTACCTTGTATGAGGTACCATCCCGATGGGTAATCCCCGGACCAAGAAATCTAGTTTTGTGGACCGCTTTTTCCAAACATGGAGTCATTAGGGGTTTTTTTTGTTCTTACTTGATTTCTTCCTCATTTTTTTAAACGAAACAAAAAAAGTAAGTGGCGACTCCAAAACAAAATCGTTCCTCAAGAGGGACAGATTTTCCAAAACTCAAAAACATACTTTTTTAGCAAGTCGTGCCAGCCCATCGATCGGTTGAGGGTTCACAATGGGGTTACTATATACCCAAAGCAAGAAATACTAAAATATGGGGGTATTTTATGCTCGAAGCAAGAAATACCAAAAGATGGGGGCACTGTATGCTCAAAAAAGAAATGCTCAAAGATGAGGGCATTGTACGGCCTAAAAAAGCAAATACTGAAGGATGCAGGCACTACACGCCCAAAACAAAATCACTAATAGGGGGTTGCTTTAGAATGAAGATCAAGTCTCTGAACAAGGATCTAAGATAAACTTTGAAGAATGAGGGATGCTTATGATATCTAGAAGGAAAGAAGTGAATAACCTAACTAA